>AP027109.1:34441796-35041796 GCA_028142955.1 Pinctada fucata | reverse complement strand
GAACTTGCTTCCAGTAAGGTTTCGTTAAATTCTGTGTAGAATAATGTCGAAGAGTTCCAACTCTATACCTATCATTGAATGAAGTTTCAGAGGAGATGCCGAAAATGTGTCATCCAATCAGAGCCCTGGGTTGCGATATATTCTTTGACCTGTCGGCTTGAAAAAACACAATATTATTAGAGGACCTTGAGCACTTTCTTAGTGTAAGGTTTTATGGAATTCTGTGCAGTGGTTGCAGGGGGGATGTGAAAAATGTGTCAGCCAATCAGAGCCCTCGACGGCCATATTTCAGTGTTGACCGATCAGCATGAAAAACACAAACTTGGTAGAGGATCTTGAGTATAGAACTGACAATCATTCAAATCAAGGATTTTTTTCTGGCGTGTGTGTGTGTGAGAGAGGGAGGGTGAGTGTGTGTGTGTTTTTTTTTTTTTTTTTTTTTGCCGCTCTTAAAAAATTCGGACTTAAGGACCCCCCCCCCCCCCCGAAAAAAAAAAAAAAATCCTGGATCCGTCCATGAAGCTTATTAATTGTCATGACATATCAACAATATCCATACCTAACATTTTACAAATTCGCCTAGTTTACTATCTCGTTATTTTGAAGACATGAGTTATTTATGTTTTGAATGGGAGCATCATCTCTGATATAAAGATAATTCAGAGTTGGACAAACGCTACACGAATATTCGCACACATATCCTGTATTCTTCTCAATCGAACACTCGGGCTCTTCTTCCCTGGAGAAAATTTAGATAAAAAGTTAAGCGTCCCTTAACCCCCCCCCCCCCCCCTCTTCTTTGCCCCGGCTTTGGAGATTCCGGACGACGTTTGACATTTATGATATTCTCAAACCTTTTGGTGATCTTGGTAAGGGAGCACGATATGTTCACATTAATCAGAGCTTTGTAGAATGAAAAACTGGCCAATTCATAAAATTTCATGTAGTTACATCATCAGACTAACACACTTTGTTTTTACTTCACTCATAAGGTGGTATTTTGAAGTGAAATTGAAAAATTGCAGAATCTGGGTCAGTGGGCGTTTGTTTTTGTGACTTCCGGTTTGTAAATCATCGATCTTTGGTGTCACAACAACATCATTAGTCATTGAATACAGAAGGAACAGACGGCTTCTTGAAGATTTTATCCATGGTTGGTATTGTCCTCCACAATTTGTATTTGTAAT
This sequence comes from Pinctada fucata, assembly GCA_028142955.1. Taxonomy (NCBI): domain Eukaryota; kingdom Metazoa; phylum Mollusca; class Bivalvia; order Pterioida; family Pteriidae; genus Pinctada; species Pinctada fucata. Next base: position 35,040,609 of record AP027109.1, on the reverse strand, counting down.
TAGTCCGACAAGTCTGATGTGGGGCAAATTGTTCCTATATGGTTATTTGTTGTTTCGTGGGGAAAACAACAAACTGACAAACCACCAAATTGGAACAATTTTGCCCCACAGTGCAATGAAGACGCTATTTTCTTATTCCTTTATTTTCTTGAAGACAGGAACAAGAAATATAACGTTCTTTAAAGAGATGGCTCAGCTGGTAACACCAGTTGCAGAGTACAGTGCTGTAAAATTGGAAAAATTTTACTATCGATCATCAAATACTATCGGAGAAGTACAATCGATATCACGAACATTTTAATAAAAGGAGAATACAAAAATGTACTTGGTGCTAGTTATCATGGAAATAAATTAAATGTTGAACATTCCTTGTTCTTAATAACAAAATCTCGAGGCTTGCTTTAGAAGGAGGGCCTTCGTTTTACTTTCTAAAGCCAAATTGGTCCCACACAGCGGATCTAGTACGCCCAGGATATGCCCCCCCTTGACCGTTAACTTGTCGCGAGCGCGTCTAGTTTTGTTCAGAATTATATCGAAGACGTTTCACACTGAGATGATTTCACGTAAAAGTAACTTCAACAGCGACAATAGATTTTCAAAACCATTATTGATAGTCTGCGATTTTCAAGTTTCAGCAGCGATATCGGCAACTATCGTTACAACATTAAACACCAGCCTTCACCAAGATCTTCCAAGTGCCCATCAACCAAGGTAAAACACCAGAGGACTGGAAATCTGCAAATGTTTCACCAATATTCAAAAAGGGGGACAAGAGTACATGTAAGCCTTCAAACTACAGACCAGTGTCCTTGACCTCTGTATGCTGTAAGTTGGTAGAACACATCATACACAGCCACCTTATGAACTATTTTGTAAAACACGATATCCTATTCCTAACTGATTACGAATGGGTTTAGGAAAAAGATCCTGTGAATCCCAACTGATAACAACAATCCAGGACCTAGCGATGGGCATAGAGAACAACATCCAAATTGATGCAGTTCTGTTTTCCAAAGTTTTTGATAAGGTCCCCCATGAGAGGTTGCTTACTAAACTACACCATTATGGCGTACGCAACAACCTGCTAAACTGGATCAGGAGCTTCTTATCTGGACGCACACAGCGAGTATTGGTAGAGGGCCATTCCTCATCACCAGTCACTTCAGGGGTGCCACAAGGAACGGTCCTCGGTCTTCTGTTACTTCTGGCAAACATTAACGACCTACCCAGTAAAGTTAAGTCAACTGCCAGACTTTTTGCTGCTATTTTTGGTTGTTTTAATGTTTTGGAACTTTAATTAGATGATGAGAGGAAGCAACTTTCGTCCATTTTGTTGCTACAAACTTGTGGGACCAAGATTCTTGCTGTGTTAAAAAAGGTTTCATTTATTTTCAATAAGTGGCTTATCAAAGTTGAGTACATGTATTGTTACATGTATCGTATTGTGCTGGGTATCGTGGTTGAAAATCATATTGTGATGAATATTGTGATATATTGCAATATTTTGTTTATATTTGACAAATATACATGTAAATGAAGTCTTGGGACATAATTTTGCTTTATTTCTTGGCAAAATGTCATAGTTTATATGAAATGTTGAGAGAACATACATGTAAGGGTAGCTTGAAATTCAGTGAATATCACAGGGATCATAGATTTGAAATTCAGACATTTTTCTGACTGATTCACAGGTGTTTGATGCTGACAACCCTCAGTCACCAATTAAACCCCACCTCTTCCCATACTGTACCTTTTTATAATGGCAGATAATTGGCTGTTGTTACTCTTACACCATGACACACTTATTTAGTTGTCAATTAATATTAACTTAGGATTTTTTATACTCCAAGTCCCTGAAAAAATTATACACTACAACTACAACAAGTACATGTTAGCTAACCATCAAAATTATGAAATCATTATGTATGATAACTGGTATGACTATGAGCCTACGACAGTGCTGCTCTTTTTATCAAAGTTGTAATATGCGATCAGACAGCATTTGTTGTTAAAAAAAAACAATGCACTTTTCTTAAGGATTTTTAAAAATTATGAATCATGATGACTATTGCAATGGATCTACGGAGATCTTTTCGTACACTGCATAAAATAGTTCCTCAGTTTACCCTAAGAGTCATTGCACATCTCTGATCAGAGAAACATTCAAATAAACAAAGGCCTACTTGCCTTTTCATTTTACGTCTTGTTTGTTTTACATCTCATTTGTTGCACCGAAATAATGAATTCAATGTAAACCTGTTTTTTAGCTCACCTCACGAAGTGAGAGGGAGCTTATGCTATCACTATGTCGTCTGCGTCCCCGTCAGCGTCCGCGTCGGCGTCAGCGTCCGCACTGGTATGTTAAGAAGTTTTATTTCTCTATTATAAGTGCTAGGAAGTTCAAACTTGCACAGATGATGCGTCTTTAAGAGTAGATCATGAATCTACGTTCAAATGTAGGTCATGATCTATATTTTCCGCTTGAGTGAACATGTTAGGAAGATTTGGGTATCAATGTTAAAAAGTTTTATTTCTCTATTACAAGTGCTAGGAAGTTCAAACTTGCACAGATGATGTGTCTTTAAGAGTAGATCACAAATCTACGTACAAATGTAGGTCATGATCTATATTTTCCGCTTGAGTGAACATGTTAGGAAGATTTGGGTATCAATGTTAAAAAGTTTTATTTCTCTATTACAAGTGCTAGGAAGTTCAAACTTGCACAGATGATGCATCGTTAAGAGTAGATCACAAATCTACGTTCAAATGTAGGTCATGACCTATATTTTCCGCTCGAGTGCACATGTTAGGGAGATTTGGGTATCAAAGTTAAGAAGTTTTATTCCTCTATTATAAGTGCTAGGAAGTTCAAACTTGCACAGATGATGCGTCTTTATGAGTAGATCACGAATCTATGTAGGTCATGACCAACATTTTCCACTTGAGTGCATATGTTAGGGAGATTTTGGTATCAATAGAGTATACCCATTCAAGCAAAATTTGGGTCAATAAATGAAATACTCTACTTCCCTTTTCTATTTTGTTTTTGTGTGGTATCATTTTTGTTGGTTCTCAGTAGGACAGGTTTTCAAATTCAAAACTGTGTATTCTTCGACTCCTGCCATGATAGAATGCTGCCATGAGATGAGCTTTGTAATCTTTGATTACACTATGTTTTGTTTTTCTGAGAAATGTATTGCAGTACGTATTGGGGAAGAAAATATTGCAATAGAAGCCTATTGATTTTGGGATCATAAGGTTACTGTCAGGTTGACTGACAGTTCTAGGTGACTGACAGTTCAAGGTGACTGTCAGGGTGACTGACAGTTCAAGGGACAGTAAGGGTGACTGTCAGGGTGACTGACAGTTACTGTAATCAAGGTTACTGTCAGGGTGACTGACAGTTCAAGGTGACTTTCAGGGTGACTGACAGTTCAAGGTGACTTACAGGGTGACTGACATTTCAAGGGACTGTCAGGGTGACTGAAAGTTCAAGGTGACTGTTGGTGACTGAAATATTGGTATCCAGATGATTAAAGTACTTTTTCACCAATTCACACTGAGGTTTGACTGAGGTTTGATAAAGGATACATAACAGGAGGGAAAAACACCTACATGTCATGGTGTTAAGGTCAAGGTCACCATTTATTACATTGATTAGCATGGGTATAATGTTTTCTAGAAGTTTGTCTTGTCCTAGGAAAAAAGAAAAAGGAAAAAGAGCATGTGCATGTAGAAAGATGACCAAATTTTCAATTTCTTCTCCCAAACATTCAGCAAATTTTGTTAATGTATGAAGTCAAAATGTCGTTTACTGATTGAAGTTTTGAATGCAGTTTTTAATTTGATGGAAGAAATCAAAAGATATGTGTTGCTTAATTTTCTTTTGATCATCCCTAGATACTGGTAGTTCTAGAAAAGCTTTTTTCAATTGGACCCATCCTGAATTACGTTTTTAGCTCAAAGAAAAGGGGATAATAGGAAATACTGTAGGGGCATTTAGGTCTTGACCGTAGATTTTGACCTTCTTTATGGTTAAAACACATGTGGCAACATCTCCATCCAATGTTAAAGTATTTAGAATTAGGCCAAACTCTAAGTTAGACTGAATCTAGGTTAGAAGTTCAAAAGTCAAGGTACGAAATGAAAGGTCTTGCCATAGTTAAACTTCAAGATGTAGATTTCAGATTAATGGGGTAAGACAATGTAGATTTCAGATTAATGGGTTAAGACAATGTAGATTTCAGATTAATGGGGTAAGACAATGCAGATTTCAGATTAATGGGCTAAGACAATGTAGATTTCAGATTAATGGAGTAAGACAATGTAGAGTTCAGGTTAATGGAGTAAGACAATGGTAGAGTTCAGATTAATGGAGTAAGACAATGTAGAGTTCAGATTAATGAGGTAAGACAATGGTAGAGTTCAGATTAATGGGTTAAGACAATGTAGATTTCAGATTAATGGGGTAAGACAATGTAGAGTTCAGATTAATGGAGTAAGACAATGTAGAGTTCAGATTAATGGGGTAAGACTATGGTAGAGTTCAGATTAATGGGTTAAGACAATGTAGATTTCAGATTAATGGGGTAAGACAATGTAGATTTCAGATTAATGGGGTAAGACAATGGTAGAGTTCAGATTAATGGGGTAAGACAATGGTAGAGTTCAGATTAATGGGTTAAGACAATATAGATTTCAGATTAATGGAGTAAGACAATGGAAGAGTTCAGATTAATGGGGTAAGACAATGTAGATTTCAGATTAATTGGGTAAGACAATGGTAGAGTTCAGATTAATGGGGTAAGACAATATAGATTTCAGATTAATGGGGTAAGACAATGGTAGAGTTCAGATTAATGGGGTAAGACAATGTAGATTTCAGATTAATGGGGTAAGACAATGGTAGAGTTCAGATTAATGGGGTAAGACAATGTAGATTTCAGATTAATGGAGTAAGACAATGGAGACACAAATGTAGGGTTTCTGGGTAAAAGGAATTATCTTGGACTACAGTTGGCCTTCATATTTGGCCTTGACATTACCTTTTAGCCTAATTTAGGCATGCAGGCTAAATGTAATACTAATAGAGTCAAACTTTAAAATTACCCTAAGTGACATACATGTAGATGTTTCTTAAACTCTCTTGTTTATGTTTGTATTAAAATAAAGTTGGTGTACAAACTTTTTTTTTTCTTACAAACTGTCTCGAATGGTTCAAGTGAAGGATGACTCATTGCATCTTTCATTAATTAATTATGTTAATTAGTGTACTTAACTACCTGTCTTAATGACGAGGTCCATCCTTTTGATAAGGCCTTCGAGTCTCATTTTACCTGTATGTAAGTATGTATTGAATAATGTTACATAATGTTGACACAAACTTCTCTCGTCAATGTTGTTCAAACCATAGAAAATAATAAAGGGATTGAGAAAATGCTTGGTTCATATATATGGTCATAAATGGAAATATAAATAGGTAGCAGAGAAATAAAATGGAACTTAGGGTGTTAGATGAAATGGGGAAGAGGAGGGATTTTATACATGTGGAAAGATGAAGTTTGGAAATCTTTGAGACAAGATTTTTGGTAGGGTTGTCTTGAGACAGAGATTTATATGACAAAATTGATCAGTCTTTGGATCCATCCTCCTATTCTAGTAGACTGGATTAAAACTTCAATAGTGAACATAAAGATCATTATGACAATTGGAAAAACCTCAATTTCGTTTTCAAGTAAGGGGTCAAATGTCAAGGTCACAGTTATCTGGACAAATAAAAACTCATTAGCAAGATACAGACTTAATGATATGGTAGTCCAATAATATATGACCCCACTCCAAATAACAAGGTCAGAGTCTTATAGGACGACCTAATTGGTACATTTTGTAACACAATGATACTCCAACTTGCCACATAAGTGTCATCTTTTAAAGCAAAGATTCTAATTCTTTTCAATTATCTTTAGGGGATACATGAGAGGAATTGGACTATTACAAGAGATGCAGCATAAGATGAAAAACTCTATATTATCAAGGTCAGAGGTCAAAGGTTGTCAGGATATGACTAAATGTAGACACAGGATATTCAAAGTAGCTTCAACGGAACATCATGAGGAAGAACTGGATTGATAAGTTCAGAGATCAAAGGTCAAGGTCATAGCCACTAGTACTTGCTAGACCCTTTGATTACCAAGGTCGTCAAACTGGATCACTGTGGAAAGAGGAAGGTTGAAGTCATAGGTCAAGGCCATAGCACAAAAGCAAACATTAAGCTTACTGGCATTTCTAAATGTTATGCCCCTGCAGTGCTCTTGTTGAGCTTGTAACCATTGTAGATTTGACAAATTTTCATCAGATTTTCACATTGTTCTGGAAGGGGTAAATTGCATCATTCTCATAGACAATGTCAACCACTTTGGCCTCTTGCTATGACAATACAGCCATGTTTAGATTGTGGTCTAGATGCTGACCTCTTGTTATGACAATACAGCCATGTTTAGATTGTGGTCTAGATGCTGACCTCTTGTTATGACAATACAGCCATGTTTAGATTGTGGTCTAGATGCTGACCTCTTGTTATGACAATACAGCCATGTTTAGATTGTGGTCTAGATGCTGACCTCTTATTATGACAATACAGCCATGTTTAGATTGTGGTCTAGATGCTTGCCTCTTGTTATGAAAATACAGCCATGTTTAGATTGTGGTCTAGATGCTGACCTCTTGTTATGACAGTACAGCCATGTTTAGATGGTGGTCTAGATGCTGACCTCTTGTTATGACAATACAGCCATGTTTAGATGGTGGTCTAGATGCTGACCTCTTGTTATGACAATACAGCCATGTTTAGATAAATAGATTGTGGTCTAGATGCTGATTTGAGGTTTTTCTTGATTCTTTCATAACAAGGGTCTAAAAACTCATGTAATTCTATCATGTCCATTATGAAGGGATTGCAAGGTCATTTGTAAAATGTCATGGTCGAGCAGGTACAGGTAGTGAGTAAATGCAAGTGAAGTCTTTAACAAATCGTATCGAGTTAAAGTGACAGGGAAAAAAGGATTTTCATTTCCCTCGTCAGCCTTTGATTGAAGTTGTGAAAAAATATATATGGATTATTATTTATAAGTGGTCATTTAATTCATTCTGATAGATTGAATGCTACGCTCTTTTAACTGACATTATATGCATTTTCATAATTCAAAGTTGCTGTAGATGAAGATCTTATAATTTCCGTCAACAGTCTAACGATACACACTTAATATATCTTTAATCATAATAATTGAAATCACGAGCGAGTATGATCAATATTTCACACTGTACATAGACAAGGTCCGGGCATTCCCGCGGGACCAGACGAGTAGAGACTGTCAGTGACAAACCGCTAACGTGAAACGTGAACTTGGTAATCTGAAATAACTCGGATTTTTTTTTTATTTTCACGTATGTAAGATACGTTACTTAACACGACCAGTCACCTCTTACTGGGCCCTATAGGCAAGTATCGGCGATTGATGGCCCTTGGTGCGATGTTATTTACGTTACCCCTGTCCATTACATATTACAACATGGATACACATATTAATGTACCATATTATTTTCGGATCATGGTGTGAAATTAGTGTAACGTACATGTATAGCACCAGGTTATTCTTGACAGTATTTATAAGTGATTGTGCAAATTACGGTAAGTAGATATATTTCCAGAACAATGAAAAGTTTATCGATTGTGAATTTTTAAAAGATAGATGTGTGAATATTTTCAAAATAATACGCCGAAAAAAATCTCTCTCTCTCTCTCTCAAATAATATGCGGAAGGAGCACATTCTCTCTCATTATGTCTAACATCTAATATGATCTTGATTTTTAAGCTCTCTCTCTCTCTCTCTCTCTCTCATATGGTTTTATAGTCATTTTTCAGAGAGGCGAATTCATCATACGGAGAAGCCTCGCTCCTTACCGTATGATTACTCATTTCACTTCAAACGGTCTAGCTCTGTCACAGATCTATATCAACCATTAATTAACCTCATGATTTTGACCTCAGCCAGAAGGTAGTTTTTTTTTTCATTGCACGCTGCAGGGATCGTCTCTTATTTTTATCAAGAATAGAGAATTCAAGGGTGTGGTACAGGTTAGGAAAGGTGGGGATTCAGGGTATGGGAGAGGTGGTGCAAGTATGTTCTTTTCTTTTTCCTTGGTTTATTTTTCATTACAGTGCATTTTTTTTACCTTGAGTACATACATGTACCTGTACATGTAAGCTGAAGAACTCTTGACATTTTTTAAGATACAAGATGTACATGTTTACATGTATGACAAAATGCCGAATTTGCATGTTTTATTGGGAAACTAATGTGTATTGCATTTCGCAAGATCAGTGCAAATACTATGGATAGAAGGTGTAAACTATGTACAGCATCACTGCAAAATGAACTGTTATTTGTTTATTTTAAGTTTCCTTTATCATAAATAAACTTTCTAACGCTGTCGAGAGCTGGTATAAGAACTCTCTCAGTTTGTTTTCATATGTTCCACATCAGTGGCGGATCTAGGATTTCAGAAAAGGGGGGGCCCAAGGTTTCAGCTTGAAGGAAATTGTTCGCGGAAAAACTGACAAGCAAAAAAAAAAAAAAAAAAAAAAAAAAGAAAGAAAAAGGGCGAGACGAAAAACGTGAACCTCAAGACGAATGGTCATGGTCTAATTAAGAAGTGGGGAAAGGAGTTAATTCATTTACTTAAGGTAGACTGGCGAGCGTAACGAGCCGGAAATTTTTTTCAGATATGAAGTTTTCATTTGTTTTCAAATTTAGTCATCCAGACATGTATACATGGTATATGCAACTTAATTTTATATTGGCGAGCGGAGCGAGCTGTAAAATTTTTGGAATAGATGGTTACATTTTGTCATGAGAATACATTCTTTCTCAATTTCCATGCTCCATTTTTGTTTGACCAATTGGGGAAGGTTGGGAAGATTAGGGCATTACAACCCCACTATCCACCTGTCTAACATGGTTAGATCGGCTCATGAAATGAAGCATTTGGTAATTATTCTAGTGTTAATTTGATTTTGAATTTTGTATATGTTTATGACATATGAAGCCGTTGAAACACGATGACAAAGAAAGTTGGAGACAAAGTGAAGACGAAAAAGTAGACAACTAATGAAAAATTAAGTGCAGCGAGCGAAGCGAGCCGAAATTTTTCCAAAAAGTAAAGACAATAAGCATAAAAAAGTACTCCGAATCAATAACTTTGGGTGAAAAAGGGGGGGGGGGGCCGGGCCCCCTGGGCCCCCCCTCTAAATCCGCCACTGCCACATGATTCCTCAAAACCATAGGCTAGATCCCCCTCCCCCTCCCCGCCTAGAGAAAATGACAAGATTCACGCGTAAATATAGGTTTCGGCGTCGAAAAAGAAGGTGATTACTTCTGTTAGTAATCTCATTCTATGATTTGATCAGCTGCATTTGGTAGACGTTTGAATATTTCCAAAAACAAAGAGGACGGGGAAGGGGGGGGGGAGTAAAACTATCTAATCCCTTCAATAATTAATCCGTCAATGACGTCCTTGATCGTGTCAAACCTTGAAATCAATGCTTCTCTGAATCTCGGATATATCAAGATGCGAATCATCGATCGCTTGATGAAATACAAATCATGGAAAAAACTATGAATGATACAAACATTGAGTAAGTCTTGTATGACCTCACCGCCTTTACTCAGCGTAGTAGTTACGAGCCTGCGTTTCAGGTGCATGTTTCACGTCGCAGCCCCATAGTACAAACAAAGGAACGTATAGGTATATTTTATTTTTGTATATACATGTATGTAAACAAAAATAGGATCTTCGAACTGCCTGAATATTGTGTCATTGGGTTTATGATATAATAACTCGCGACCGTGCGGATCCTGGAAGTGTGTAAATTTAGCTATATGTGTGGTGAATGGGAAATATATCATACAGTTTATTATCGGCTGCGGCAATTCAATTACATCCACTTTCGCATATGGTAGGTATAGATAAATTTTGCATGAATGCAAGGTCTAATTTCAACCTGTATTGTAAACATTACGCAAACACTTTAATCAGTTCGATATGTATTCTATTGTTTCTAGTGGGTCATTTTGACGGGCATGCCCTCTCAATCTTGCCATGCTTATGCATTAGAATTTTTAAAATTTATTCGATATGCCAATGGTACATATGTCTATGGGTTGTGATTTGGAGTGGGGTGGGGGAGAGAATGATGGAGGGGGCTCGACATCTTCATTCCGCTGAACGTTGTAGAAAAAAGGTGACTTGAATGGAAAAGATTGCCACTCAAATATTATCAATCTAAACTATTATAAGAGCAAGTTGTAAAGGTAGCAGTTAACGTTGTAAAGATTGACCACCATCGAAGATTTAGGAATGTTTAAGCTGTCATATTCTTCACGAGAATGGATTTATTTGTATTAAAGTTTTTTTTTCAGGACTTAACCTGAAGTTTAACATCTTGATGATTCAGGGATTATGTATTCCTTTACCTGTGTGCAATTACCCATGATAAAGTTGTCATGATTTTCCCACCTAAACCTCTGATTAGTTTACGTTTTATAAATATTTCATCATACGGGTGGTGTCTTGTTCAGTCAATTTGTCGATTGTTGGTTTTGGACTTGTGACTAAAGTTATAAGGGTAACATTTTTTTTTTTTAATTTTCCTGTCCATGATCTTCTTTTTATGTCGCCAGTAAGTGGGAGGGATATATATAGGGTACATCCGTCTGTGTGTCCATCCTTCTGCTAGTTTTAACATATATTGATATAACTTGATACTTCCATCAAACAGACGGACAAGCAATGAAGGCCAAGGTCACCTACAAAGGTCAAAGTCACATATTTATTGTCAACCATGCAACAGACAACATACCTGTTCTTGAGCAGTTCTATTTTTGTATGTTTGTTTGTTTGTTAAAAAAAATTGTGTTGTTTGGGGAGGGGGGGGGGGGGGCAAAATGAAATTTCCTCACTGACCTTGATATAAGGACATTTTTCCAATTAGCTTTTGACTTGAGTATCTTACTTTTACCTACTTTTTGTCTCTCACTATGCATACTGTACCATGTGTAATAACATTTATTATTATTTTCAGGATGGGAAATGAAGCGTAACAAGATCAGGTACAATTCATGCATATCCTCCCAATGAGTGGGGAGGGGCAGGGAGCAGTGAATGGGGAGAACTCCCCAGAACCCACCCATGAGGAATTGCTAGCCAAACTTGAAGAAGCAAATAGGTAAATTCTGATTGTAATAAAAATACTATATATTAATTTTTTTGGCTTCATTGGACATACATGTATTTTGCTGTATTGTGGTTTAACTACACATGTGATATCCTTGTGGGAGGTTAGGAGAGATGGTAACTAATAATTATCGATAACGTACACGTAGGATCTTCAGACTTGTTAGTAAGGAGAAAGGTTCCTATTGATTTTCAAGGTCAGAGATCAAAGTTCAAGCTGATAACCATTTGATAATGTTGTCAGCAGGATAAAAGGCTGAATCTCTAACCCATAGAACTTCATTCACCATAGAGAACCACTTGGTTCTCCTGGTCAAAGGTCAAGGTCAAAACTCAAGGTCATCATTTATCAGAGGCAAATATTGTGTCATTTGCTGTACCTTTGTTGACCTTGTTACCTTACCTTCCCAGTTACCTTGTCCTCAAGGTCACTATATTGATGTGGCCTCTCTGACCTGTGTCAATCAATTTAATTATCATTGTAGACAAAAACACAGAATCTTTTCTCTTTGTTCAAATTTGAAGTAACAGTCTTTTAATTAGCTGGGTATAGATGCATGTATTTTTTATAGGATCAAATCTACGTACGTATGGTCATGCTTCTCAAAGCCAAAAGTAATCAGAAATTTTCATTGAGAAATTTTTGCTTTATATGTGACATTTTAAACACAAATATTTATTTTTATGGCATGGCCATATCTATACTGAAAGTAATGTTCATGAAAATAAATCATCTTTAAATAGTAAATCATGTGATAGAAATAATATTCGGTTCAAAATTGAACAACAAAAATTTGCGTACATTTAACTAAAAAAAAAAACCAACCTCAAGTAAACTAACCTAAAAATTTCCTAAAATCTTTCAAGAAACAATTGCAAGTCAGTAAACTTGTGCTTGTTGAACCTCTCAGGAACTTAAAAACTTTGAAATTTGATTTTCCTGAAAATGTTTTGTCTTACACTGCAGGTGAATTTTGATTATCCTGAAAATGTCTTATACAGGTGAAATTTGATTTTCCTGAAAATGTCTTATCTTACACTGTGGGTGAATTTTGATTATCCTGAAAATGTCTTATACAGGTGAAATTTGATTTCCTGAAAATGTCTTGTCTTACACTGTAGGTGAATTTTGATTATCCTGAAAATGTCTTATACAGATGAAATTTGATTTTCCTAAAAATTTCTTGTCTTAAACAGTTGAAATTTGATTTTCCTGAAAATGCCTTGTCTCATACAGTTGAAATTTGATTTTGCTGAAAATATTATTGTCTTATACAATAGATGTCCCCTATCTGCAAATCAGCTGTGAAAAAAAATCCCTCGACATTTACCTTGTGATGGCTTTATTGTGACGCTATGGTCCCTATAATACTTGATAAATTGATTCATCGAATGGCTCTTTGATGGGACCTGTCAGACAAATTAACTAATAACAAACTACGGAGATTTAATTAATGTCTCGAATAAAACAATCATGGTGGATGTTCACCGACAGATGACAGATTGTCGTTAAGTTTAGTTAATACCTTCGTTTGTTTTTCCAGAACTTCTAAAGTAACTTGAAGTGCAGGACATCTTTATTTTGTAAATCACTTTATTTATGTGCATCAATTATCTTGTTATCTTGATAATTATTCACGTAATGAATATATCGTGAAGTTTCTATGATGTAATCACAGTTATAAAATTCTTACGTGCCAGGTCTTAACAGTTACAAAAAACAATTCTTTTTGTAAATTTGACGGGAAAAGGAAAAGACTCGACTTTTTGGTCTCATAAATGAATAGATAGCATGATATAGAAACTCTGTTAGGATGACGAGGTAGAAGTTACCGTAATAAGTCATTTTATGCGTAGTTATGTTCGTTTATTAATTAGTTCTATTTTAGCACAACTAAATATCCTAAGCATACATGTAATCATGAATTAACTCATAGCCTTCTTACCTGCTTATGTAACATCCTATTGTAAACTTGTAAAGTATACATTTGTAAATGCAATCCTAGAGGAACAATAAAATTTTATTGATCTACGTGATTTATGTAGAGCTTTAAGTTAAGGTTTTCAAATGAAAAAAAAAGGAAATTACCAATAGGAATTTAAAAACTTTCTCACAGGCTACATTAATTGTACCTTAATTAAGTTGTATATATACTGTTTAAAAACATATTTCAGTTGACTAGTCTTACTGTGTAATTATTTTCAACTTTTGTCATAAGAGCTATGATGGCTGATTGATACATTGTTTTATGTACTTGATGAAGTGTTTGCAAGTGGTACAAGTCCTGCTTTGCAAATAACATAGTACTTTGTGTAAATTGAATGTAAGAGTTGTCTCTCTTAGTCTACGACTCCAGCCAGTAGTTTTTCATTTTATGTTTTTCCTCAAGCAGCAACTCTTCACATTATAATGAAAAACGGCAAGATTAATTATAACCTCACGAATATTAAATAACATATATAAATTAATTCATAGCTAGGTTATAAATTGATAATTTAAAAGCGTTGATGTTAACTTCAGGTGATTTTGCATTGAACTTTAGACCAGTAACAAATTACCCTCTCTATTAGTTGTATAAATCAGGAAGAGAGAAAGTAGAATTATATCCATTATGTTCAGTAGGATAGGTTGGAACTGATGTTCATTCCTGCTAATATTAGTATCAAATGATTCATGCTGTTTTTAACATCATCAATGATGTTTGATATTTCTTTTTCAGACTCCTTGAGGCTGACCAAAAGTCATTCCGTTCCATAGTACATAGTCCGTCCCCCATACCCTTTCCAACGCCCACCCATTCTCGGCAAGACTCGGATGCCAGCGTAAAGTCTGCTGCGAGTTCTACAAGTAACTACAGTACTCAGACCTCGGAAGAAAATGGTGAGTAATATTGCTGAAAAAATAGATGAAGTCAAGATTGAAACTACAGGGCAAATGGGTTTTTGTGTGCCTCCACAATCAGAGATTAGGGAGAGTGGAGTGTAGTTTTTTTGCCTGTCTCTTTGTATGTCTGTTTGTTTGTCTGTTTGTGTGTCTGTTAGCAAAATCTTTAACCTTGTCCATAAATTTTGAGTGGCAAGTGATAAGGCTTTCAACCATATATATTTCTTGTGACAAGATCTTTCCATTGATACCAAAATGGTTTACCTCATGACCTTGACCTTGGCTGTTAGCCTACTTTAAAAATAACTTTAACTTTGGCCATATTTTTCAAGTGGTTCGTAGTAGGGCTTCAAATTTTGTCTGCCTTGTAATCCTTGTGGCTATACCAGTTTCCATTTATTAGATTGATACCAATCTTTTTGACCTTAAGTTCTTTTAAAGCTTTGCCTTCATTTGAAAAAAAAAACAACTTACCTTGGCATTAACTTTTGAATGGTAAGTGTTGAGGCTTTAATATCTTTTGATGTGGCAAGACCTATCCATAGATACCAAATTTTTAGTCCCCTAGCTACACCTGGCAAAGCCGAAAGGGGACTCTTACTTTACCTCAAGCCTTGACCTTGGAGTAAGTATGTTTTTAATTCAATATTGTAAAATGTATACGCTGCATATTAAGGTCAAATACAGTGCTGAAACAATGGCAGAAAGTACATAGATTAATTCCATTAGCACTATAAATTTTAGACCCACTCTCTCACTCTATCAGCTTTTCTCCTCATGCAAGTCACGGGGATTTGATTTCTTCACACTTCCTCGTTTTATACTGTTTTTAGTCCCCTACCGGCAATGCCGAAGGGGACTCTTAGTTTCTTACTTATTTATTTCCACAGTCTTTACGAAATTTCACTAGCCCGACGCCCGTGGCTAGGAGAAATTTTGTTGGGCTAGTAGTTTCAAAAAGTTTTTGTAAAGACTGTTTCCATGTGACATATACATACCTTTTTCTATTTTTATTAGTGCTGACTTGATGAGGGCTTTTACCTAGTACATGTATTTCAGAGCTCATGATTATTTGGAATTATTACAAAATATTTGTGTACATAAACTATGCACTAAATAGTTGTTTTAAATTTGAACCCCCCCCCCCTAAAAAAAAAGACTTATTAGTATGTATATTCTATGTTTATGTATATTCTATGTATAAACATCTCTTTACATTAATCAACAAGATGGAAAGAACAAATTCTCCAATTAATACAACTGTGGTTTCCCTGAATATAATCAGGGAAGATTGCTATGAGGAAATGAACACCTATAATTTCATTTCCACGAGGACGTTAGCGTGGATAGCTGTGATGAGGCACTCGATTATTTCCTGGTTCTCATGTTTCCTGTGATAAACTCACAAATGGGGCACACTGATAACAAATAATTAAGTCTCGTATTTGTTATGGACGGCCATGTTTATTAAGCCAACACAGTGTACTTTATGTATAACGTTTGCAAGGGAATTACCATATTGAACGCAGTTGTTGCTTTATGAGAAATGGGCGACATCTTTTTTCTTGCCGAGAAATCCGTGATGGGATTTGACGAGATTTATTTTGAACGATGCTGAAATTAAACAGAAGGAAGTCATTTACTTTGGTAGAGGCTAAAGTAACACCACCGAAACGTAGCAAATCTAAAAAACGGAATAAATCAGAGAGTGAACTTCAGGAAGCTTTGATATCAGGTCAGTATAAGGATTGAAACTGAGATACATGGGACTTTGCTTGGGAAAAATGTCCAGTTTAAAATTGCATTCACAGATGTAATTCTTACCTATATTAGAGAATTACTTAACGGTATCTCAGAAGTTTTACCCACGTCAAAGAAATATACATGTATATGTCATAAAGTGTAAGTTTGCAACATCGTATTGTATCTTTGGACTTCCCTCCTTTGCATTAGGAGCACACCTAGAAGGGTTAATTAATAGCAGAGCTGTAGGTGGAGCATGAAGTACAATACTGCAATAGAGTTTTTGAAACTTGTTCAAAGTTAAAACAAAACTTAAAATCAATAAAATTTGAGATTCCTGCAGTTGACAAATTCTAGGACTGGGGATAGGGGGAAGGTGGATAGATGGGTTTAAGGTATCTGATGTACAATAGGGCATTTTTCCATGCCTGGTAAGTACTATAAACTATATATTCTGAAAGGTTATAATGCCCACTGATCAGAAATAATAATTTTGGGGCCAGAAAAACAAAGGGGAATATCTGATGAAGCATTTAAATTGTCTATTTTCTCTATATAACATATGCAAAATAACAACGTTGTACAAGAGTTTTTTCCTTTTTATTTTCAAGAACTGTGAATCTTATATCTGTACTCAGGGCATCATTACCTTTCAGAAAATATATAGTTTATAGTACCTTACCATGCATAAAATTTACCATACTTTACAATAGAGAAATGCTATGTAAAATGACTCATTTGTACATCAGATACCTTAAGGAGGTCCTGACCATTGTAAACCAGATCCCTGTCATGTGTATGAAATTATGTACCTGCAGGTATTTTGTCAGCATTTGCATACTTTGACTATGTTGAATGCTGCCGGATGCAGGAAGATAGAAAGTAAGATGGGATGCATGGTCTAGCCCTATTTCAGGCTATTTGTGCACCTTCAAATTTATGGTTGAACTTCACTGTATTTAACTATAGTAATATAATAAATTTAGTGCTGTTTTGTCAAATAAAAGGTGTAAATTGGATAGAAATGGATCCGATAACTGAAATTCATTAAAACCTAAAATGTAATTACAAGAATTTGTTACTTTGAAATACTAAATTGGAATTTCCTTAATGAATATTATAAATGATAAGAATTAATGATGAATTTTGCACATTAAAAATCTGCAAATATTTATGCATAATTTGCATCCCTTAAACTTTATGTGCTGGTCATACAGTCACCATCGAATGACTATGTACATTATAAACTTGTCATATCAAGTGGCCTTTCCTTTCAGACATAGGCCAAGTAATTTTGACTGGGTTTATTTCCTATTTCATTTACTGATCTTCTCTCACTTTACCCATTTGAAGTACCATAATAAGTGAAGATGTCTGCCACAAAGTTAAAACCTTGGAAACCTCTTTAAAATAATCTGTTGTCGGTTGATATGCACTGAAATACTGGAAATTTATTCAAGAAACATTGTATATATGAAGAGAAACATGTAAATTGCTTTGTGATCTTCTAAGGAAGTGAAAAAAAATCAAGCACATTATAACATGAAATTACAGATTTAGGAAAATGACATTTATATGATGGTACAATATATATAGAACAAGTGTCTTGATTTGTGTTTTGTTACGGGTATGCAACACACAGCTAGTGCATTTATCGTACATGCAAAGCGCAGCGTGTTAGCGCATTTCATGTACGATAAATGTACATGCTGTGTGTTGCATACCCATAACAAAGTACAAATTATGACATTTATTCTATATATATGCACAACAATTGTCAGTTTTATTCTTGTTTTCGGAAATCATGTTTTTCTAGGTGAAACGGTAATGTTAAACTTGAGGTCACCAAGGTTCAGTTTGCAGATTAGAACAGCCGTCACTGCATGTTCCTGTAGAGTTAATGCATTGTGAGAGTTAATGCATTGTTAGAGTTAATGCATTGTGACATCACATGTGTTTCATGCAGAAATACAACATGTTCCTTTCAATAGTTTCGTCTTGGGGAATTACGTTGGTTGTGCATATATATTTATACATGTAGTATAATAAAACATGACATTTGGAAAATGACATTTATATTATGATGCAATACAACATGACACTAGAAAACTTACATTTGTATAATGGTACAAGATTAATGTGACATTAGGAAAATGACATTTGCATAATGGTACAATATCACATGGCATTAAAAAAATTGTAGAGGTGTTCAATGTAAATTGATGTTTGGAAAAAATATAAGAAGAAACGTGACATTAGGAATAATGTCAGTTTAATAAAGTAACAATGAATTCTTAATTTCAATTTCTACTCAATGTGCAAGACCAATAATTTGTTGAAACTCTTTATTTTCAGCCAGCACCAGTGGTAATGCTTGGGACATCTGGGGAAAACTGGTCAATGACTGGGAAACAGCTAAAAAGAAACCGGCACTCTTAAAGGTGCGTAAACTTGTTCTGTTTGGTAAAAGGAAAGATACAACCTGAAGAGGTCATTAATCATGGTGCTTACTTCTATACAAAACTGAATTCTTTATTATTGAAGCAGAATGAAGCCTGATAAATCCAAAAACTATAACAAAGAAAATGAGATGAGAAAGACAATGTAAAAAAAAAAAGGCAGATGAATGAATCTTGATTCTCATTATCGTAAACAAAGTGTCTTAGCTATGAAAGTAGTACTGTATGTGTGCTTATTTGAGCAAGATTCATATGTAAACAAAGTCAGTATTGTTAAGGCTGCATTAATTTAAAACTTCACTAAATCATTGAAGTTTATTGATTTTAATGGAAAATAAGTCAAGTACGCTAATTTTCAATTATGAAGGTCAATTTGCTTTTTTTTGCCCAGTTTCTGCTTAAATTTGGTTGTGCTGAAATACGCACATGTAAAGTATGTTACCAATACGAGAAAGGTTGTGTACTTTAAAAGGATACTTTTATAGTCATATCTGTTGATATGTTCTTAATCAATGAAACTTTATATTACATTTCCAAATGCATCACACATCAGTCTCTATCTTAACTTCATTGCTGCATTTGTTGAAAAGCAAAATGTATTCTTCATGTCTTTTCAGAATAAATTTGTCTTGGTATGACATTGTTTCTCAGCAAAATTTTTACATTGTAAATTTTCATCATTATACTTTAGGTCAAGATTATCTGCAGATCTATTAATGTAAAAGAAGGACAGAATAAGATTTATGTTGAAAAAAAAGCTTTCTAGATTGTATTTAAGCACTTAAAATAAGTTTATCATATTTTTGCAATAAACAAAAGAATTCCATTTATCTTTATATTAAACCTGTCACATCTAATCACCTTTCCAAGCTTTGTTCTTCACTTGTACAACCTCCCCTTCACACATGCTGGCACTGATTTATATAAAGAGGAAACATTAAGTCAGGACAACCACTTCCACGTTGGCTTGAAAAAAAATTAATTTTTAAACTTCCCTGAGATTTCACTCTTGTCATTGGTTGAAGCCTCCCCTCTGTCCAAGTTGAAAAAAATTCAACCTAGGCCCAGATGATGTGAAAAAATTCTCCGCCACTGGTCATCAATAAACCTAATTCATATTATTTCTAGACTCGCATTTTAGACAGGCCAAGACCTGACATCACAACTTTTGACGTTATTTCAAACTGTGACTTCATAACTCTGCTACAACATCACAGCAAAAAGTTGTGTCAAATATTGTGATGTTGGACCTTGAAAATCATCTAATGTGGTTCAAAAACCTGTCAATGAATTTTCTAAAATTCTCTAAATAAGACTGTAACAATGCACTATGCTCACAATATGATTACTACAAAGGCTTACAATATGATTCATATACCAACTTCTTAGATTTCTATCGGAAGTTTAATTGCGAAAAGCTGCTTTTCAATGAATCCAATTGAATCGATCCAGAGGTAGTGCCATATTGTTAATAGAATCATTATCGTGAATGGCAGTTAATCTAGTACTTCAGTGACCTGTTGAAGCCCTATATAATGTATAATTATAGTGAATATAAACATTCTTGGATATTTTACAGGATTTAGTGCGTAAAGGCATCCCTCACCATTTTCGAGGCTTAGGATGGCAGCTCTTACTTGGCGTACACGATTCTCCACACAAACAGCTCTATGTGGAGTACCTAAAACAGACGTCACCCAGCGAGAAGTTAATACGGAGGGATATAGCGCGTACATTTCCTGACCATGATTTCTTTAAGGAGAAAGATGGGCTTGGCCAAGAAAGCCTCTTCAATGTTATGAAGGTATATACTTTAAATAATTGAATTTGTCACGTCTTCATTACATAGACCGTACATGAAAAACGAAAGATATTTCTGAGAGGATATTACATATACAGCAGGAGGTATAATTCTGAAGAACTTATAATATCACTTGAATAAACATCTTTGCAATTTTATTGTCTTCTTTCAAGTACAAATATTTACATTACTAGTAGATTCCCCATGTTAAACTCCCTTAGGCAACTAGAATTATATTCCAATAACTCCGGTTGCTATTGTGAGGTCACGCTCAAGTTTTGCATGTAGGGAGAATTTACCAACGTTAAAAATTTGCGATGTGCATGCAAATAAAAATGACCGATAATTAGAATAAAAGTAATTGTCTTACTTTTGGTGTTCATGGGTGTATAATTCTGCTTGGACATGTGCAAATTTTCCGTGAAATGCGTATTTGCACGGAACCAACCAGAATTATACACCCATGAACACCAAAAGTAAGACAGTCATTTCTTAAAGGAATGATATCATTTAGGGTTCACTTTGTCCAGCATCTGGTAGTCACACTTTCACATAGGGACTTAAAGGGACGGTCTAGGTTGGTAAAATGCAACATTCGATGAGATGACCCATGTAACCCTCAAAGTCAAGATCACATATTTATGGACATGGATGCAACAGGCAACATAACTAACACAACTTCACAAAAGGCGTTGTTTCATTTGAAACACACAATGCTTATGACAGGGATCCTACTTTAATTTTCTTTCAAGTGTTGAGTATTGCTATCACACAAAGATTACAAAATATTGCTCTAGTGTGATTCAATTTCTTGATTTTTTTTCAGGAAATACTGTACTACATTTTTGTAATGAAATGGAAGAAATTGTATTTTCTAAACGAATTTCATTCAAAAATTTGCTTTTGTAGGCGTATTCTCTACATGATAGAGAGGTAGGGTACTGCCAGGGAAGTGGCTTCATTGTCGGCCTTCTACTTATGCAAGTGAGTATGTACACAACATGGGGAAAAAATTATTGAATTTGATTTATTTAATTAATCTTCAAAATAGAGGAATTTGAAGGTATAAGTATCACTATTAATTAAGTTTTATGAATTACATGTAAGTAAGGTTTATGAGTAATTTCTCACTTTAATTGAGTGTATATAAACTAAATTTTATGCATCAAGCTTTTACTTGCCCATAAAAATTATAACTTTCAAGAGCAAACCCTTGGAAAAGAGTAGCATGTATTATGTCTATCATTTTTCTGTCACTTTTTAAATTCCGATTTAAACAGACTTTAATTTCTTCAATTTCTTTGTTTAGTCAAAGAATGAATTGTATTTTTAGATGCCTGAAGAAGAGGCCTTTGCTGTTTTAGTCAGACTTATGCAGGATTACCGTCTACGAGAATTATTCAAACCTAGCATGGCCGAACTTGGGCTGTGCATGTATAAATTGGAAGCCATGATACAGGTTTGTCCGTTTGTTTGTTGCTTTTACTATGTAAGTTAAACCCACATAGTTGACACATTTTATCTCAAACTTTGCTATCTCAAAAATTCTGCTTATCTCAAAGTGATAATAAGTCCCAATTCATATTCCTCCAAGTTTTTTGTATTCTTTGAATTAAATTCCTAATTTTTCTATGAGCAAGCCAATTGGTTTACCAAATAACAAATGAATTTGTAAACGATCAACTAGGTAGTACAAGTGAAAAAAATCCTACTGTACTAATGTTGCCTGATCGAACATGAAGTTTATTAAACAGAAAAAGATCAAAGTATTAAAGTATCAAATTACCGCTATGTCAAAGATATGTGCATGTTTCATTCCATTTTTAAAAATGTTTTGAGCAAATTCTGTTATGAAGTGATGACGAAAAACGTTTAAAGAAAGGTGTCTAGAATAAATAGACATCCTCACTGTGAAATTTTCAATGTCTAATTTACCACTAGAATTAGGTAGTACACATGAATTTTTCCTTCAAATACCAGTCAAATTTCCCCTTTCAATGGAAAAATTTCTCCTTTTGTAAATAAGGCTGTAAATTCGGCACTCAGATGGAGCCATCAGCTCTCAATTTCTCCTTTCTTTTCGGAAAAGGGTACTAAACAATTTTGGGTAGAAAAATACCTACCTGCTAAGGTTGAAAATCAATTTTTTAGTTCCTAAAATTTTTTATCAAACTAATGACAGATTATCTTTTTGCTTTCTCCATTTGCTACGTACGGAACTAATGCTTTCGAGAATTTTATATATTCAGACACAGAGTTAGGTAATTGACACATTCCTGGAAAATTCTACTGTGATCTAATTAACATACTTAATTATAAATAATAAATGATTGACTCTTATTCTTTCAGGAGCTGTTACCAGATCTGTATTTACTCTTCCATGACTTTTATACTTCCAGGAGCTGTTACCAGACCTTTATTTACACTTCCATGACTTTTATTTTTCCAGGAGCTGTTACCAGACCTGTATTTACACTTCCAGTCTCAGGGCTTTCACACTTCCATGTATGCATCGTCATGGTTTCTTACACTTTTTGCTACGTCATTTTCACTGTCTCTTGCCTGCCGTGTCATGGATTTATTTATTTCTGAGGTAAATTGTGACTATTTTGTGTAAATAAACATGATTTGCAGAAATCTCGTTAATGATTAAAGGTTAGCATGAAAAAAAAAAAACAAAAAAGATAAAGAATAGAAAAGAAAAGATTGTCATGGGTCTGTTTAAATAAAGCTCATAGAAAAATTTCTCCTTTTGTATTTTTTTAATGGTTTTTTATTTAGATTAAACTTTTGAAAAAAAAAGTTTGGTTAACATCATTGACCCCCCTTTTCCCCCATCTTAGTGCTAGAGAGATTTGCAGTGAAAGTTCATTGCAACTAGTGAGATGTCAAAAATTAAGCTTGCAAAACAGAAAATTGCAATGAAAACTGGTATTAATCCAGAGACCCCTAGCACTGACGGCAGACATGTTAACCATTACACCACGTCGGACTTCATCAAATCTTGTACACATTTAATCGTAATTTTACTGACACATTAGAAGTACCTAAATCCGCCAAGGTGGAGATCGATGAGTAAAGAGAATTGGAACTTTGGCTCATAAAAATGCTTTTTCCCTTGCCAAATAATTCCTTGAAAGAGAATGAAACCTTTTCCAATGCTCATATTAAAATGCTGCTTCAATATTTTTGTGTAACAGGGTATGGATGTGATATTTCGTATCGGTTTAGCCGTGTTACAAACTAGTCAAGATGAACTTATCTCCCAGGATATGGAGGGCATGCTTAAGGTAAGTTTTATTCTTTATTCATCAACATTTATTGATTCTGTCCGCGCCGTGGTCTAGCGGATAGGGCGTTGGGCTAGTAATCTTACCATTGCTGATTCGAGCCTTGCTAGGATCATATACTCTTCAATGTTCTGTGTTTATATACAAAAATGTCCTTGTCTAGGTATTGTTTACATGTCTGTGGTGTTTTTAACTAAAAAAAAAAAAATTATTGATTCCGTGCAACTTCATCTGTAAGAGTGTATCTGCCATCAGCCAAACTACTTTTCTTCAAGAATCTTGCAGAAATTTTCAGATATGATGATACCTCATCAAGAGATTCTTTTTAGATTTTGTTTCCTAAAATGTGTATCAAAAGTCAATCCTGCATACTACTTACATGTGCATAAAGTGCAGTATTTGATTGCAATATTAAGATACCATTTGGTGTGTAGCATTTTCCCATTTTCAATGTGCAAGAAAACAATGACAAGAGTCCCAGAATACAGTTATACTGGCACGATTATTTAGGGGTAAAAAGGTTTGGCCCATAGGCCAAATAATGAAATACTGTAAATGGGGAAATGATTGTGATGGTTTTAATTTCGCTACCTTTGCGGTTTTTCAATACTCCGTGAATATTAAACCACCGTAATGATTTTGTATAACAGACTAAAAAATAGACATCTGGTAAGATTTTTCCAGCTGAATCTTTTAATGCGCTAAACATGCTTTTGCTCTAAGCTGGTAAAATAGTTTGTACATTAGAGGTATGACAGTATTAATTATCATACCCGTATCATTAATAAAATGAGTGGAGATGACACCTATAGTGGGCATAAAATTTCTCGTACAAAATGTACTCTATTGCATGTACTATGTAGTACTCTTTTCACAAGTAAATAGTTTCAATCCAATAATTAATTCTCTTCAATTGATGGTAAATCGTTTCTGTGTAATTATCAATAACTATTTTGTATTTTTCATTAATTACCATGAGAAATAACATGAATACAAACAATCCAAATATGTGTATACATGTATATTTGCTTGCGCGACAAAATCTTTACATTAAATGTTTATGTTTTTTTCCTGCAACCTTTGATGGTGTGAAATTAAAGGCCGACATTGTCAACCACCAGGTCATTAATATGCATACCTGAGTGACGTAGGCTTGGTAGGCGTGGTATATACATGTACCGTCTTTGAAAATAACGCCGTCTGCGAGCGGCGTGTTACATCAAAGACATACCAACAGGTAATCCTTTATTATGCTAAAGAGATACCTGAGTCTCATCTGTTTTAAGCTGTCGATCAAAAATCGATAGGGGTAAAAGGATTAAAAGGAACCAATCAGATACCAATTAGAGATGTTACCCCTATAGCAGTCAGTGAGGAAATGACAGAAAGTTTACCTGTCCCCTTATATAGTCCCCCGTCGGCCTTTAAAACCATCGCAATTGGCTATATTCAGAAAACTGCGAACTTTTGACACTGTGAAATTAAACCCGTTTACAGTATTTTTTTGTGTGTGGAATATTGGAGGTGTTTACCATTATAGAATTTGTGTAACTATCCCAAAAATTTGATGCTACAATACAGATTCCGGCTTTGAACCCCAAAAACTTTACATTTTGATCTTAGTGTAGCGGAATTGTCAATTTACTCAGGGTTCCGTACAATTGCCTTATTATGAGAGTAATGTGCTATGTGCCAGAAACAGATACCAAATGAAACACTGTCAAATATTCCGGGGAGGTTACTCTGTGTAAGACAATGAATAGAAAAGAAATTAGTGTAAGGAATATATTATGATATAAAATCTTAGCAGAGTTACGCAAACTCTCTTGGCTAACTGATGGCAAGAAGAAAATCACTTAATGAACAAATTTATGGAACATATTGTAATTTTCTAGATTTTGAACAATACATGCAATGCAGTTACAAAAGCTCATTTCACAGCATGAATTTATCCAATCATGTTACAAGACAAAAAATATGAATTGCTTTACCCTTTGTCCAATTTCCTGCAAAATCACTTGTTACAAAGTCCTTATTTGATGGGAGGACTTCGAGGTTCCAGGTGTAGTAAAGTAGGATGTTTAAAAACTTTCCTTTTTAGGATTGGCCTATATAGGATTAGCTTTGAGGAAGTTACAGCTATTTTACTTAAAACAAGGAAAGTTTTTTTTTAACATCTGAAGGTCTGCCAGTTGATCTCTTTTGAACTCATAGCGTGAGGAACACAAGAGTATCCTAAACAAAGTAGACTTTCAAGATTTTGAACAGTTTAACATTTTACAGTTGCTTTACTGAAACTGAGAAAGTACTGTTCCACTATTCGAAACATTGTGTCTTTCCTTGACCATTTATCTGGGAATTAAAACATCTTTAACTTCAAAATTTGTTTTTGGTCTCATATCAGAATTCTGAATTAAATATGTATAGGAGGCAAAATTGTAGTTATAATTTGGTACATGATAGGCTCTTTAGGTAGAACATAATTTTTGTGATCTCCCACATGCAAGAAGTCTATAGTTCCATGAAAATGAAGTTTTATATCTCTTATGGTTTAAGGAACTGTGAGTATATGGATGGAAATTTTTATGAGGTTTCATGTCTTTGTCTTTGAAATTTAAGAATATTATCTGGTATCAAGTATGATCAGGACTTTGTGCCAATTTTCATTGGTGCATGGTTCATGGGTAAGGTTTTACTTTCTTTAGTCTACTTCAGAGTGAGTTGACCTCAAAAGCAAAACAGATTCAATCAATGATTTGCTTTAAACCAATCATTATTTATGTTGCATCTGAAAAGACGGAGCATTGATGCTTTGTTAACTTAGAGACGTCTGATGCTTTAAACCAATCATTATTTATGTTGCATCTGAAAAGACGGAGCATTGATGCTTTGTTTACTTAGAGACGTCTGATGTTTTAAACCAATCATTATTTATGTTGCATCTGAAAAGACAGAGCATTGATGCTTTGTTTACTTAGAGACGTCTGATGTTTTAAACCAATCATTATTTATGTTGCATCTGAAAAGACGGAGCATTGATGCTTTGTTTACTTAGAGATGTCTGATGTTTTAAACCAATCATTATTTATGTTGCATCTGAAAAGACGGAGCATTGATGCTTTGTTTACTTAGAGACGTCTGATGTTTAAAACCAATCATTATTTATGTTGCATCTGAAAAGATGGAGTATTGATGCTTTGTTTACTTAGAGACTTACAGACATCTGATGTTTTAAACCAATCATTATTTATGTTGCATCTGAAAAGATGGAGTATTGATGCTTTGTTTACTTAGAGACGTCTGATGTTTTAAACCAATCATTATTTATGTTGCATCTGAAAAGATGGAGTATTGATGCTTTGTTTACTTAGAGACGTCTGATGTTTTAAACCAATCATTGTTTATGTTGCATCTGCAAAGACGGAGCATTGATGCTTTGTTTACTTAGAGACGTCTGATGTTTTAAACCAATCATTGTTTATGTTGCATCTGAAAAGACGGAGTATTGATGCTTTGTTTACTTAGAGACGTCTGATGTTTTAAACCAATCATTGTTTATGTTGCATCTGAAAAGACGGAGCATTGATGTTTTGTTTACTTAGAGACGTCTGATGTTTTAAACCAATCATTATTTATGTTGCATCTGAAAAGACGGAGTATTGATGCTTTGTTTACTTAGAGACGTCTGATGTTTTAAACCAATCATTATTTATGTTGCATCTGAAAAGACGGAGTATTGATGCTTTGTTTACTTAGAGATGTCTGATGTTTTAAACCAATCATTGTTTATGTTGCATCTGAAAAGACGGAGCATAGATGCTTTGTTTACTTAGAGATGTCTGATGCTTTAAACCAATCATTATTTATGTTGCATCTGAAAAGACGGAGTATTAATGCTTTGTTTACTCAGAGACGTCTGATGTTTTAAACCAATCATTATTTATGTTGCATCTGAAAAGACGGAGTATTGATGCTTTGTTTACTTAAGAGACGTCTGATGTTTTAAACCAATCATTATTTCTGTTGTATCTGAAAAGACAGAGTATTGATGCTTTGTTTACTTAGAGACATCTGATGTTTCAGCTTTTCAACCAATGAAATCATGTGTAACAGCAAGACTTCAGCTCTTGGTAGAGACAACATTAATGGTGGAAAGATATCTTTGAAAAACATGTATTGATAAATATCCTGTTTATTTAACAAAATTAGTATTGACTTTTGATTTGGTCTAATCCTAACTCTACTGTCATGGTCAACCAATACTTGACTCATCCCTTATGGTTATGAGCAGACCTCATCAAAGTCAATAATTGTACAAAGTTGTGTCAGTTGTTAGAGCATGAAAATGGAAAGTATTGTATTCCTTGATTTTCAAAATGGAAATCAATGGAAATCCAAAATGTCAGTTGTTAGAGCATGAAAATGGAAAGTATTGTATTTCTTGATTTCCAAATAATTCCATGTTTACGGGGAGCAAGCTCATTGTGGGCGCGGGTTTCCATAACTTACATTATATTGTGTAAGTTATGGAAACCCACGCCCACAATGAGCTTGCTCCTTTTGTGAGAGAGTAGACCAAAATGTTTTAAATCTGGAAAGGAAGGATGTTTTTTATAACAAAATACTTAAGAAGAATTGTACTTTGATATCAAAGTCCCAAGTTGAATAGATATTTGACTGTCGAGTTACTTTTACTACAAATTACTTCCTGGCTCCAGGGAAGTTTGATTATGATGATCTGAATTTAATAAAGTTTAAGTTGGTATCAGTATGTTAACAAAATATGACCTTGACCTTGTTCTATGATTACTTGGGAATTATTGTTCATTTCAATTGACTTGTGGAATCTGTGTGACTAGACTTACCCATAGTAGCATTCATTTCAAGTGACTTGTGGAATCTGTGTGACTAGACTTACCCATAGTAGTATGCATTTCAATTAACTTGTGGAATCTGGGTGACCAGACTTACCCTTAGTAGTATTCATTTCAATTAACTTGTGGAATCTGGGTGACCAGACTTACCCATAGTAGGGTTCATTTCAATTGACTTGTGGAATCTGTGTGACTAGACTTACCCAGAGTAGTATTCATTTCAACTGACTTGTGGAATCTGTGTGACTAGACTTACCCTTAGTAGTATTCATTTCAATTAACTTGTGGAATCTGTGTGACTAGACTTACCCTTAGTAGTATTCATTTCAATTAACTTGTGGAATCTGGGTGACCAGACTTACCCATAGTAGGGTTCATTTCAATTGACTTGTGGAATCTGTGTGACTAGACTTACCCAGAGTAGTATTCATTTCAACTGACTTGTGGAATCTGTGTAACTAGACTTACCCATAGTAGGGTTCATTTCAATTGACTTGTGGAATCTGTGTGACTAGACTTACCCATAGTAGTATTCATTTCAATTGACTTGTGGAATCTGGGTGACTAAACTTACACACAGTAGTGTTCATTTCAAATGACTTGTGGAATCTGTGTGACTAGACTTACCCATAGTTGTGTTCATTTCAATTGACTTGTGGAATCTGGGTGACTAGACTTACCCATAGTAGTATGCATTTCAATTGACTTGTGGAATCTGGGTGACTAGACTTACACAAAGTAGCGTTCATTTCAACTGACTTGTGGAATCTGTGTGACTAGACTTACACAAAGTAGCGTTCATTTCAATTGACTTGTGGAATCTATGTGACTAGACTTACCCATAGTAGTATTCATTTCAACTGACTGTGGAATCTATTTGACAAGACTCACCCCTAGTAGCGTTCATTTCAATTGACTTGTGGAATCTGTGTGACTAGACTTACCCATAGTAGCATTCATTTCAACTGACTTGTGGAATCTATGTGACTAGACTTACCCATGGTAGCGTTCATTTTAACTGACTTGTGGAATCTATGTGACTAGACTTATTCATAGTAGCATTCATTTCATCTGACTTGTGGAATCTATGTGACTAGACTTACCCATAGTAGCATTCATTTCAATTGACTTGTGGAATCTATGTGACTAGACTTACCCATAGTAGCATTCATTTCAATTGACTTGTGGAATCTGTGACTAGACTTACCCATAGTAGTATTCATTTCAATTGACTTGTGGAATCTGTGTGGCCAGACTTACCCATAGTAATATTCATTTCAACTGACTTGTGGAATCTGTGTGACTAGACTTACCCATAGTTGTGTTCATTTCAATTGACTTCTGGAATCTGGGTGACTAGACTTACCCATAGTAGTATGCATTTCAATTGACTTGTGGAATCTGGGTGACTAGACTTACACAAAGTAGCATTCATTTCAACTGACTTGTGGAATCTGTGTGACTAGACTTACACAAAGTAGCTTTCATTTCAATTGACTTGTGGAATCTGTGTGACACGACTTACCCATAGTAGCGTTCATTTCAATTGACTTGTTGAATCTGTGTGACTAGACTTACCCATAGTAGCGTTCATTTCAATTGGCTTGTGGAATCTGTGTGACTAGACTTACCCATAGTAGTATTCATTTCAACTGACTTGTGGAATCTGTGTGGCCAGACTTACCCATAGTAGCGTTCATTTCAACTGACTTGTGGAATCTGTGTTACTAGACTTACCCATAGTAATATTCATTTCAATTGACTTGTGGAATCTGTGTGACTAGACTTACCCATAGTAGCGTTCATTTCAATTGACTTGTGGAATCTGTGACTAGACTTACCAATAGTAGTGTTCATTTCAATTGACTGGTGGAATCTATGTGACTAGACTTACCCATAGTAGTATTCATTTCAATTGACTTGTGGAATCTGTGTGACTAGACTTACCCATAGTAGTATTCATTTCAATTGACTTGTAGAATCTGTGTGACTAGATTTACCCATAGTAGTATTCATTTCAATTGACTTGTGGAATCTGTGTAACTAGACTTACCCATTGTAGTGTTCATTTCATTTGACTTGTGGAATATGTGTGACTAGACTTACCCATAGTAGCGTTCATTTCAACTGACTTGTGGAATCTATGTGACTAGACTTATCCATAGTAATATTAATTTCAACTGACTTGTGGAATCTGTGTGGCTAGACTTACCCATAGTAGCGTTCATTTCAATTGACTTGTTGAATCTGTGTGACTAGACTTACCCATAGTTGCATTCATTTCAACTGACTTGTGGAATCTGTGACTAGACTTACCCACAGTAGCATTCATTTCAACTGACTTGTGGAATCAGTGTCACTAGACTTACCCATAGAAGTGTTCATTTCAACTGACTTGTGGAATCTATGTGACAAGACTCACCCCTAGTAGCGTTCATTTCAACTGACTTGTGGAATCTGTGTGACTAGACTTACCCATAGTAGCGTTCATTTCAATTGACTTGTGGAATCTATGTGACTAGACTAACCCATAGTAGCATTCATTTCAACTGACTTGTGGAATCTATGTGACTAGACTTACCCATAGTAGTATTCATTTCATCTGAATGTGGAATCTATTTGACAAGACTCACCCCTAGTAGCATTCATTTCAACTGACTTGTGGAATCTGTGTGACTAGACTTACCCATAGTAGCATTCATTTCAACTGACTTGTGGAATCTATGTGACTAGACTTACCCATTTTAGCGTTCATTTTAACTGACTTGTGGAATCTATGTGACTAGACTTATTCATAGTAGCATTCATTTCATCTGACTTGTGGAATCTATGTGACTAGACTTAACCATAGTAGCATTCATTTCAATTGACTTGTGGAATCTATGTGACTAGACTTAACCATAGTAGCATTCATTTCAATTGACTTGTGGAATCTGTGTGACTAGACTTGCCCATAGGAGCGTTCATTTCAATTGACTTGTTGAATCTATGTGACTAGACTTACCCATAGTAGCGTTCATTTCAACTGACTTGTGGAATCTATGTGACTAGACTTACCCATAGTAGCATTCATTTCAACTGACTTGTGGAATATGTGTGACTAGACTTACCCATAGTAGCGTTCATTTCAACTGACTTGTGGAATCTATGTGACTAGACTTACCCATAGTAGCGTTCATTTGAACTAACTTGTGGAATCTATGTGACTAGACTTACCCATAGTAGCGTTCATTTCAACTGACTTGTGGAATCTATGTGACTAGACTTACCCATAGTAGCATTCATTTCAACTGACTTGTGGAATTTGTGTTGCCAGACTTACCAATAGTAGCATTCATTTCAACTGACTTGTGGAATCTGTGTGACAAGACTTACCCATAGTAGCATTCATTTCAATTGACTTGTGGAATCTATGTGACTAGACTTACCCATAGTAGCATTCATTTCAATTGACTTGTGGAATCTGTGTGACTAGACTTGCCCATAGTAGCGTTCATTTCAATTGAATTGTTGAATCTATGTGACTAGACTTACCCATAGTAGCGTTCATTTCAACTGACTTGTGGAATCTATGTGACTAGACTTACCCATAGTAGCATTCATTTCAACTGACTTGTGGAATCTCTGTGTCTAGACTTACCCATAGTAGCGTTCATTTCAACTGACTTGTGGAATCTGTGTGACTAGACTTACCCATAGTAGTGTTCATTTCAACTGACTTGTGGAATCTATTTGACTAGACTTACCCATAGTAGCGTTCATTTCAACTGACTTGTGGAATCTATTTGACTAGACTTACCCATAGTAGTGTTCATTTCAACTGACTTGTGGAATCTGTGTGACTAGACTTACCCATAGTAGCGTTCATTTCAACTGACTTGTGGAATCTATGTGACTAGACTTACCCATAGTAGCATTCATTTCAACTGACTTGTGGAATCTGTGTGTCTAGACTTACCCATAGTAGCGTTCATTTCAACTGACTTGTGGAATCTTTGTGACTAGACTTACCCATAGTAGTGTTCATTTCAACTGACTTGTGGAATCTATTTGACTAGACTTACCCATAGTAGCGTTCATTTCAACTAACTTGTGGAATCTATTTGACTAGACTTACCCATAGTAGTGTTCATTTCAACTGACTTGTGGAATCTGTGTGACTAGACTTACCCATAGTAGTGTTCATTTCAATTGACTTGTGGAATCTGTGTGACTAGATTTACCCATAGTAGTGTTCATTTCAACTAACTTGTGGAATCTGTGTGACTATACTTACCCATAGAAGTGTTCATTTCAATTGACTTGTGGAATCTATGTGACGAGACTTACCCATAGTAGCATTCATTTCAACTGACTTGTGGAATCTGTGTGACTAGATTTACCCATAGTAGTGTTCATTTCAACTGACTTGTGGAATCTGTGTGACTAGACTTACCCATAGAAACATTCATTTCAACTGACTTGTGGAATCTGTGACTAGACTTACCCATAGTAGCGTTCATTTCAACTGACTTGTGGAATCTGTGTGGCCAGACTTACCCGTAGCGGCGAGATGATGGTTGTCAAAGTTAGCATTGATTTTTCTAAAAAAAAAATTCAAATTAGTAATTTTAAAGTTGAAGTCAGCATATTATTTGTTTTCATTGTAAACAAACACTAACAGAGAACAGAGTTTTTACTACTGAGCAATGTTCAGTTGCAATATTTTGTTGGGTGTAACAAACTGGGGACACTTTGCATTCCAATTGAGACCAATTTATGTTGATTATGAAGCAATCCCACATCCAGGGATCACTCTGTGTGTGTGTCAGGGAATGTCCATCAACTAAAAGTATTTATTATGTATCACATTTACATAAAACTTGCAGGGGTAGTCAAGATGATGAGACTCAACCCGGAATTAGGGTCAAGGTCATTTTAAAGGTAATAGGACTCATTTATTTAAGGTCATTGGACCAGGCGGTATCTCAGACATCTTTTGCAGTCAATGGCTTTGAGCATCATATCCTTAAGACTAATTTGATACAGTATCACTTGGACTTTGTCTGTCCTCCTCATTGTCTGTTCGTCTTAGTTTCTTTTAATACACATTTGTGAATATTGTAGAGTTATAGATTGTGTACTGTTAGTAACCCACGATCTGTTGCACTGTTTTTATAGAATATTTTAAATTAAATGGTATCATTTATTATGTTTTCTAATATCATTTCTATATACTAAATAGAGAATTCAGCGAGAAAACGCCATTACTTTAAGTTTTATATCAAAAGAACAGCAGGGGTGTATGTTGAACAAAATACTTAGTAAATCACCCTCTCTTTGAATATTTTGTAGTCAAGGTACACTTATATAAAAGTAACAGCGGTGGCCCTCTTTACATTGACTCAATTTATTTTCTTCAAAGTTGAATAGAAACGAAAAAGTCAACATAAATGTTTGATTATTACATTCTTAAATTGATTAGCCAACATGGGTAAATAGTCCATCAATGTGTCAAACAGTTATACAACCTTTACAATAATCACATGTGGTGTCAATGATTTTTTGATAAAAAAAACATATAGAAACAATGTATATATTAGTCTGAAATAGGTCACAATGTTCGTGCATGAAAATATAAATCCGAGAATCTCATGAGCGTTTGTACTTTCTAAAAGTTTAACTCAAGGAGAAAATTTGGTGGTGAAAAGAATGAAACTTTTAAATTGAACTTTACAGAGAAATTATAAGTGAAACAGGTGGAGATAATGTAATTATTAAACTTAATTAAGTAAGACAGAATTATTATAACATGTTAACAGGATGCTACAACCTCCAGAATTTTGGCGATCCTTTAATTTTAATTCTGATTTAATCGATCGTTTTATCATCAATTATCGAGAAATAACAGGTACTTTGTACAGAGAACTTGATCGCTCTTAACCTATATGTAAATGTATTATTGAACATTAAAAACCTCTTAAAATGCGCCAAATTAAAGTTTGAAAGAGGAAGCGAAGTGAAGGATTTATTAATCAATCCCCGCGTCTTTTAAATTCTAAATGTTCTTTGGCGTATCTTCTATTTGTTTTACATCGTATTTCTTTATCTCTCTTGTATTGAAATGAAATTTCAATTAACAGGAACTGATATAAGATGATGTCAAAGATTTGATACGTCATTATTTTGAGAAGTATTTTTCATGTATTTCCATTTTATGAATTTTAAAATCTTTCCAAGAATTTAGGATGTTTAATATGTTGAAGAGAGAGGTAGAATCTGTTATTTATTTATTTATTTATTTGTTTATTTATTTATTCTAGTTATATAAGTTTATTTTCTTTGTTTGGTTCATTCGATATATCAATCTGAAGGTGGATTGTAAAGACTGAAGGACTACTAAAATTAAAAAAAATATTTAATAGATGTAAATTATTATTATCATGAATATTTGATAATGATAGCTAATGGAGTTTTTTTTTTGTCTTTTTCAGTTTTTCTCCAAGCAGCTCCCACTCCAATATGAGGCGGATCCAGAAAGATTATTTTCCTGTGCATATAGTATCCGTTATAGTGCCAAAAAGATGAAAAAGTAAGATTTTCTCTAGTTCATAATTTTAGAACGGTTTCTGTTACAAGAATTGAGATCCTTGTTCTTTTAGCTTGACCCCCCCCCCCCCCTTTCATTTGGTAATCGCCTCTTTTCATTCTCTCTTCTTTGCATCTGAACCGCAGTTATTATCATATATATTGCTAGATAGCCAATTAATATTTTAATTAGTATAGTGAGGAAGTATTCAATCAATGATGTGATGCCGTGTGAAGAGGGTCACTTTGGTCTGATCAAACAGAATGTGCAAATGCAAGTATGGTGGGGTTTGATTAGTGTTATTCCCTCCTCTTGAGACATTTCCAATGGTCTGAATCGTCCACTTCAGGTATTAATATATCTGAACTGAACACATCTCCGTTGAGCATCAGGGACATAGTTGACGATATTCAGCAATGACCTTTGAATTTGCGTCCGTTCGTATATGTTCATACACATGTATTTGTATGTTTTTGCGTCCTGTTTGTATATTCACATTTTAGTCTTTATTTTCACGTTGTCTGCAACGCCACGCAAGGGCGACATTTCCAAAAAAAAAAAAAGAAAAGAAATGGGAGAAAATTTGTACGTATATTTAGTGAAGCTCTTCTTTGTGTCAGTGACGCGTGCTTCTCAATCACTAACTTGTTGACTCTGGTCACACACACGCACAAAATGTTGAGAAGAAAAAAAAATGGTGGTGTGAGCTGGAATTGAACCCGGTCCCAATCGCCCCGAAGACGGACACGCTGTATACACCTGTTTGGTTGATAACACTGGTTAGGCCGAAGCTCAGAGAATGGCTAGGGAAAATACTGATGTTCTTTGACGAACTAGGGATAGTAATGCACTGTGCACAATAAGTAACTTACGCTAATACAAGTGCTATGTACACATCTGTCCTTTACTATTAACACCATTTATATATAGGTCAATATTAATCTGATTTCTATTATTTATGATACATAAATATAGTCCTTTATATGCTGTTCAAATAAAAGACCACTTGGCATTGTTACTAACTGGTACATTTATATCATGTACTATTGTTATAGCTAGTTGACCAAACAGATTTAGGATTTGAAATCGGTCTAATCTTGTACAAGTCGCCGATATTTAAAAGATTTTCAAAATTCATGTTTGTTTATCCTTGTATCGATTGATAATTAGGGTCTAAAAACCTCTGCTTTATTGGATTTAAATGTCTTAAACTAATTATGACATATTGAAATCGCGGTAGATCAATAGATCTGACTTTAATAGTAACTATAGTACTCCGGCAGTACCATGTCGTCAGTTTGAACACTGTGCCTAGGACAAAAAAAAAAAGAGTCAAAAAAGGAATTAAAAATGGCAGATTTCATGAAAAGTATAGGAAGCTTTGTGGAAGTTTTCAAGGAGACTCAAGATAGGTAAATTTTCATACTTTTCTTTTTCCTTTAATCATGGTTTAGTCTTCAATATTGCTCATGTATCGTTTTTGTGTCGCCTGCGAAGCATAGCGACACTTGGGGATAACTTTTTCTGTCGTCCGTCTGTCCATCTGTCCGTCACACTTGGATGTCTGTCACACTTGAATGTCTGTCACACCATATATAAAAGTGATTCCTAAGTGCTATGTTTCGCTGGCGACACATGCATTCCTTGGAATGATTTTTGTAACGGCCATTTAACTTTTATTTTGTTTTCATACATTTGAGTCGTCTGCGAATGGAATGAAGAACTTCGCCGCGGTCCATCAACTATATTGTCTGTTTCACAGTACGATTCGTCTTATCGCAATACGACAGCGATGCAGAGGCAAAAGTTTAGAATATCTTCTTGGTCTAGAAACATAATTAAAGTTGAAAAAACGTACATCATAATAAAAGTGTTGAGATTCCAAATCCTCAAGATTTGCTTATGCAGCACTGTCTGACCCAAAATAATACATATAAGTAAATAAACAACAATGGTCATAGGTCCACTTGTCGGACTATGTACTACAGACTTTTTGATTGAATGATACGTTTTCGTAGAGCAAGATTTTCGCGGTTTACCCATAATTAATCTGCCATAATTCATTGGTGAAAGTGAAGCCGTATTAGAACATAATTAAGAGAACTCGATGTGAAAAATGAAAAACTTGAATCTCAGACTACGTGATACCAGTTTCTCTGACCATAGAAATAACACCCCCCCCCCCCCCCCACAATAAAACATCAATCTTTGCAATACGAAGTAGCATTAGCGTGTCTGTTGTATGTTGTTAGTATAAGTGAAATATTTTATAATTCAGGTCCATGAAAAATTTCTTCGTGTCGGGTCCCTTGATTTAAAATGTTCTTTAGGACTTGTCAAAGATTAACATAGCAAGATTTTTATCTTGTGGTTTCGGTAGACACTTGAATTAAGCTTGTCTGCCCATGTAGTCCAGATCTTTTCATTGGCACCTGTTTCTGCCTTTTATGTTAGTTTGTTTCTGTTTTGTCACGGATCACGGGTCTGTTTCGGGTTTGTCACGGGTGATGAGTGAAGCAGATGACAGTGCAAGATTATGTCACGTATATCTTGTCACGCACATCATATTGGGTAGATAATTTACCAGAAGTCGGTAGAGTTTCAGAAACAGAAGATGCAATACAATCGGCTGCAAACTAATGGGAAACGAATTTAACAAGTTGATGCATTTGTGCTACTTGTACCAAATGGCACAATGGCATAATCTTGTGGATATTCACGGACCCATAGAGAGACATAGAGGAGACAAGGTGTCCGGGAGGATAAAGCATCTACTGATGCATTTGGGAAAAAAATTTGCAGTTATGATGTTCATATCACCACAAATTAAAGAGAAGCTATACTAGCAATGCTATATAATAGGTCTAACTTTTTGTAGGATTCTCTTCTCTTTGTGTTGAAGTCAAAAAAAGGGGGGGGGGTGTTGTTGGCACACAAGCTTTCTATTAGCTACATCCATAGGGATTTGTCGCGTTTCCTGGTTACATGATATACCACCACGCAAACTAGAATGCTGGATAAGATCAATGGTAAAAATGCTATACAAACAATATTTCAAAGAAGACCATTGAAGATAACTATTGTCGCTTGATATGTATACATGATGTTGTAAGACACGTATTTCAATTGAGCTACTAGTATGAGAGTGGATAGACCGTATCATTTTGAAGTTATCGCCTAATATTTTTGTTAAAATTTATTAATTGATGAGTATGTATGTTATATGATGACAATATTTTGTAATCGATAGGGATTATGAGTGTCGGTTTCAGTATTCATTAATCGATTGGACTTAGTGTATTCCATATTCCTACATGTTGTGTATTCGCCTATATTCCCCATTTCGACAGTTTATCAGCTTTTAAGGGTTTTGTGTCTTTACAGGATGGTATAGGCTGGCCAGCTAGCTTGAAAGTTCATATGTCAGCTTATTCACTTATTTGAAATCGACACCGCAATGTGTATGCATGAATTTAACTTGTGACTCATTGTTTTTACCGATGAACTATAAAGTACCCCTTTGTGAAGGTATCTGTGTTTTGTTGATTGCAATCGATTATTACATCCGTAAGGCTGGATTACATGAAATTTCAATGTAAATTTTATAGATCAAATAAAGGGAAACGAGCATAACTGGCCAACTACATAAGTATGCTTCAGATGTCGTCTGCATCAAGGGGGTCATAAATTGAGACGTGGCAGGTGAAATGGTGGCGTTTTTCGGTCATTGTAGGACGTTACGTGACACAGTGTCGTATAGGCTAAAGGAGGGATTATAGTGTAGGGGGGATTAGGATTTACTCTTGATGGAATCCTCTTAACTGTGCATGTCCCGTTCTCACCTATGATGGAATGTTAAAGGCACGATCAGTGTGGATTTATTGGAGAAGTGTTGATAGTTTACGAAGTTAGGAATCAGGAAAAGTTGAATTATTCATGATAATTGCAGTTAATTCGACCTTGGATTTACATCATTCTTTGGAACCAGCTCAGAACAAGATTTGGTCATATTTGGTTTAGTTTGATAGATAAATCCATTACGTGTTATGTATGAGGTTTGACTCTATCAGATTCACCGTATAGTTTTTCGAAACCTCAACGAGTCTCTCTTAAATTACCGTGTTTTTCTGTCATATGGGTAGGACTTTCGGCATGTTGTATGTAATGCATATATCCAGGCATGTTGCATGTAATGCAGTGAGTGATATATGAAGTTTGGACCATAGATGAAGGGGGAAGGGTACGTTTTGCGAAATCATGACTTTTTTTACTCCGACTTGCAATATTTTCTGCCTTTACCAGTTTCAATTCATTCAGGCTTGGACTGCTTTTGAAGTTATGATGTTTTGATAACGTTAAAGGATTATAATAATGTTAGAATTGACTCGATCTTTTAAAGGCAAATTCTTGATATTGAAAACAATATTTGTATAAGAATTGGACCAGTATGGTATATGAATAGCTTTATGTCTTTCGCGGGGATCATTTGTGACTCCAATTTCACAATATTTGTAGTTTTGTATGTTGATATTTTCTCTTCGTCTTAAGGTGCTTTGATACCATCAGTACTGATCACACCTGTCGATAAGGGAAACCCCTTTCGCTTTTAACAATTCCGTTTTATTGTACACAGAAAGTATTTGTTTTTAGTCGAATTTTTATGAAAAGGATAGATTGAAAAGTTAATTACATTTTACTTGAGCTTCTAATTTCATTGAATGTCTCGCCCGATGAAACGAGGCGAAAAGATAATGTTGCGAAGGAATTTTCATTTGTTTATGCAGACATTCTGTGTTTTTTCAGTGTCGGATATTCCATGTCGCTTGCAAAGTATTACGGGACTGTCTAACTGAAGGCTCATGCTGCTGATTTGTAAAATTTGAGGTCAAGGTCACAGTTCACTCTTATCTCTTGTGAAAAAAGAACTAGTTGACGACCCACCGAACTACCTCAAGTCCAAAAACATATTTCCCAGTTGAGGACTTTCTCTTATCACTCCAAAGCAATAAATTGACGGTCATTTTGACCGCTCGATGTCTTATTTACGATAGAGTTAATGAACCTGACAGTGCTTTTGCCCTTTCATGACCTCGAAGTAAACAATTCCTTCCTTTTGATGTACGATTAACTTGTAAGGTAGTAAATAAACCGCATCTCAGGGGCATACGTGCCCTTTAACAATACAGGTAAATTAATTAATCTTATATTAATAATTAGTAATGTTCATTACGTTCCACCCTAATGGGAAAGTTGTAAAATATGACGCGCATAATTACTCTCCATTTGTCATATAATATGTACAAATGTACATTTCAGGAAATACTATGTTCATTAATAAAATAAGCAGTGATTTATGTAGGCTTCATTCCGACTCAAATATTGAAATTTCCAAACAAAAACTTTTGACTCCTTTGGTTCAGTGCTAATTCATTGGCCCGAGTAACCTTTTGTGAATTACCAAGTGTCCGATTACACTATGAAGATGCGCAGTACAGATACATGCGCGGATTTAGAGAAAGGGGGGGGGGGGTTTGGTGGTTATATTACGAAAATCGTTAGCTAGACCATGCAGGACTGGACTGGAACAGCCCCTCCCCCACGGAAAATAATATAGATCCGCCCTTGAAATGATCTGTACAGTGTCACGTCTCCTCCCTCCCTTGATAGGCCGGTCAGTGTTAGAGTTTACAATGTAACATAGTGATTTACAGAAGCATGATCATTAGCCATTGTATGAGGGTGAAGATAAAGCGTAGACCAGAAAAAGGAATTAATCGTTCCGTGTTATTATTGGCCTTTACTCCATAGATATGGTGTGACATTAAAATGGAAAAGATAGTATCATTTCGTGTGTTAACAATCTACTTCACCGGGGGCCAAGATTTACTAAAAGCTAGGGTGGCCCTTTTTTATCTAACAATCCAAGTGCGCTGAAAAATCTTTATTTGTAGAACTACAGAGTTTTTGGTGTGTGTGAATTTTCCATGTGAATCCAGGTCACCGAATCTCTGTCTTTGAAAATCAATACTTTCCATGGGATTTTGGTTTAGGCGTGAGTTTGGTTTAGGCGTGCGCTTTGTTTGCACATCGGGACTCTTTCTTCCATCTTCTACATCGTGTAACCGTGCGTTGTTTGTCCTCTGTGCCAACATTCATTGAAATCGTATCAGTTGTAATAAAGAGGGTCCTCTCGTCAGAAATAGATATCAAAACCTCGAGTGACATTTAACACTGAATAAAATGATCCATAAGATTTCAATTTCAATGGAATGACTTGTGTGTTTTAGTAGTACTTTGCCCGACAAACTTCTACTGCGTCCCATATCAGGAATTTTTGTTACTGAATGACAGTACAGGACACGGAGTAAGTGACCGAGTTGTCCACCCTTACAGTTTGACCATACTGAGGATTAATGGACAGATCAGGACAGTTTCTTACGTTTCAATTAACCCCTTGTCATTGTAGGGATTCGTTATGGAATGATTAAAGGCAGGAAGATGTGTTTTGTCACCATCTTAGTAACATGTTGACTCGGGGACGTTATTAACATACCTTTATGGTCACATCTGTTTTACTTAGTTATATTTTATGTATTCGTGATTCACACGGGACAGTGGATGTCATATGCAGCAAGCACGCTGGAGCATTAAATATTTAGTCCGAATTTTATTTGCATTTAGTACATTTTAGAACCCAGGATAGATTTGAGGTACTTGAAGCATAAAGACTAGATAGTGCTTCTCGTTTTACAACTGTGTAATTGGACCATAGGCACCTGTGTGTGACAGATTTAATATTACGTGTGAGATCGCTTTGTGGTGTCACGATTGCATTGAGATACCTCGGATAGCTAGGGACTTGGTCCAATTTGGATGAAGTTTTGGCGGTCAGTGCAATGTGAACATCTCCACATGGAAAATCTACAGTGCGCGGGGCATTGTGGGAAATCAGGAGGCTGATGGATTTTGTGGAATATGGAGACGACTATTATCCAGATAGTTACTCCACAGAGAACTCGGGGTAAGTGGAATTTCCACATCTAGATAGTTACTCCACAGATAACTCGGGGTAAGTGGAATTTCCACATCCATATTGTTACTCCACAGATAACTCGGGGTAAGTGGAATTTCCACATCCAGATTGTTACTCCACAGATAACTCGGGGTAAGTGGAATTTCCACATCTAGATAGTTACTCCACAGATAACTCGGGTTAAGTGGAATTTCCACATCCAGATAGTTACTCCACAGATAACTCGGGGTAAGTGGAATTTCCACACCCATATAGTTACTCCACAGATAACTCGGGGTAAGTGGAATTTCCACATCCATATATATGTGGATAATGATAATGTGGAACATGTGGATATCCCATCATTGATAACAGAGAAAAGGGCGTAAACATTTTTTTTGCACAAGAGAAAAGGTAATAGTAAGGAAAAAGAAAGATAAAGGGATGGTTGGATAGGAGGGTTAGGGCCTGTGATGTCTTACCAAAACCCTCCCTTCCCCGATTTTATAAGTATTTCATATCTTATATAAGGAAGAACTGTGAGTGTCCAATTCTTATAAAACTGATCATAGAATAAGTCGAAGGAGCATCCATACCTGAAATCGTTTAAAAATACATTATTTTTATGTCCTTTCACATTAAGAGAGGGAGTTTATACGTTTTTAATGAACAGGGGTACTTCATGTTGTTCCCACAACAGTGTCAGGATAAGCAAGCCCCAATCAAACAAAGAAGTCCAACTGTTTGTACTGTATAGCGTTTCATAGTTCACATTGTAAAGAAGGACCGATTATCCTTGATAGATGTTTGGGTGTTGAACTTTAAAATAGCATCTCAAACTGATCTAATGGTAAGGTAAAATATAAAGGTGTGTATTGTAAGTTCTCAGGCAAGGTGACGACTTATGTCATGGGTGAAAATAAATGAGAAAAAGACATATTTCAAACACATTGTTGATGTCAACAAATAGGTATTTTTGAAGGGAAATTTGATTATTTTTGGGTCGTTAGAGAAGTTGAAAGGAAATTTGTTGATGCGAAAAGGAATATTCAGTTTTGTTGATAGGGATAAATAAGTTCAATTGACAGTGCACATTCCTATCTCATCCAGCAATTTATTTTAATTCTCTCCCTCCCGTCCTCCACCGATCTCTTGAAAATAATTGATAAGCTTAAGATATTCGTAGTTTGTATCAATTACAACAGAAACAAACGACTCTGAAGAGTACGTGTACACATTTTCCGTCGTTGGCGTCCTTGGCGACATTTTTGCGTCACCAGGGTGGTCAGATAAACTCTACGATGCTGATATCATGATCATCTGGCCACTTGAACTGGCATGTAAATACAGCTGTCCACCATGTAGACTTGAAGATGTGGGGCAAACCTTTTAGTGTCATTTGAACGTGAAAAAACCCATTGACATGCCTAAAGCGTCTAATTATGTATACATGAAGGGTTTTTTGAAACTACATGATCTGTGTTTGAATATCAAATTCTTTGCATAATTTGTCCCCATACTTTAAATTTTATCTCGTCCCAAAGCTTGTTTAGAGTAAAATTGTAGTGAAAAGGATAAATAAAAAAGATGAGAGCTCAATTGAAGTGCAGGTCGGTCCGTGCCAAGATACGAAGGTTTTTATGAAGAAAAAAATACGCAAAGCCAGGGCAATGGTCGAGGTCAACAAACAAGGAGGGGGGGGGTTAAATCTTTATGAAAACATCGATAGTTGAAGGTTCACTACATGTAGTTCAATCCCTTTATAACGATGATAACATACTATACAATGTATACATTGCCTTTTGCTTGTCACGAAAATACCTGTTTAAGAAACTAATGTAGACTTCATATTTTGGATCCGCTCTTGTACTAGTATTTATGTTATTCATAAACTTTGAGGTATACTTAAATATTATATTATTATGTATATATGACACCCAGTATCTTGTTTCACAAACGACGTAAGATCAAATGATTACATCTTGATGTTTCTCTTTCATGACGAAAGTTGAAAGCATTATGTACAATGTCATGCGATCGTAATGATATAGTATATATTATTTTGATTCAAGGTTTACGAGGCATGACTTTCACACAAGATGAGAAACTGAAGAAGAGAAAATTAACCCCCCCCCCCCCAAAAAAAAAAATTCCTCTTATTTTATGTGTTATTCCACCGCTATAGTGTACCAAAATTATTGTACATTCAGTGCCCATGTTGTATTGCTGTTCGAGGACAGTCGCCAACCAGTGTGAAATCAGCAATCTTTATAGGGTACTAGTGTAATTCTAATATATTGTTTACCTATTGTAGTTCATTTAGTGTCTATCACATTGCTTCGCCTCTAAGCAGCAGCTTGCAATCCAAAATTTGCAAGAATCTTCAAAATGTTCCATACCAATACTGCATAAGTTGTAATGTTTGCCATTGTAAAGGGAGGATTTGTATGTGCAAATCTCATTCTAATGTTGAACGAGTAGAGTCGTACTACAATACTGCATAAAACGAACACTCTCTGATCATAAAGGTCAAGGTCTT
Organism: Pinctada fucata; assembly: GCA_028142955.1. Lineage (NCBI taxonomy): Eukaryota > Metazoa > Mollusca > Bivalvia > Pterioida > Pteriidae > Pinctada > Pinctada fucata. The sequence continues at coordinate 34,996,146 of AP027109.1, read as the reverse complement.
CGGTGTTACTCATGACCTTCAATTGACCTTAAATAACTTCTGGGATGTGTCATGCAAGAAGAAAAAAACATTTGAAGTTTTTGAGAAAAAGAATGAATTGATTTTATTTTCCAGGATAGAGAAAGAATACACTGCCTTAAAAAGTAAAGAAAACGAAGATCAGATAGAACTCAGAGTAAGTATTTTATTCTTAAATATTACAACTTTTCACTATTATGTAGAATTAAAAAATAAAGAAGAAAGCTGAAATAATCTTTATTTTCAGTTCAATACAATTTGAAATTTGTCAACAATTAATTTACAATCAACATTTAATTTCTTTCAGCGATTGAGAACAGAAAATCGACTACTTAGACAGAGAATAGAAAATTTAGAAAAGGTTAGTACACAAAATATGCAAGAGATACTGTATACAATTCTATATCTTGTCTCATGATGCAATTTCATTGGACGTCATTCAATTCGTGGCTATAAATTCATATCATTTGTGCCTTCAAATCAATGGCAATAGTGCGTCGTTTGCAGTGCTGCATGGCGACGTCATGAAATATGCTTTTTAAATAATGAATTAGAATGGGAATAACATTATTTGAATTTGAATGATTTGCAGGCATAAATTGTATGATTTTAGTTGCAAGTACTCGTTTTACTTCAAAACTAAATTTACATCTTCATGTTAGCAATGTCGTCTTAATACTAAATTGTCCCTACTACAAGAAAAGAGAGTACACCCATCCATCATCAGTTGATGGAAATAAAATTATGAGGGCTGATTGATATGTTGTGAGCCTCAGTTTTCTGGATTGCAGAAGGTATTCTGCTGATAGATTATCTTCATAAAGGACAAACAATTAATGGCACATACTATGCTTCATTTCTGACACAGTTACGGCTTAAGCGCTGTTGAAAGCTCACTTGTTAAAGGCGTGTTGTTCCATCAGGACAATGCTCCTGTTCACAAGTCTGTCACTGCTATGGCTGCCATTCATGATATTGTGGCTTTAATTTGATTGAGCATTAGATTTATTCACCTGATCTTGCTCCACCAGTTTTTCATCTATTCCCAAAACTGATAGCAGCTATTTCTGGCATCCACTTTCAGTCTGATGATGACATCATACTTGCAGTGGATGGCTTTCTGACCAGTCAAGATGAGGAGTTCTTTAAAAGTGGTATTAAGGCACTTAAACACTGGTGGCAAAAGTGCATATGTTCATATGTAGAAAAATAATGCAAAATGTGTGATAAAATTCAAATCCTTAAATACGAGGCTCACAACATCAATCAGCTCTTGTACGTTAAAGCTGACTACATGTATTAGTAATTATGACAAAATATTTAAACAACTTATATTGTTTAAAAAATCCTTAATGTTTAATTTTACTCCCCATAGTCTTAAATTTGCCCTTTTCATTTTGCACCAAAATGAAGCATTAAGGGCAGCAATTTCCATATATACAATTAGTTGTTGGACTCAAATATTAATGAAAGATTGAAAAATTGACTTGATTTGATAAAAGATTGTTTCCGATGTGCAGGAGTCTGCTGCTCTCGCAGACCGGCTTATTCATGACCAGGTGACGAGGGCTCAAGAGGCGGAGGAAACCTACGCCCTCAAGAACAATCTATCTGCTACAAAACAGAAATTAGCCGACACACAAAAAAGGCTCTCTGATGCCGAAAAACTCATAGGCGACATCAAAACTAGGGTAGGTGTTTGATGAGTATGCTTGCCTTCTTAAGGTACACAGTGGTATGTTCAATGTGTTTTCTCATTTTAATTGAATCCTCTTAATTTTGTAAAGAATTTCTGAATTTGCCAGATGTCCAAAATTGCACCAATATGCAGATTTTCACATGACACCATTCTCAGACTATCTAATGCATTGAATTATTCTGTATTCAGTGGGTATGGCCAGTTGAGAATATCGATCCCTTCCCATCACCAATAACACCTAAGTGACTGCCCTGATATCTTTGTTTTATTAGTGCAGTGGAAGTGCACTCCCTTCTCACCTCGGCCCCTTGATTTGGGGGTATGGCAGTCACTCATTTATTTTCTCTGGGTACTCCACAATTCTCCTGCTACAAAGACCTCTCACGCAAACATGTGGGTCAATGTGACACATTAAATATAAGTTTCCATCTTGTTTGTTAAACACTGTAAAATAAAGCTTTTTTTTTTTATTTTTCAGACTAGTAGTATAACATCAGCCTCTTCCCTGGATGACGGGGAAGCTCAGATCGTTATACAGGGGCTACAGGAAGAACTCATAGCCCTGAGACTGAAAGACGCGGACACTGACACTCTCGTTAAAGAACTCAGAATGAAAATCAAAGATTTGGAAGATGTAAGTCCATGTAAAAATGAAAGCAAATCGAGGATCCTAACATTTTTGTGTAAGAACTAAGAACGAAAATCAAATATTTAGAATATATATATAAGATCTCAAAAGATTTTCTATTTCATACTGTATTTATGAAACAAGTTGTGTGAATTTTACATCCTCGAGCCTTTGGGAGGGGATTAAAATCACACAAGTTTCATAAATGCCGTATGAAATAGAAACATCATTTGAGATTCTTTCTATCACGTTAACATGATGAAATGCAACGTAATTGATCAAATAACGTCAACATGTTAAAATTTCAACTTAATTTCTTGCAAAGAATGTGCCAATGTTGCTGTTTCGATTGTGACGTCACAAATATCTGGTGTGCTTTATCAAATGAGGATATGTAACATGTTATCATAACATTCATTTATGAAATGGCTTTATGCAACCGAATAACAAGTGTATCATGTGATAAGACTCTTCGTAAAAATGAAGATCAGACATATATATTTCCTGACACTGTCATTAATGAAAATCAAAGATTTGAAAGATGCAAGTCTGTATGAAAATGAAAGAAGTATGAAAATATAGTTTTGTGTACATAGGAAACAATACTTGCACACATGTGAAAGAACTCATAATGAAAATCAAACATTGAAAATATGGAAGTTTATTTTAAAAAAACTAAAAGAATTTTGATTTTTCTGCTCTTGATGAAGAAATCTTGAATTTTAAAAGAAAAAAGGAGGAATTTTATGTAAAAGATTTGTCTCCTTAGCCGTAAAAAAAAGTCAAAATCCAGAATTTTTGACTAAAATTATGTCTGTATATCATAGATGCAGAATAATTCTGAAGAAAAAGATGCAATGTCATCTTTATCTAATTAGTAAAAGGATAATGTAGGAATTAATTTTTGTGTAGATGAAATAAAATGCAATAACCAAGAAGTGGGCACAAGTTGAATTTTAAAATTAAATGCTTACCAATCTTCATGAAAAAGTAACATATGGAGCGATTCTGAGTAATGAAAACATCTGGAAAGTATGATTAATGAAAAATGAATGAAAATCAAAGGATTACTGGGTTAATACATGTATGTGTAAAATAAGACCCAGATTAATAGATTCTTTATTGATGAATCATAAGATCACAGCTTATCAGTATTATTATTCATACAGGGTGTGGCTGGATAAGACAACAAGTCAGGAAATTCAATATGTTTAATAGGAAGCAGATATGGAAATTTCTGCTTTGTTAACCATTGAAATTTGGCTTTTTCGCCACAATTAAATTTTTTTTTTATGTTTTGGTATAAGAAATTCACTTACTGAGAACAGTACAAAACTTCTGATAGATAATTTTGGATCTGAGATTAGAAACTTCTCAATCAGTCTCTATGGAACAAAGTTGTAGATATTTAGATATAAATGAATTATTAATAATTTTCTTCAAATTACTTTCATGTATGAAAAGATGGCGAGTGAAGAAAGGTTACTCTTTGCACTCTGTGAGAAATTCATTGCAATTTGAATTTATGGCAAGATTTTTCTCTGAACTTGGAGATTACTTTTTGTCATACTTCAGAAAGTAAAAGGAAGAAAGTATTTTCTCAGAACTTGAGAATTATTTTTTGTTGTTAATATACATATACTTTCGAATGATCGACAAACAAATAATGAAAAGCATTCATGACCTGCATGGATCTTTTTGGTAATGTTACAGACGAACACTCAGTTACAACGAGCACCCACCAACGATGTCCAGCATCTACAGGAGGAGCTGATAGCGGTCAAACTAAGGGAGGCGGAGGCAAATCTCTCACTTAAAGAGATGAGGCATCGAGTCAATGACCTCGAAGAGGAATGGCAGGTGTGTAAATGACAAGGGTTCATTGTCAAGGAATTTTTTTTTTTTATTACTCATAATGGATCATTATTTGGGAATTTTCATAGGATTACTCGAATCAAATAGATGTATTTCAAAATGAGTTTTTCCTTAAATTTGGTTATTATTATGTCTCCCCCCCAACGGGGAGGAGACATATTGGTTTTGCCTTCGTCGTCTGTCTGTCCGTCTGTCACACACCGTGTCCGGGCTATATCTCCTGAACCGTTTGCCCGATCACTTTCATATTTTAGTATGTTGTTGCTTATGACCAGAAGGTTTCACATCACCTTGACCCAAGGTCATGTGACCAAGGTCAAGGTCACTTAGTGCATTTTTAATGAAATTATGCATACATTCCTGTCCGGGCTATATCTCTTGAACCGTTTGCCGATCACTTTCATATTTTAGTATGTTGTTTCTTATGACCCGAAGGTTTCACATCACCTTGACCCAAGGTCATGTGACCAAGGTCAAGGTCAGTTAGTGCATTTTTAATGAAATTATGCATACAATCCTGTCCGGGCTATATCTCTTGAACCGTTTGCCGATCACTTTCATATTTTAGTATGTTGTTTCTTATGACCCGAAAGGTTTCACATCACCTTGACCCAAGGTCATGTGACCAAGGTCAAGGTCAGTTAGTGCATTTTTAATGAAATTATGCATACAATCCTGTCCGGGCTATATCTCTTGAACCGTTTGCCGGATCACTTTCATATTTTAGTATGTTGTTGCTTATGACCGGAAGGTTTCACATCACCTTGACCCAAGGTCATGTGACCTATGTCAAGGTCACTAAGTGCATTTTTAATGAAATTATGCATACATTCCTGTCGGGGCTATATCTCTTGAACCGTTTGCTGGATAACTTTCATATTTTAGTATGTTGTTGCTTATGACCGGTAGGTTTCACATCACCTTGACCCAAGGTCATGTGACCAAGGTCAAGGTCACTCAGTGCATTTTTTATGAAATTATGCATACATTCCTGTCCGGGCTATATCTCTTGAACTGTTTGCCGGATCACTTTCATATTTTAGTATGTTTTTGCTTATGACCGGTAGGTTTCACATCACCTTGACCCAAGGTCATTTGACCAAGGTCAAGGTCACTTAGTGCATTTTTAATCAAACTGTACATACATTCCAGTCCGTGCTATATCCCTTGAACCGTTTGCCGGATAACTTTCATATTTTAGTATGTTGTTGCTTATCACGTAAAGGTTTTACATCACCATGACCCAAGGTCATGTGACCAAGGTCAAGGTCACTAAGTGCATTTTTAATGAAATTATGCATACATTCCTGTCCGGGCTATATCTCTTGAACCGTTTGCCGATCACTTTCATATTTTAGTATGTTGTTGCTTATCACCTTGACAAGGTCATGTGACCAAGGTCAAGGTCAGTTAGTGCATTTTTGATGAAATTATGCATACATTCCTGTCCGGGCTATATCTCTTGAACCGTTTGCCGGATCACTTTCATATTTTAGTATGTTGTTGCTTATGACCCGAAGGTTTCACATCACCTTGACCCAAGGTCATGTGACCAATGTCAAGGTCACTTAGTGCATTTTTAATGAAATTATGCATACATTCCTGTCCGGGCTATATCTCTTGAACCGTTTGCTGGATAACTTTCGTATTCTAGTATGTTGTTGCTTATGACCGGTAGGTTTCACATCACCTTGACCCAAGGTCATGTGAGCAAGGTCAAGGTCACTCAGTGCATTTTTTATGAAATTATGCATACATTCCTGTCCGGGCTATATCTCTTGAACTGTGTGCCGGATCACTTTCATATTTTAGTATGTTTTTGCTTATGACCGGTAGGTTTCACATCACCTTGACCCAAGGTCATTTGACCAAGGTCAAGGTCACTTAGTGCATTTTTAATGAAACTGTACATACATTCCAGTCCGTGTTATATCCCTTGAACCGTTTGCCGGATATCTTTCATATTTAAGTATGTTGCTGCTTATCACGTAAAGGTTTCACATCACCATGACCCAAGGTCATGTGACCAAGATCAAGGTCCCTTAGTGCATTTTTTAATGAAATTATGCATACATTCCTGTACGAGCTATATCTCTTGAACCATTTGCTGGATCACTTTCATTTCTAAGTATGTTGTTGCTTATGACCTGTAGGTTTCACATCACCTTGACTCAAGGTCATGTGACCAAGGTCAAGGTCACTTAGTGCATTTTTAATGATATTGTGCATACATTCTTGTTCGGGCTATATCTCTTGAACCGTTTGCCGATCACTTTCATATTTTAGTATGTTTTTGCTTATGACCCGAAGGCTTCACATCACCTTGACCCAAGGCCAAGGTCACTCAGTGCATTTTTAATGAAATTGTAGATACATTCTTGTTTAGGCTTTATCCCTTGGACCGCATACTGGATTGCTTTCAAGTTCAAGAATGTATTTAGTCATGACCAAAAGGTTTCACCTGGACCCATGGTCATTTGATCAAGGTCAAAGTTACTAAGTACATTTTAATGAAGTTGTACATGCTATCCCATTGGGGCTGTATCTCTTTTAACTATTTATCAGATCACCGTCATATTTTAGTATGTTGTTGCTTATCACTTAAAGGTTTCACATCACGTTGACTCAAGGTCATGTGACCAAAGTCAAGGTCAATTAGTATATTTTAAATGAAATTGTATTTGTTACATGTATTATGTCCAGGCTTAATCTTTTGAACCGTGATCGGATGACGTCATATTTTAGTATGATGGTGCTGATGACCCAAAGGTTTCACACCTCCTTGATCCAAGGTCATATGACTAAGGTCAAGTATTACATTTTTTAATGAAATTGTAAATGCTATTGAGTCTGGGCTATATCGGTGGAATCGTATACTGGATCACTCTTATACTCTAGTATGCTGTTGCTCAGGATTGGAGGGCTTCTTATCATCTTGACCCAAGGTCATGTGCCCAAGGTCAAGATCATTTAGTCCTTTTTAATGAAATTGTACGTACTAATATTGTCTGGGCTATATCTCCTGAACCCTTCTTACAATTGTTTTCATATTTTAGTATGTTGTTTCTAAGGACTAAATGTTTCTTATCACATTGTCCCAAGGTCACATGGTTAAGGTAGCTTCTTACTTTGGTAATGAAATTGTATATGCTAAGCATGTCCAGGCTGAAATAGTCTATGCTAATAATGTTTAGGCTTTATATTTTGAACTGTGTATCCAATCACTAATTCAGTTTTTTGTTGCTCATGATCCATACAATGTTAAACGTCTTCAAATTCAATAGCATCATTTAAAAGCAGATAAGTTTGCAGCCTGGACCAGACATGCATGTTTCGGTACTTAACCCTCGTCAGTGAGTGTAGGTTTCAAATCACCTATATCCAAGGTCATGTGACCAAAGTCAATTTCTTTAAATATGCTTATAATGAAATTGTATATGCCAATCATGTTTGGGCTTTACCTCAAACAATGTAATGAATCACTTTCATGTTTTAGTATGATGTTGCCCATGACTCAAAGGACATCATTTTGCATTTTGGCCTAAGGTCAAAGTAACTTAGATGGAGCGGGGAGACATCTGTTTTTTGTGCGAATAGCACATAGTGATTGCCTGATTTCTTCACTCATGGGAGCCCCGTCTACTGAATATGTATAAACAATGTTACTCTGTTTACATGTACCTTGAAACTGTGTCAGCGTCATGATCGGTATTAAGTCTGATCACTGTCTGAATCAATGAATTATATCTATATGAATCGAGCTGTCGTGTTATGTACATGCATGACCTAATGAAAAATTGCATCTGTATGTACTGAGATGAACACAGGCTGTGTGTTGGAAACCCCTTTCCATAACCAGGTGATTATCTGTTTTAGTGGACAATATATTATTTAATAAATGAAATGGTGCTATCGATAAAGATATTAAGTTGAATCATTGAAAGGTAAAACTAACTTCAAGTAGGCTCATCTTGCCCTGCTTCACAAAATAAAATCTGTATACGACGAAAAAATAAGGAACTTCCATCATGAAATATGATATTAACAATTATGAAAAATAAAAGATCAAAACATTCCCCTTTAGGATATATCATGTTTTTATATAGTAAAAAGAAGTGAATTTTCCTTCAAATTTTTAGCACACACCTAACATTGAACATGAAAGGTTAAAGAGAGAGTGGGGATCAAATTAGAAAATAAGATTCGTCTTCTTTGCTTGTATATGGAATCATCAATCGATAGTCATATTGGATTGTTGTATTTTTCAGGGGGGGAGGAGGGGTAGATTTAATGTGATGTTATTCAATTTTCATGTTCACTGTCAGACATCATCTTTCAATTCATTACGACAACATTATGCATTTGCATTTTAGTTCTGTCTTTATACAATGTATATATGTCCATGAACTGGCCTACGAAGGTGTTCAGGAACAAATATAACTTTGAAAACACAATATTTTGTCATACATTATAAGTGATATTATTCTGGCTATTCGCACTCAGTACCTTTAGTGCTTTGATTTATGAAAAACATTTTGTTTAATTGTCCATCAAATTGATGACTGTCGTCAAATATCTGAATTTTATGTTATACAACTATAAGATGTCTTGGTCTTGAGATTTTCCTGATAGATTTAAGTATATTTTATACAATTATTGACTTTTGATGATGTCTACTCGTGACTATACAGACCTGGTCAGGTATTGGTTGAGTGAGGACTGAGTGACTCTCTTAAATACATTCTATGAAACAGCGTCTCTGCCAATCAGAAATAAGCAAAATTGGCTATCATTCCTGATCATTTAACAATGAGCAAGATAACATGGAGGGATAATGGGTTGAGTAAATTCTCAAGCAACTTTCATGTTGAGAAATTTTACACAAGGAAAAACTCAATTAAAAAAATTTGATATGATTAATTCCATGTTACTTGGAAATCTGTTTTAATCTATGATTTTCAGATTTTAATCAAATGTTTTCACAAGAATGTGTTTTGTTGTCAAGGTAGGTGCTGATGCACCAATTGTTTGATGAATTTATTATGTTTCAGCATCTGGAGGTATTTCTATGGTGTCACACTTTAAGACAAGTCTTTGTTTAGCTTTTCTTAATACATGTAGCTCAGAACAAGAGAAGTTACTGAACGTTGGCATTGATACAAGTGAAGCTTTTAATGGAAAATGTCTTCTTGTCATGAAGTACAGCCATTGACCCTTGTGTCAAATTTAAGTAGCCAAATCTTGGCTAGCCTACTTCAGACAAAGTTCATTTTAAATTCAAGGTCATTGAATGCCTCTATCATCATCTTTAGACGCTTTCTTTGTCATAAAAATCTACAGTTTACTCATGATATCAGAATAGAAATGTTTCTATCAAGGATTTTATACTATGAAAAAAAATTTTATGAAACAGTATTACATGTATCTACATGTATGAATCTTGCTACTAATACATATTCTGACTTGCAAAGATTTTTATGTGAATTCGCTATCATTGGAAGTACATGTATATCAAACTTATAAAGTTTTCCTTTATCTTAAAAACTAAATTTAATGAAAAAAAGTATTGGTCAAATTTTATTCTTTCATTGTCTAAAAAATTAAAAATTGCATATAAAAAATTTAAAGTGTCATAAAATTTCCAAATACATCAAGATTTACGCTATAATCTGTTTTGTAGAAATTTCGAGTGAAAAGCAGCCTTGATCCTTTATCACCAACGGACAAAAATAGCAACAAAACAGAGAACCGACAACTCCAGGATGAACTGATGGAAACAAAAATCAAGGAAGCATCATGTCTTTCAGAGCTGAAAGAAACAAAACAGAAAATCATGGAGCTAGAAACACAGGTTTGTTTTCTTTTTATCAAAAACGGCTGAATTATATCAATTTTAAAGTGAAAGTAACATCATGCAGGGATTACTTTGACAGTCTGTTTGTCTGTCTGGTATTCACACTGTCACATGATAATAGTATGCTTTCTTTAGAAATGCAAGTGTAGTCAAGAATAATGAGAATAAATTGCCAATGAGGTACAAGTTCATTTTCAGTCAAGGTCACAAAGTTCAAAACGTGCAACAGCCTTACACAGTGTAATATCTCAGAGGCCTCATTCACTACTTCCTTTACTCCTATCGAGACCAGTTCAATTCAGTGCATCTCAGCTTCTTGGGGAAATACACAGCATAGCTGCTATACTCTGCACTTATGTGTAATAAATTCACATAGCCAGTTTGTCTGATGTGCTGTAACTAGGGGAGAGGGCATTGCAGATTTGTAACTTGCCCTTGGTTACTATTATATTACAACATAAATTGATGGTGAGATTCAAAACTCACAACCAGTAGGTTCTTAATCCTCTATGCTGATCTTACAAAATAATAGCTAATTCCATGATTTCAGAACCATATCTGTACCAACCAGATTCGTAGAATGGACGAGGAGAACAAGTCGTTTAAATCACAGCTAGAGGAGCGGGACAAGACGGAGAATGACCTACGAGGGCAGATCAAAGAACTCGGCAGAAAACTAGACGACATGGAAACTCAGGTATGGCTTACAATGATCAAATTTGAAAGAAAAGGAATTTGGCTATGTGTAAATCAAGCATATCAAATTGAAACTTTGTGCACATCAAACTTATCGGTACTCTAAAAAGTTTGTGTATCTAATTAAATTCCCTTCATTTATTTGAGGAAGGCAGCAGCACAAGAAGGTTTCATGCAAAATAAATGTATTGAGAAATAACTTGGATATTTGAAGACTGTGATTAATTAAGTTAATTTTTTTTTTGCCTACTGTCTTTACAGCTCCCTTCAGAATTTGAAATCAAGTTTATCTCTAAAATTTTTCAATAAGATGCACACCTTTTGATGGATCTAGTTTTCTAGTAACTTTCGATATAAGTTACAAACTTATGTGGTAATCAAGACACTCATTTTAGATGGAACATTTACTATGTTTACAATGTTAATTTTGCCTTGACATTCATGATGTCAAATACTGAGTCGAAAGTCGTAGAAAAATCAACATTGAAAATTTCCTATCAAAACTGAAATCTGATCCACCAGTTACAGTTGCACCAGTGATTGTAAAACTTATATAATAATAAATATGCATTCATAGTAAATGAAGATCTATCAAAGATTACCAAAATTATTCTTAAAAAAGGAAAGTAAAAGAAACAATCTCGCAATTTTCTTATTTCTAATGTGAACTGTGCAGACAGTATCGGAAAATTTTATCATTAGTATCAACTGTACCACTCGCTATAAAATCAGTAAAATAGAAATACCATGCTATAATTGATAATTCTGTTTTATCTGCAGAGGAAGTCAGATTCTATGTTGATAAGGATCAAAGACGCTGAAAATGCTCAAACCATAGCAGAACTTAAACAAAGAATAGCAGAACTAGAAATACAGGTACTTGTATCTTTCTTGTACTGAAATTAACGTTTGTTAGGTTCAGAAATGATCAATAGAAGACTTAATTTTCTGTACTTACAATCTGTTAAAATAATTAAATAAAACTGCAGAATTTATAATCTGTTGAAATAATAAACAAAAATCTTCAAAAATTCAAATGCTGTGTCTTAAAATTGATTTGATTTATTCTTGGCACTTTTGTTGTGAAATTCCGAATATTTCATACCTGCGGAATGGTTTCTCAAAATGATAATGAAAGAGCACAACTTTTGAAAAATTATAATTGCAGAAAGAGGAGTTACTGACTGCAGATCGTCTAGAAGCCAAAGACGGGAGTCAGGATCTAGCCAACAAGATCTATGACCTTCAGGATGAAGTAGGTCACAGCGCTGCATGCCATTCTACTACTAGTACCACTGCACCTAACGACCCTAGTGTGTGGGTGTTCTATCTTCTGTCTTAGTATTGTCATGGAGGCGGGGTATAAGGGGGAGTGGGTGGGGTTAGGTAGAAATTTCTGAATTTTAATTTTGCCCTTCTTTTTTATTTTGTTTGTCTGAATGGGAGGGGTTTTAGATATTGGTTGTTTGGCAGTCGTCTATTCTGAGTATAAGATTTCTTTAACTAAAACCATTTACAGAGTTATTTCCCATTTGTGACAGTATCTGACATAAAACCATCTTGGTGTCATAGAATTTCAACATTTTTTTCTTTACAATTTCTTTTGACTTTGTTGACATACATTTAACAATCAATTTATGTAAGATAGCGTCACAAATAGGGATATATTACTTTGCATGTATTGGTATCCGTATCGTATCCAGGAACATATCGTGTCTAATATTCCAACCGTAGCGGAGTAAATATCCGGATTCTTGATTCATTTTAGTATTAATTCATTTGGCTTTAATTTAGAAAAAAAAGAACTTGCTTTAGACAGAATGTGACATCATACGCAATATACATGTATAAACACTACAATGCTATAAACGTTACAAACTAAAGAATAAAAAACAATTACTTATAGCGGTCTTATTGTGTATGATACCATTGAATACGAATAAGTGTCGATATGAACGTCTTACAAGCGAAATATTTGATGCATGAAGGCATTTGAGCATTAGAACTGTATTTGCACGATTTTCGTTCCGCTATGGACTAGAGAATAGGCACGATACGTTGTTGGATACGATACAGTTACGGATACGTCAAAAGTGATATATCCCTAATGGGAAATAAATTTGTTTGAAAAAAGAAACAATATCATAAAACAATAAAGTGTCAGAATCTGGCAAACAGATCTAAGCCATTAGTGATTTTCAACTACATATTTTAGTAGTTATTGTTGCATGATGGGGATTTACGATTTAGACTGACTTCTGTTGTATGTTATGCTTTGGTCTTTACTAGGTGTTTTTTATGTTCTTTTGTTTTGGTCAATTGGGAAAACATTTTGCAGAATTATATATGAATTTCAAACTTGAAATCACCAGAATACCTTGATAGATAAAAGTTAACTTAGGCTGCATGTTCTCTTTGATTGGGATTTTTTTATGTCGATTAAAATTAAATTTTATAAAGCATACAACACGTGTCCCTAACATTGGAAATAAGGTTCAAATTATAAACCGGCAGTCAGATTGACTTTTTATAGCCCCTCCTATAATTTAAGAAAATGAATGGTTTACGTTAATATATTGAATTTATTGATATTGAATGACATTGATACAAGAGTGACTTAAATATTAGACATAGGTAGAACATATGGATCACAAATACTATGTGGCTAAAAGATATCAACAAGCTTAAAGTTAGAAACTTGAAAATAAATTTTATACATGTTTATCTCCCAATTCTCAATTTTATAACATTTCTTCGAGATTTTCCTCCCTTGAAATATGACATTCAATCCAAAATCTCCCATTTGACTCTTTAAAATAATTGTTAGAATTGAAATAAAAATGATTGTGTAGTTACCCACAACATTTCAATTCATCGAGGAAAACATGTGGTCACATGATTTTCAATTTGCTTCAATCTCCCCAGAAAGCACACATTCTAGGAAAACTAAAAAAAAAATATGCTTAACCCTTCAGCGGCATAGCTAGGTATGGAGAAATTAAATAAAATGGAAAAAATCTGTTTCTTTTTGCTAAGGGATGTCACTATCTAATTCATTTGCACTATGGATTTGTTTTTAGAAAAAAAATGTTTTCGAAACGTAGTCCTACTCCAAACAAAGTGAAAACCTAAATCATTTGCTGAATACTCATTGATGGATAAACAAAACAAGAGAGTAAAGCACATGTTAAAAGTACATTTTATTCAATTTCATTTTTTTCTCGATTTTCCATCGTTAGTATTTTGATTTTTCTCTGTGACAGTATTTGTGTATGTGAAGGGCATCGTAATACATGTATGTACGTACATGTGCCTGTATGTCTGTTATAAATGTCGTCAAACTAACTCCATGCTTTATAATACAGACCTGATTATATGACTTATCGTTGCTTTGTAGAATTTAGTAGCTTGGATGGAGCTTTGGTTCTATACTGAATATATGAAAAGATTGAGATTACTGGTGAAATGTGATGGTATTAACATTTAAACAAAAGGAGGACAGTTTTGGTATTGGTGCATTTTCTAGACAAAATTGATCTTCATCATATTTAAACTTTACTTCATTGGAGAACAAAAAAAACCAAACATTATTTCTATTATATTAATCCATTTACAAAAAGATTTAAAGTGATTTTCTGTCCATTTTACACTTTAAGATCACTTTGTCTGGTAAAACATCTGACTGTCACACAATGAAATCCAGTTTGTCTCTAATACAGTAAATTTGATTTATTAATGAATTAATAATACAGGAAAAATGTTTCACTGAAATTAGGTGGTATCAAGATCTACAGATGATGTCATGACCTTGACCATCAGCCCTTCAGGTCAAATCCAAGACAGGATAATATTCCACTGACTGTTAAAGAAACTCTTAATATGCTGAAGAGAAGACTACGAAATAAACTCTGAAGCTTTTAAAACTTTAAAGAAATATGTGTTATACAGATGAATAAGAAATAAGCACACATAATGCCTAAAAGCTAAAGGGTAATGGAATTCCTACACTTCAATGAATAACTCAAATAACAGATAAGCTCATTAAAAAGAAACTAAATAAAAATAAAAAATTACATAGCTTTACGTGAAAAAAAACTCAAAAATTTAAGTGACAGAGAGACAGACTTCTTAGGATAGACTGAACCGTTTCTAAAGTAACTATCAAAGTAAATAGCCCATTTGGAATAAAGGCCTAGTCTATATTTTCAATAAAGTTTTAAAGAGAATCATTTACTTAGGAATCTTTAAAGTCTATTGTATTTAGCCTTTTCTGTTTACAGTATATAACCTCTTTACTGTTTTCTGATTATACATGCATACAGCTCACTTTAAATATTCATGTACAGTATATATTCAAGAGTTGTTCTATATAACTAGATTATGTATTCATCACAGATCGTTCACTATACGTATAATGGAGTATCTTATTTTCATGTATCAATCACAATGTTTCAATTTATTTAGTTTGAAATGTTTTAAAAGTTGACATCAAACATAAAAGTGGTGAAATCTCCAAGAGAGACTTTGAACTACACGAACTTGTATGATAAAAACGTATATGCTATTAGTGTTAATAATTAGGCTATATTCTTTAATAGTTACTTCAAATTGATGTTTGTTGATCGTGACCCACAGATTTCTTATCATCTTAACCAGTCTTTCACAAAACTCGCTAGCCCGTCACCCGAGGCTACCAAAATTTTGCTGGGCTAGTAGAAATTCCTTAAAAACTATACAAAAATGTGATAAAATCTAACTTCGGGCTAGTGGCTGAAAAAAGTTTTTGGAAAGACTGCTTAACTCAAGGTCATGTGAGCAAGGTCAAGGTCACATGAATTATTATAAAGTGTATACTTTCACTTTGTCCATACTATATTTCAGAAGCCATAAATTTCTATTAAGTATAAAGAATTGATATTATTAAACATGATACAATTTAAGTGAAAATGTTTTAAAACATTTTATTGATAGACAAAAGGTATGCAAAATCCTGAAAATTTTATTCAAGAAATTTTGTGAGCTCTTGTAATAAATGAATTCTGAAGCTACAAAAAATATTATTTGAAATAATTAGCTTTCAGCTTGTAGTTCTTCTATCAAACTCTAATGAGTCAAGTTGCTTTTGTTTATTCATTGAATTTCATAAAGTGAACTTTAAGAAATTGCAAGAGTTTGATTTTTGATTCCATGAAATTTTGTTTTATTTTTCGCATCTTGGTGTTGAAATTAATACAAATTTATTATATCATTTTATCCTTTTGAAAAAAAAATTAGTGATTACCAAGTGATTGCAAGAATTAGGAATAACTGCAGGTGTCTGTGTGTGTGTGAGGTAGTCATGCTTTCAAGGGAATGCCTATAAGGTACTTGATATGTTAAGTACTTTCATCAAACTTGCAGGGATGGCCAAGCAAGATTAGACTTGATACTCAACCAGGGCACTTTCACCTTCAAGGTCAAGGTTGCATATTTAGAGTCAAACCTGCAAAATACATGTAGCTGCTCTAAATAGTCTAGTTCTCTTCCTTGAACCTTGGGTAAAAAAAAGAAACTATGGCAAAGATAAAAAAAAATCACATAAATATGATACAAATGTATATAGCTCACAACTAAATTTTGATTTCAGTGTACCTCTCCAATCTAAAATAAATTTGTATAATGACTTTAAGAAGTCCCCAACATTAAGGAATTCTTGTTAAGTAGAATGCCGTAAAATATATATTGCTACCTACTAAATACTAGTATCTCAAAACTTAATCTGGCATTTTCTTGATTTCAGGTGCTACAGCTGAAATTGACACAATGTTCACCCATTCCTAAATCTACATATCGGAAAAATAGTCCGAGTGACAGCGAAGACAACGAATCTGACGAGGAACTCGAAAATCCAGAAAGTTTAAATCGAACGTTGTCAGAGATCATAGAAGGCAAACGTTTAAGTGACCCCCGATCGCCTACTGCGCTACTTACAAGTTCGTATAACGACATTCATTCACCACTATCCCCGGACAGCAAGGATTCTGCTATTGGTAGCGAGTGTTGTGCCAGTGACAAAAACTCGGGAAGTAACGGAAGTTTTTGTGATAAGTTGTCTGACCATAGTTCTGTTTCAGAAGTTATAGCTATGGAAACAAAAAGTGAAACGCTTGTCAATATTGGTGCTGATCAAAGTTCCTCAGATCTTAATTTTCCTGGGAAAAGTGCAAATATCGACTCGAAGGGAGATGACATTCCTTCAAGAGAAATAACTCAGGATGGACAGATCAAAAATGAAACTGATTTAGTACAAAGTCACTCTTAACATTTTATGTTCATGCTGAATAGTTAAATTCAAGATTTAAACACTTCACATAAATACGCCTCTTTTTAAAAATTTGATTATACTTTGTACTATATTTCTGAAAATTTGGGGTGGAATTCAAATTTCAGTTCAACTTAACATTGAAATTTCTTATCATGAAAGTTAAATTATTCTCAAAAGATGAAGAAAGAAGTTTGCAGCCTGTTTTGCAACTTGAATTTTGTCAGAATTTTGATTTCAGAGATTATTTTTGTAAGGAAAGTCCGTTTTTGCAAGCTGAAATTGAAGGAGTTCAGCTAACAAAATGTTTAAAACATGTAAATAGATAAATGTGCCAGTATGTTTGTGAAGTAAAAAACTCGCATAAAAAATGGTCAAAGGTTTGTGATGTTAGATATTTTCTGTGATGTAGAGTTTACAACTCGCCAACCTATTTATATCATGACAATACACTTGCTTTGTTATAGTTTTATACATGTATTAGCCAGTTATGATCATGAGAAAAAATTATCTGATTCAGTAGTAAAAAAAAAAATTATTTACCAGTTTTAAACATTCAATTTATGTCATTTCACCCATGATGAACTGGAAATGTAATGTTTGTCGTTAGAATGAATGTGTTATTGTGTGTTTATAGTCCTATATGTTGTAAGTTTAGTCTCATTGTCACAAAAATGTGTCCGAGTATACATTTACTTAAATGTGCATTTACTACGTATATTACATGTTTGTACATTTTTGAAAAAAACCACTGTAATTTTCATTGTCAATATGCACATTTTCAAATTGTCAGATGGATTTTCAATACTGAAAACGAGTGATAGAATATGTAGGGTATAAGCCCCCCCCCCCTTCCCCCTACTTTCACTATGCCAAATCTCCTTTTCCTATTGAGTCTTTGCGGAATCCAGAGTTTTTTTTCCCTTACAGACAGTATCTGACGTAAAACCATTGTGATGTCATGAAAATGGTATGGTAACTTCGATTTTATACTGTCATTTCCCAGACTTTTAGGACTGTTTCCTCAGATTTTGATGACGTCATAATTAGTCTACGTCAGATACCGTCTCAAATGGGAAGTAACTCTGGTTTTCAAAAATAGTGAATATTGCAAAGTAATCAACAACAAAGGGCTGCTGCTATATGCGTAAATGTAGATTACCAATAGAGAGATCAAAATTACGCATTAGAAAATAATAATTGTTCCATTCCATCCAATGTGCCGAAATGTCCTGGCATCCATTCTGTGCCTCGGCAAATACATTTGTTACATGGTTTATGATAAGATCGAGCATCAAGCATGTCATGAATTTTGAATTTTAAATTGTGTACTTAAATTGTCAAAATATGACATGCATGACCTTGAAATCATAAAAAGCAAATTGACGAAACAAACACAAGTAACAGCATTGCCTTTAAACCATGGTTTTAAATCTCAAACTAGGTCACTTTGACTTATTGGACCATGGTTTTAAATCTCAAACTAGGTCACTTCGACTTAGATTTTTTTCAAGCTGAGTGATTCTGTACTGAGCTTTGCAATCTGACTGTAATGTTATTATTAGATGTTATTTTTCCCTCACTGTGCCAATTGTTGATGCAACAGAGATTTAACATTTTCATGTGAAGAGTTGGTGTGTTACACTGCATATATTTTATTACATACATTAATGCAAGTTGTCTTGGTGCAAAGTTTCATTTAATTTTTTTTTTCAACCTTAACCACTGATATTGATCTGACCTTTGACCTCACTGCTGTTCAAGGTTAAGTCTTTCACAAAAACACCTTCATTGTTTCCTTGATGGTTAAGAATACATGTATCTACTGAGCTTATTCTACATCTTTATAATATACACTTCTAACCATTAATTACTAGTAGTTTCGAATCCATTGTTATATAATTCTGAAGATAAACCTTCTAGAAATCATTTTTAACAAACTTGACCCAAAAATATACATTTTTGAATTTTCATTCTTTTTTATATAAAAATGACAATTTTTGGAAGAAAATTGTGCCGATGAAAAGTTTCTATATGCATTTTCGTTATCGCAATTCATAATCTTTACTGATTATAAATCTTTAAATTTCAGAATGGAAAAAAAATTAAGATAAAATCATAAAGAATTTAGAATGATGTCCTTGTTTGTATGGGTATGTATGGATGGCAGTGTAATTACAGTAGATTTAAGTTCTATGGAAAACTTAATATGAGAAACTTGTTATATACTAAAACTGGAGGATTTCAAATTTTGATGTTTTTAAAAATTTACTCTAATATATGCACTAGTACAATAATTTATTAAGAATAGAAGTGTCTCTGCTTTGTATGAACGTATTTATACATGACTGATATGTAAGTTAAAGTGGAATGCAACATTTAGTCAGTAAAAATAACAATTATGAGGTTCGGGCAGGCTGTTCAATGCAAAGGCTTTTTTTATTACCAGGTGTTCAACATGTTCAATGTAATAGATATTTATAATATGTTCACTTCTTTGCACTCCTAAATACCCACATGTTGTGTTCTGCTTATTGTTTTGAGAAATAATGGTTTCCATTCGTGATGTCCATCTGAAAAATGTCATTCGTAATTCTAATACACGACTTCTTACATCTTAAATGAGACAAACATATCAGTGATGAATTTTAGCCTGTGGTGCAGTTCGCTTCATATGAAGTTATAAATAGAAATTGTTTTATGCAATATTTATACTCCTAAAAGAACAAAATTCATTATATTTCATGAAAATTTACTCACTTCAGATATGGGTATTGCAGCATTTTAAACTGCAATAATGATTTTTTTTTCTTACTTACAATTGCATTTGTGAACAGTGTGCAATATTATACAATTATGGACTTTTTACTCAGTGTATATAATGTGATATCGACTTAAGTCATGACAATATTGACCGAAGCAAAGCTTCTTAATCAATATCACAATATATATACTGAGTTAAAAGTCCATAACTGTTTTATTCTATAATTTCATATATGATTCACAATAAATAACGTCGTCATTTGCATAAGCTAGTGGGGGTAATTCCAGTCTATTTTTAGACCATGTTATACGGTGATTTATCCAGGAGCGTCAGCGACGTTATCAGCCAATCAGAGAGTTGTTATTCATAGTTTATAGAATAAAAACAATTACATGAAGGTAGTCATATGAATTTTCTGTTTAACTTTTAACTTGGCTTTTTCTTGCATTGTGCTTTATTGATGAAAAGGAGATTTTTTTCTTTTCTTTCTCTTGTAAAAGAAGATAAAAAAAAAAAAGGAAAATATTAGTTATATAATAGCAATGAAAAAAAGAATTTTCTTGAAGAAATTTTCAAAAGTCACTAATTTAAGGAAACATTTGACAATTTGTTATTTTCCAAGGGAATAGTATTTTGATTATTGAAGTTATACAAAAAAATTGACTTGAATTTTGTCTTATCATGGAACAATTATGTCTCATGGATACTCCAGAAATAAAATTGTAGAATTAAAACACAAACACTCTGTTTTGACAATTTTGGCCCTTTGATAATTACTTAGTATCATAAGAAGAAGATACAACTACTCTGATGATGCAACATGGATGGAACAAAGCTTGTTCAAAGATGTACAAGATTTTTCACTCTGATAATGGTAATTTAGGTGGCTGAAAATTTGCTAAGAAGAGTATTTCGTGTTTTATCATATACTCTAATTAACGTTACCGTTTATAAGCTTTCCCATTGGCCAAAACGCGGTCACGTGCAATGCGATTAATCGTCGTATTGAACCGGTCATATTGACGCGTTTCCGGTTTTGTGTATTAGAAGAAAATGAAAATCGGTAGCAAACTGTGTGTTGCTGACATGATTGATCATTATATTTGATTAAATAAAAATAATAAAAGATGAAGACGAGTAAAACCTTTCACTATAAAACAAAATGTTTATCTGAAAGAAAAAATGAAAGCGAGCAGTGCTAGAGAAGCAAAACATTGTAGTTACCCTTTTCCTTTCCAGTTTTCATGTATATGATAAAACAGTTATAGCACAGTGATTCGGTCAATATAATGATTTATCGGCCTCGGTCGATATTGGTTTTGTCACTCCATAAATCATAATATTGACCTCATCACTGTGCAATAATTGTATATTATTTCTACTATTCTTTTTAAGTATTTTCCATTATCATTGGCAGAATTAAAACCCAAATCCTTAATTTCCAAACCAAGAAAATATATTAGAGATGCGTAATTGTATGTTTGATAGAAAAGCTGAGCCACGGAATTATTTTTCTTATACTTGTATATTGTGAATTGAATGAAAGTCGAAAAAAAAGTTAAATCAATTTGTAGCCAACTGCACACTTAGTATTTTCAAGAATGCTTTTAATTTGTACTCAAAAAAAGTTATGTATCATGTTGAAATGTTTATGTATTAAGATTGGCAATTTTATACGTGTATTGGAATTGATGCGTTGTTGATATTTAAGTAAAGAAAAAGTTGCAAACTGTCAGTATGAGTTTTATTGTCCATTGTAGAATGATGGAGACCCCCACTCTCTCTCCCCCCCCCCCCCCCCCCCCCCAAAAAAAAAAATCAGTCTAAGTATATGGAATTTGGGCCTCTTCATGGTTGCTAGCAGACTTGATAAGTCAGGGAAATCTTTTTCAAGGTGGCAACCCTGCTTTTAGAAATTTATAGTTACTATCCATTTGCGCATGTATGTGACGTCAAGAGATTGTGACATCATCAAATTCTGTGGAAACCAGTGCAAAATTCAGGGAATCGGGGCTACAAATATGATGAATTTTATAACACCAGATACTGTCACAAATGATACATAGGCCTGTAACATCAAAAAGCTGGAATGAGTGAATGATTAAATTCAAAGGAATGCCAGTTTAAAAATTGCACCTCATCTATCGAAATTTTGTATCAGATTGATGGTATCGAACAACTCGTGTATGATTTTGTCCTTTACGCTTCCGTCCCCAAAGTGTAAAATTATCAGAACATATAATGTATAAACTATAAAGTCATGTGACCTAAACCATAGATCTTTGATCTTTCAATTGGAAAATCTTTTGAGGATTATTTCTTAATCCTAAATCATTTAGGTTGTCAAAATTTTGTATCAAGGATTATAACATTAGGGCAAAGTCTTTATTCAAATTCATCATGGAGAATTTCAAAATACTGTAAATTGCTTTATTTTCGTCAGTACCAATTTTCGTCAATTCGTTCAAAATGACCATTTCGTCAGTACGTATATTCGTCATCCAAGGGTCCCTAAAATATAAATTCGTCTGTTCAAATGCCAACTTAACATTCATGTATAGGCCGTACGCGTTTGTTTTCATTGTTTGTTTAACAATTATTGGTAAACAAACAATTAGAGATACGTATACCACCTAGCTTGTTGTGAAAACATATCATTTGGTAATTAGAAGTAAATTATATATGCGACTTTGTGAGCGTATTCAGTTTTCAATAATTTATCATTTGCCTGACGTACTAACTCTTAAGATTCATTTTTTCCTTTCTACACTATATTTTGTCAGGTGTATTTATATTCGTCGATACGTAATTTCGTCAATGGAGGCACTGACGAAAATGACGAAAATTGGTACCTGACGAATAAAAACCAATTTACAGTATTGGTTATGGAAATGAGAGTTTTTATGTCTGTGGCCTAAAATCAAAGAAAATATACTTTATCCAACAAGTTTTTTTTCATTCCAAAGATCAGCAGGCACAAATACATAAATGATTGTTGTCTTGTTTGTCTGTCCAGATGTTTGTTTGTCCAAAACTTTCACCTAGCACATAACTTTTGAATGACAAATTATAAGGCTCTCATATTTCACATGTACTTTCCTTGTTACAATACCTTTCCATATACGTATGAAGGTTTGTGTTAGGCGGAAAAAATTTAATATCATGACGTTTATTCTTGGAATATCATTGATTTGAATTTCATTTTCTTAATGATATGTTGCTCAGATAAGCGAAAGGTCCACTGAGACCTCTTGTTTGTAAATGTATTAAACGAATGTAGAAGAGGAGGAATGGAACTAAAATGACGTTTCTTTTGAAATACATGAACGCTTTGCATATATTATCCTTCCGCATGGGATATTTTAAAAAATCCATGGCTTCGTGACCATTTTGTTCTTCTGCAACA
This sequence comes from Pinctada fucata, assembly GCA_028142955.1. Classification (NCBI taxonomy): domain Eukaryota; kingdom Metazoa; phylum Mollusca; class Bivalvia; order Pterioida; family Pteriidae; genus Pinctada; species Pinctada fucata. The sequence continues at coordinate 34,972,905 of AP027109.1, read as the reverse complement.
CCCCCTCCCCCAAGAAGATCCCACCAGATCCCGGTCCCACCAAAATGTGAATCTCCCGACAAAACGGACCCCCCCCCCCCCACCAAAAAAAAAAAAAAATAAATAAATGAAAAATAAGAAGTCATAGTCTGTTCGAATTTGAATGTTTTATTTTAGTCGGTCATCTAATCGAATCTTGTTTATTTACATGTTCTACTTTTCGCTATCTGTTCTCATACCGATCATGTCAAGTTGATACATGTCAAACGTGCAGCTTAATTAACTAGGTCAGTTTTCACACATTTCAAAATTTTGATCATTTGAGTAAGAAAGTTGCCATCTTTTGTTTATAGTTGTCGTTAAGTCCATATAGCATATATATAAACGTACGTATGAATACAATCTGATGTATAGTTTTAGAAATAAACTCATGATGAATTGCTGCAGGGCATGATCTGACATACAGTGTATTACGTACATATAGACGGGTGGAGTGATGTAACGATAAAAAAGGAAGCTTCCGGGACTAAATTTACTGTATTTTACTACTCTCTGATACAAGTGCCCTTGTTTTTTTGGATGGTATTTGACGGCTCTGTATTTTGTAAGTAAATCTTTTATATATTTTTTTAAATCAGAATGACACGCTTGAATAATACACTTATAAAAACCTCAATGCATAAGAAATTTCAAACTTCATTTGCACAAGAACTGATAGTTTTGGAGGTTTTCTTATTCATTAAATACATCGAGCCTTGTAGTCTAAATCATTACATTAGTTATTGGGAAGGGCAACCACATTCCTTCCGAATGATGCATGTAATGAATAAATACAGATTTTATTTATGTCTGAAATTCCATTTAGCAGACCTTGTAATCTTGAAGGGATAAAATACATATGGACACTCCAAAAATGCTTTGAGCTTAATACTGTCGAGGTCAAATGTCAAGGTCATATTTTTAAAATTCTACAGGTTGTTCATATCCATCTATAGCAGAGACTGAATTAAGTTTATCAGAATTTAATTGTTAGAGTAATATATACAGCAATAGTTTTCACAGGGGAAAAAAAGACAAATTGAGGGGGGGGGGGTATAATCCTTAGTTCCCACGCTTTTAAGAAAAGAACATCTATGATAGTCTTGAGTGGAACATACGTGCAAGATATGAGATGTCCAATCTGGTATTCTTTAACATTTACATTATGTTGTTTCTGATAGAACTAGTTGGCAGAATTTCTAAGGATACACAGTATATATAGATTTATATTGGCATACATTTGCTTGAGGAAGGGGAGAGGATGGGGAGCGGGATGGGAAAGGGGGTCATGGAAAAAGGGGGAGGGGGTCTGGAATGGGCCGCGGAAGGTGGCTTGGAGGGGATCTGGAAGGGGATGGCATTCGGGGAAAGGTTTTGGAATGGGAAAGGGCTGTATATGAGAGTCGGAGGGGTGGGGGTGGGGGGGCTTTAAAGAGAATATGCATCCTGATTTCCGACGACAAATTGTATTGCGATCAAGTTTTTCGCTCGTCTGAGTCATTCTCTCCTTGTTCGCCTATCCCGAAAGAGAGGTCCGGACTTGACATACCTACAAATTCAAATATCTAACCTCCATAACATATGATTCAAAGGAGGTCAAACTCCGAGGTCAAGGTCACAAGTTCAAAGATCAAGGTTCCAGAAAAAGTCCGAACTTGAGGTATCCACAAGTCGTCTAAGTTCTAGTTTGAATACCGGTATGAATATTCTTGTCGGTTTTCGGGAAAATTCTTGCCTTTTTACTATATAGTGACACTTTTGTTACCCATGACGTCGTAGAAAGATTAATATTGAGAACGCCGACCTGGATAGAATAAAATATTTCTTCCAAAGGAAAGGGATGATAACAAATAATAACAGAAACCCTCAAATATACTGTGTATTTGAGTGTTTGTGTTATTACTGGATAGAATAGATTAGAAATCGTTGTTATATCATGCTGTTTTAGTCCAAGTTGACCGTAACATTTGACCCCAGACCTTGGAAATCAGAACGGTTTTTCGTTCTGCTATAGGCTATCAACATGGTAAATTTGAATTTCCTAGGTTAACGGTTTAGGCTGTATCGCGCCCACAAGGTAGGGGGACGGACCGACGGATAGCGCCATACCATAATACGTCCAGTCTCATGTATACAAAAATACGAGACATAAAAAGTATAAAAGATAGTATTAAAATTGTTCTAAAAATGCAGGCAAAGAAAAGAAAATATACCTAAACTCAGAAATGAGCTGCACGGACAGTTATGTGTTATGGCATATATATTATGACCTACTAGAATGTGTTATTACTTTTGTTTCATGACTTATCTTTAATGTCTGAGCTGGCTCTTTGACATACATTTTAGGCCATCTTAAGAATTTCGCAATTCAGGTAATAACTTTTCGGATTTCCTCACTTTCGGCCTTGATCATCACTGGTGATACATTATTCTTTGAAATGCGCATATGGTGCACTAAATTTTTGTGAAATATATCGCGATTTAGAAATATATTGATAATTCTATTTACAACATCTGCGAACGAAAAACTTCGATAAAAGGCAGTCTTTTCAAATACTACGCAATGACAAGACATTTTTATGGAAATCATGACTTTTTTACTCCATGACCTTGACCTTAATGATTTATATCAATTTTTGAATATTAACCAAAAAATTTAACCTTGGTCATTACGTCTGATCCATATCAGATACAGTTTAAATATGTGGATTGCCCTAGCAAGACCTTTTTATTTCACATCCTGATATTTGATCCTGTGACCTTGGCATTCATGCACTTTTAGCAGAATCTCCATAATCTATAAAGATATTTCACATTTATCTTTCTTATGACAAGACAATTCTATGGATACCACAATTTCTGACCCCGTGTCCTTGACCTTCATAACTTACCTTAGTTTTAGAATTTTATGGAGAACTTCGATATCTTTTTTTAACCACAGCTGATAAAGCAATAAGCCCTTTCACTTCAAGATCATTAATGTGGCAATAATATGCCCACTGTCCTTTTGAAGTTTGAGAATCAATGCACAAAACATTCGTTTGCGAATTTCAATGCACATTGCCAGTTCGCACTTTTAAAAGACCAATGCAGGTATATATTATTTTTTCCCCGCATGCATCGGATTGTAAAATATGGAAAATGACATACATGCTTAAAACAATTTATGTATAATTTTTTTTTCAGAAATGATGATAAGAGCTAGAAATTAACAAAAATAAAGACAAGCTTCAAGAACAGGATCATCATGTCTCTCCTATTGATAAGCTTCGGATTTCCTATCTTTATTTTGTTTTTTATCTTGGCAAAATCTGTGTACAGTTCCCTTCACGAGTGTGTACGAGGAGGTGACGAGACGAAGGTCGGGAACAATCTGCTGAAAGGCATGGACAAGAAAAAAGTGAAGGTGGCATTATAGCGCTTTCAAAAGCATGGGAAGTGCTTCAATATAAACAAAGAATGCATCGGAAACAGACAAGGAAGTTAGAAAAAAGATACAAAGGGTATTTTTTTAAAAGTGTAACAATGGCGGTGACCCATTTATGATATATATTGTTATTTACTTATTTTTGTTCTTTTAATCTATTATCTTTACTGTTAATATAATTGATGCATCAATGATATTGTCTAATCATTTTGTTTTGTTTTTGTTTATCAGTAAAAGAATTAAATTTCTTTAAAAGAGAAATTGAAGTCGTCTTTTGAATGTACTTGCATATGAATTGTGTTTCATGGTTATTAAAAACTCGACAGTTGTATAGGCTCAAATAGGTCAACTGCTAAGGATAATGTAAAGATCCTCATTTTGTTTTCAGTGGGCCAACAGTTGCATCCAAGATACACATTATAAAACATTTTTGCCTGTATTGGTCCAAGTAACTCCTAATGTAATGGTTTTCATTGTGTGGGCTTTGTTGCCGTAATAATACATGTGACCTTAATATATTGTAGGAATTCAAAAATTACGATAACTTTCGTTAAAATGACCTACGTACAGGATAGGATATACCCTCATCCCAATTTAGTTGAAAATGGCACCAAAAGTACGAAATAATGAAGCCTGGATGAAAAAAGAGAACCGGTTGATACAGTATTTTTTTAAACTCCTTAAAAATGGAGAAAAAAAATCAATTGGAGTGTTGCTGAAAAGGAAAAGAAATATTAACAAAGTACGGTCCTCTCTGAGCACTTGATTCAAGTATTTTTGCAATACTCTGGTATGATAAGAAAATTTTCATTTCTCCAAAAAGCATTATGCAATTCCTCCAGCCGAATAAGTACGGATGAATTCTATGTTTACACTATCTGTCGAAGATTAAAAGACATTGAAATTCACAGGATTAAAAATACGGAATAATATGGAATCCGCTGCACAAACCCATTAGGGTGATGCCCTCCTACATTTCTCTTTTGTACACGATCCAACCTCGCTTCAACCTCTACCAAAGTGCAACTTTTGAACATGTTGAATTGGGTTCCTATTATTTATACATCATGAGACTACGAAACCAAAAGTCGTTATAATGAGGCCAGTGAAAGCCATGATTGTGTACTGAAAAATTATTCACCCTTTGGTTATTTTATATACAATGTACTTGTAGATGAAAGGGTTTGTGCAAAGGAAAGGTTTGTGACTGAGCAACGATACATCGACCCTGTATTGAAAATTTAGATCTGCTCCCCCAACTTTGGCTAAGACGGTAGTAATTAGATTAGACTTGGAGGTACCTGAAATGACTTACTCCGTATTATTAATATAAACACTTATTTCATGGTGCAGTTAAGCTCGTTACTCGTGACATGGATGTTTTTAAGTGTATTAAATACTTCTTTCCAGCTCTGACGCCTGAAAGAATGGCAAATATGGATAATGACCATATCACAATACACAGTACAAAATCGATAATTCAGAAAATCGTAAAGCGAAGGCATACAAAATCAGGATAAAACAGGAACCAAAGCAAACAAACAAAAACCTCCACCACATGAGAAGAAGCGAACTCCCATTATAGGAGTGAGACCAGGTGCCCAGGAAGAGTCAGCATCTCCTGCTTGCATGCAACACCTGCCGCTTCAATTCGGTAGAATTGTCACATCCGGTTACTTCCATTTTGGAAGATATAAGCATATTCTGTGGTTGGATAGTTTAAATGGTCTTAGACAGAATATCATCCACCATTCTGGACAATGGGACATCAAAGTGTATGATGAGTTCTCCGCATCGACCGTAGAACTTCCTCAGTGACGATGTTAGTCGATCACAAACGTATCCCTAATTTAAATCCGCCTAGCTCTAAAAAAGAAGCTTTGTTTTGGCCCTTTATCAATTTGACATAAAATTATTATTTGGCTTTTTTGGAAGCTTTCCATTTCATTCAAAAATATCATCGAAATTAAAGGAGGTTAACATCTTAGCACCATCCCTCCAATGAACATAGATTTTATTTGGATATGCTTCTGAATCGACCCTACAAGAAATTTGGAGCCGCGCACTCGCTGTAAAGTAAATGGACACATTTAAATTTAAAATATAAAACCAGAGGGCGCTATTGAATTAATTATGATTACTTCTGAAAAACACTTCGGCTGGAAGCATCACTGATGAGGATTTGATATCATATGTCTGGTACATAATAAATTGGTTGAAAATTTCTTCAAGAAGGTATAGAGATATTCGACCATGTCATTTAATGCAACGATTCCTCATTCCAAATTGATAAAAGAAAACTTTCCAGATAATGATAATTAAAAGAATCTTCACCAGGAAAAATGACAACCGCAGACAAAAGTAAGTTTTTACTGATTGTGATAAAATTTATATTGCAAGGGAAACTTCTGATTCCAGCGATAGGTGCAGAGAAGAAAAAATAATAAAAACGTTGACATTTTTGATCGATAATTGTTTAGCAAATTGTTGGAATTCCAATGGGAACCGATTTTGCTCAACTTCTGGTCGATACCTATATTTTCTATACTCATATGAAGCATATGAAGCCGAATTCATTGAGTCTTTGTAATCTCAAGGAAACAAGCTCTTGGCACTTCAAATCAATCTTATGGTGTATTCATAATACGGAAGTGTTAATTCCAACTCTATACTTTTCCGAAGAAAATTTCAAAACAATTTATTAGAGCCCTCTGGTTGTTTTTTTTTTTAAATTAATTTGCAGAGACTGCGCGGCTACAAAATTCCTATAGGGTCGATTCAGTAGCATATCCAAATAAAATCTCTGTTCAAAATAGCATTAGAGGAATGGTGCTTAGATGTTAACCTCCTTTAATTTAGATGACATTTTTTAATGAAACGACAAGTTTCCGAATTAGGAAAATATTATTTATGACGTCTAATTGATAAAGTGCCAAAACAAAGCTTCTTTCAGGCGACAGAGCTTGAAAGAAGTAATTTATACACTAGACTAACATCCATGTCACGGGGAACGAGTTTAACTGCTTTACACTGCAACAGGAAATAAGTGTTTATATTAATAATACGGAAAGTGTTCCAACTCTATACCTTCCCGAAGAAAATTTCAAACCAATTTATTATGCACCAGACACCTGTTTTGGATACTCAATCCTCATGAGTGATGCCTCCATCCAAAGTGATTTTTAAACACAGACAAAATTCATTTTAGTGGCGCCCTCTGTTTATATTTTTTGAAATTAAATTGTGCAGTTTGCAGAGAGTGCGCGTATCCAAATTTCCTGCAGGTTTGATTCAGTAGCATATCCAATAAAATTTATGTTCAAAATATTATTGGAAAGATGTGCTAAGATGTTAACCTCCTTTAATTTCGATGATATCTTTGAATGAAATGACAAGTTTTCAAAATAGCAAAATACTATTTATGACGTCAAATTGATAAAGTGCCAAATAAAGCTTCTTTCAGGCGACAGAACTGGAAAGAAGCTTGACAAACATCCATGTCACGGGGAACGAGTTTAACTGCTCCAAATGGCAACAGGAAATAAGTGTTTATATTGAGAAAACGGAAGTGATTTAATTGAAATTGTTATTTCAGAGCAAGTTCTAACTGCAAAAAGATTGTTCTGGGGACAAGGAGACACTAATAAAAGACGGATATTATTTTGAGCGACTGAAAATGTCATCGTAGAAATTATTCCGATGATACAATGAAAACATAAAACACCATCTTTCTCTTTAGTGATGGAAGATACTTCAGGTTGAAACCATACAAATATATGTAACTTGACACATTTGCCGGTTTTAACCTTTTCTGCACAGCTAAAATAATAGGTGTTGCCAGCAAGCAGGAGACCCTTACAAATGCACATGGTCTCATCTCCGTTGTTGATTTACTGAAGCACATTTGCAGAATGTTTCGATTGTTTCGTTTGGTTTTGCATTCTGCCTATTATTCCTATTGTTTTTTACTGTTTACTGATTTTTTTTTCTGATTTCTGAGTCTGGTTTTGAGTTTAGCTTTCACTCACTCATGAGTAGTTATCCGGAGTTAATCAGAACCTGACAGAACTTGCACCAGATACTGTTTTAGTAGAATATCTCGCTGATACTTTCTTTCGCGTTTTTCTTAAATCCCTTTCAATTGGACAAAGATTCGCGTATCCGCTCCTGATGCTATTGAATTATGCATCTGTTATTTTTAATCACTGAGACAAACTTTCGAGAGCTTCATACACTGCATATGATTCTACACTTGTTGTAAAGGCTTGAACTTTTGTACATGGGGCTTCACGTAAAAGAAGACGAGTACATACATGTCTACTTGATTTAACCGAAAAAGAAAATAATAAGTAAATGACTCGTAAAATCATGAAGGACTTGTGATAACATTTATTGTCAAGATATTCAGCCTGTGTAAACACATGATATTACCTTGAGAATCTGACTTAAAAATGATGTCGAATTTTAATAGACATAACTTGGCTCCGGATGCACATGGTACTTTCTGTGTTTCTTGGGCCTCTACGTTTCGCGGTCTTGTTTGTGAGATGTCATCTTACAGTGAGGAAGTTGTTTTACACCACAATTGTACGTTCTTCGAGACCTCTGGGTAATTGGAGAAGTGAGAGGGTTTTGCGCACGTAATCCAGGATAACCACACCATTTGCTACTTGCGTGACAAATGGCCGTCCAAAGTCGGCACCGGTTGCCCATTGGTCTCGTCGGTTTATGTTTAGTCTTTTGTGTTTGATGTTTACATGTCGTGTGTCTCTTTTCCGTCTCGTGCTGTGCTCGTCTTTTGTGTTTTTGCATCAGTTGTTTTCGTGTTCTGCTGTTGATGCTGCAACGGGGTCTTGTTGGATATCTCCTCCCTTCTTTTTTCTTTTACAGCAGATTGAAATATTTCTTCCACAGGGAAGGGATGGTACAAATAAAAAACACAAACACTCAAATACACAATTTTCGGCCCATTGGCCTTTATCCAGTGTAAACAACGACAATGTCGTTTTTTAACACTGGATAAAGGCCAAGAGGTTAAAATTTTGTGTATTTGAGTGTTTGTATTTTTACTTTCTCCTATATGTGTTGCCATTCATCAGTCGATGGTGTTTTTGCATGGTTTGTTTGTCCTCTTAACACGAGTGTTCGCATTTGTCCCATGGTCACCCCTATTCATTTAAGTAGTTTATTCACGTGGAATCCTTTGGTCGTTTCGGTGTTGTGAGTGTGTTCCACTGTGGCCACCGCAATATTGTTTTACTGGAATCAGTTATCTCAGTTGATACGCTATGCTAGAGCAAGTACCAAATAAACAGATTTTGTTCTGAGAGCTAGACGTCTTTCAGATAAGCTTCTCAGTCAGGGATACGTTTGTGACCGACTAACCTCGTCACTGAGGAAGTTCTACGGTCGATATGGGGAACTCATACATTATGATGTCCCACTCTCCAGAATGGTGGATGATATTCTGTCTTAGACCATTTGAACCATCCAACCACCGAATATACTTGCATCTTCCGAAATGGAAGTAACCGGATGTGACAGTTCTACCGAATTGAAGTGACGGGTGTTGCATGCAAGCAGGAGATGCTTACTCTTCCTGGACATCTGGTCGCACTCCCATTTTTGGAATTCGCTTCATTTCATATGGTGGAGGTTTTTTTTGGTTCTTTATTTATCCTAATTTTGGATCCCTTCGGTTTATGATTTTCTGAATTATGGATTTTGTACTGTATATTGGGATATGGTCATTATCCATATTTGTCATCCAATGGTCCGAATACTAGTATTACTATTGTTAGTATATTGTTATTATCGTTACTGGATTATCACTTGATACCAAGAATGTTGACTGCAGATTTGTTTGTGGTTACTGCATGACTATGTTGAATTATAGTATTGTGGGTGTTGTTGAGATTGTCGTCAGGTCCTTCTTTATCTCATGATAATTGAAAAACATAAGATTATACTTCAGATATCGTGTATAGTTATAAAGAACTGAATTCATACATCTCCGGTATTCTTTATTTTAGTTTTAGAGTCACTTTAGACATGTAATCTTGAATCTAATGAATGAGTCCATTGCCATACAGTCATATCATATAGTACAAATCGCAATGAATTAAATTACTTTCCTTTATATAATAAAAAAAATGGAATGCTTTCAAAATAAGCAACAAGGAAGGTGTTCATATTAAAAAAAATTCACAATAGGAAGGATATTGTCTGCGTCGATAGTATTACAGGTGCGGATCTAGGGGAGGGATCAGTGGTCGGGTCTTATTTATCTCGAAAATTGTCAGAATACATGCACTTATTTTCCAATGTTTGCGTATAATTCTCTTAAATCGTTGGCTTCCCTCTTTTTGTAGCCATTTTGGGCTCTCTCCTTTCTATGATGACATAGACTTGTCAAGATCCGCGCATAAACTATCAGAACAAAGTCAGCAATCAGGAAATATCCGCATGGGGACAACAAAACTATAACAAGTGCCTTTGGATTTCATAGAAGTATTAAGTTATACATAATCAACACCAGATATTTGACCCCCTCCTCCATTAAACACGCACACAGGCACCAAAGAAAGGAGGGGATCTCCAACAACACTCGGTTGCAGCACCCAAAACCCTCCTCCATTAAACACGCACACAGGCACCAATGAAAGGAGGGGTCTCCAACAACACTCGGTTGCAGCACCCATAGCAAAACCCTACAACACCCAGTGGAAATCACAGAGAAGAAGACAAGTATGGAATAATCTTTTCTTATACCATTAAGAGAATAAGTCTGCATAGTCAATTCCCATCTCATTATTGTGCCTGGTGGAGGAATCACCTAGAGAAGATTCACGTCGACTTTGAAGATATCTGGCAAAGTCTGGATCATTAGATGTCATTTCGTTGAAAAGTCTTGCTCTTTCATGCAACTCTTCAAGCATAGTATCAGAAGAATTTGAGCATTCTTGTGACATGTTGGATCTTTGACTGTCATTTAAGACCAACTCCCTTCTTATCCCAACCAGTTCTCCGTTTGGACCTCTATCGAACCTTATAGGACCGGAAGACATCAGCGCCATGAGCTCAGGGCTCATTCCCATTGTAAGGTCTCTCATAGAGAGCCTGCCATCGGGTTCCTCTCCCCCCTCATATATATTGTAATACCTGTCTGCATCATAAACTCTTATCGTTCCTGAATGTTTGTCTCCCATCCATAGCTTTCCACTTTCATCAAAGGTGAGGCAATTTGGATCTCCAACCGGACCTAGATCGTCTATAAATACGATCCAGTTTAGTTTTGCTAAGTCATTTATGACGTGAATGCATTTAGTACCTACGTCATACACGAGGGTATGACTAAAATGGTCGCAACAGAGCGTCCGTGGGCGAAATTTGAATTGCCCACCTTGTATGGATAAGTTATCCTCCGTGTGCTCTATTTTAGGCACGGAGAGCTTACCTTCGTACCTACATATTCTCATTCCTGAGAAAATAACAACACATCCTTGGTCATAATCGCACAAAAACCAGCTTCCTGTGATTGGATGAATGTCAATCGCTGTTACAAGTCTCAATCGCATTTCTGAAACTATCATTTCGTCGGTTTCAAAAAAGGTGTTTGATTTCAAATCGTACATGAGGAGGTACCCCATAGATGCCGTACCGTCTGCTCTTTCCTTTTGAGTGGATATCAACAGCAATTCATCGTCTTTAACAAATATAGACGTTGCTTTCATCTCACCGGGTAAACAACAGAGGAACTTTTTGGAGTGATTATGTATATTCCAAACGTATACATCACCCTTTGAATCAACAAAGGCTAGAGTTTCAAACCCCATCGAACAAATGTCTATCACACTGGTATCGTGTAGTTCCACACGATTATGTCTCCCTCGGATGCTGTCAAAATGACTGAGAAGAGGAGTGTTCGATTGTACCCATACCCCTTTTCCAGTAGGAATAATTTTCCTTATCCCTTTCGAGCAATCACAATAAAGAGTATTAGACAGTTTTGCCACCAAGAGTGTCGATACTTTGTTCTCATATCTTCGCCAAGCCCATCGTAACAGACGAGAGTTGCGTTCCTCTATGTAATTTGTTTGTTTCTTTTTCGTTTTTTCTTTGTGTTTTGGTTCATGAGAGATAAAACACGATTCACATAGTGAGCTGTTACAAATCGAACACTCTCTCAGACTATTTCCTGAATTTTGACATAGGTCACATTCGCGGATATCTGAGTTTGTATCAACAAAGTAATTCTCTAGGAAGTAGGATATTCCATTGATAGGAATAGGAGATCTTTTTCTACATATAGGACACTTGATGGATCTATCATTTTCTGCTTCTTCTTCTCCTTCTCCTTCGGCCGTTACCAATATATTTTCAATGCACAAGGAGCAGAGAGTATGCTGACAAGGTAGCAATCTAGGGATTCGTTCGTTAATGCAGTAGTCATAAGCACAAACCGTACATCTGTGTTTGTCCTCCTCCCGGGACATAGTATGATCCAACTGAAAAAAATGTATTATGATGGAAATATATCTTTATAAAGATCGAATTATTTTTAAAGAAATAAATTTCTTGAATGCGATGTATCAATAAATAGAGGATGTATGTTGCAAAACTTAACCATTAAATTTACCAAAGATTGAAAGACTGCGAACTTTGCAATAGTTGGATACCTCTCAATTCTCTACTTTATGACCGATCAAAACACCTTTGTAAAAGGATATCATCGACAAAAGATTACTTGACTCACAACCAATACGCTATGCAAGAACATGTTCTAAATACGAGAACTTCATATTGAGGGCAAAGAGGCTCACCGGTAAGTTGCTAGATCAAGGTTATTTATGGGAACGACTTAGTTGCTACAAAATTGAGGACATTCTTGAGTACGATCTTACCAAATGACCGTCTTTTACCTATTTGGACATTACCGGATTTGACACGTATTACTTTGGCATTCACTGCGGGTGTTGCATGCAGCCAGAAGACGCTCATTCCTCCCGGGCACCTCGTCCTGCATCCATTCGGAGGGTTGCGATTGTTCTGTTGATGGAAACTTACATAATTTTGCCATATTCCCCTGGATCTTGATTCTTGGATGAGTTAAAGAAGATCCTGACGAAAATCTTAACAGCACTCCTAATAGAGCACCAAATTGAGCATCGATGGACCCCTAGCAAGCTAGAGGTGAGGCCAGGTGCCCGGGAGGAGTAAGCATCCCCTGTTGGCTAGCCGCACCCGCCGTCAATGTTAAAGCACGAAAATGAAAACAATATATAACATTCATGCACTGTCTGACGTTATGTCTATATAGAAAGTGCTATGGCGACAATGTCAGGGAAATATATTCAAAACACTTACTGTCAAACCCCGATTCAACTACGATTGGTAGGTCTTCTCTGGTACACTTGTGTAATGATGGGATAGAGCCATTGTTAAAAAAACAGGAAGAAAAACGCATCAAACAAGCAAGTAAGAAAGAAAGAGAGAAGTATTAAGAATTAAGAAATAATGAAATCAGCTTACCTACAATGTTAAAATCAGTCCTGCGAAATGATTATATGATAATAATGATAAACTAGTCTTTTAGCCTAGATGGCGGTGCAAGCAGTACCAAGCCGTATCATTTCACATCATTTCTAAATATAACGTTCATGTCGTAGATTTAGAGTACTTCAAATAGAACGAAAGTACTTTAGGAAATTTCCTTCCTTAATTTGCATTCGTAGTGATTGACTTACGTAGATATCCATAGGGGCGGATCCAAAAGAAAGAGAAATAGCAATTATGATAAGTAAAAAAAAAAAACAAAATTGTAAAAAATAAAAGAATGAAGAGAACTTCTCTGAATATTTTTGATTTGAAGTAGCGCTGATTAGGATTTGATATCCGAAACATGCATGCCTTATGCACAGTATTTTGCATTTTTTGTCCGAAAGACTGCTCTATATTACAACAGAGATTGAAAATGTGTTTATGCACCCGGCCATTTATGACCAATGGAGCATATAGCGATTAGTTCGTCCGTCTGTCCGTTATCCGTTCCGCTTTCAATAAAAGGGTATGAAATTTTAAGTAGAGATGATAGGGCTTTCAAATTGTGTACGTGTATGTAACGTGTATGTAAGTTGGCTGTACAAATGTATCTAAAATCACTTCGGCAGTTCTGCTGTTGAGGATTTATTATCCGAAACACGTGTCTGGTGCATCAATGAAAAATTGGTTTGAAAGTTTCTTCAAGAAGTTAAAGAGTTGGAACACTTCCGTATCATTTTCAATAAAGAATTATATCATTGTCTGAAATTAGAAGAAGAAAATCTTGCTTGTGAAATAACAATTCTCAAGAACACTAAGATCCTGTGACTCGAATTATATCATGCGTACCATGCGAACCATGTGTACTCTCAAATTTCAAGAACATAAAATCACGGATATTGCCTTGCGTTTCAAAAACACAAACCACGAAACATGAATATTACTGTGTGAACGCATAAATCTCAAGAACCCATAACTACGTATTTAAGGCATGTCATTTCAGTAGTAAGGAATTTCAACGATTTTATGAAAATCATATTAAATCATAGGATTCATGTCAAATAATCAATTTACGAAGAAAAACTAAAAGGTCCGTGATGAAAATCAAGAATTTTGCTTATTTGAAAAACAAGGTAAAAACTGCTTGAAATTTATTCCTTAAATAGCACATTAGTAACGAAAATACAAAAAGTGCTAAAATGCACACATTTGAATTAATTTTAGTTTTCTTAAGCAACATACAATAAAGCAGGTTAGCAACTTTGTATAAAACATGATTTTGATAGGTTTTACTTTAGGTACCAAATTCACAGATCATCTAAAATGTTCTCGATTTTACACAAAAAATACGAAAATCGACTAAGCTTAGGTCAAAATATCAGAAATACTGAATATCAACGACTTTTTCAAACCAACAGTAAACAGTGCACATGAGAAAGACTGTTCATAATATTGAAGAAAAAGTATATGTCCGTGTTGAAATAAGATAGAACAAACACTCAAAAATAGTGTCATTTTTGTGGTTTTCTTGAAAAAAGTATCAACGCGGTAAAATTTGCCTTCATTTGGGTGGAATTTAAACAATTTTTCGGTATCCATCAGCTGTACCTTATATAAAACAGATTTAGGACAATAATGTTCCACACGAAAAACGAAATTCAGTGGTTATTACTAACGTAAGAGAAATCCGAACTGTTCAAAAGAGTACCTCCAGCTCAATTTTTATAGAAATTACCGCGAAGCATTTTCTTTCAGAAACTTCATTCAGTTTAGATCAAATTTTCAAACTTATCCGCATGTTGGTACGTAAAGTCTTCAATAGAGTCAGGAATAATACATTTTCCAAAATGAATAGAAATATGTATTTAATTCAAGCTCAATGAATGCTAAGACGGGAGGTGAGTAAGAATGATCTTAAATCGTGACCAATGACGCACCTTAAGACGATTCTTATCTTATAAATCTATTATGCTGATGAGCCTTCAGGCTTAAAGCTAATAAACCATTACACCTATTAAACCTCACCATGTGCACGTACAAATGTCAAAAACACAAAGACTTTATTTCAAGAATCTTACGATACATCCGCACTAATCTCAATAATAGACCCTGTGGCACTAATCATACAATGCTCGCGCCCAATCTCAAGACCACATGAAAGACGCCCATGCATACTCATAGATCTAAATAGAGAAAAAAACCTATTTGACAAGTATTGCTGTGTACATCTTCAAATTTTGAGAAAGACAGTAACTGTACTATGCGTACACACAAATCTTGAGGACAAAATTCTCATTATGCGAATCTTACCAATGTGAAACGTCTTCAAATTCAATAGCATCATTTAAGAACAGATTAATTTACAGCATGGACAACACATGCACGTTTCGGGTACTTAACCCTCTTCAGTGATCTGAACGATGTAATTTGGCCAAAAAGTGTGAAAATTATTATGTATAAAAATGTACCAAAAGACGTAGCAGAATGGGTGGGATATGATGCTACAGGATGCTAAAGCCATGTAAAAAAACAATCTTCCCATGCATACTCATAGATCTAAATAGAGAAAAATCATATTTGACAAGTATTGCTGTGTACATCTTCAAATTTTGAGGAAGACACAGTGACTGTAATTGTTCTTTGCGTGCTTTCAAATCTTGAGGACAAAATTTTCATTTTGCGAATATTACCAGGTAATCAACATACTATAAACGTGAAATTTTTCGTGTAGTGGTAATTTTAGCGTATTTAACAAATCAAGGGACTTTGCTAAAATTCCCCAACGCGAAAGTAGTCTTGTTGCAACTGAACAAGGCTGAGACGATTATATCGCAAATATTTCCTTCAAAAGAAACGCCTTGACGTTAAAATCGCGAAAATTCCTCCACGCGAAAGTAGTCTTCTTTCAACCTAAGGCAGAAACGGTTATATCGCAAATATTTCCAATGGTATCCATGAAGCTGGGTGTTACATGCAATCAGGAGACGCTGACTATCCTAGGGCACCTGGTCTCACTTAGGAATGTTGTTCATTCCGGGTTTCCCAACCGTTCCGATGAGAATTCTCACGATTTGGCCTTGCCTTCTCGACTTTGAGACTGAATAAATGTTAGGTACTTCTTTGATGTTTATTATTACCTCAATCGAAACGCCTTGATATGTTATAATCGCGAAATTTCCCAAAGCGAAAATACTAACGTTCACAGTAATGTACGTAGCATTCATTATGAGGTTTCCTTTGTGTTTTATTGTGGACAGTCATTGTCATGAGAATCTGATTTGCCACCTTTGCCATATATAATCCGGTTTAAGACACCATTTACTCGTATGTAGCAAACGAAAGCTAAATGAGACCGAATATTTTTTTTTCATTATTTCAATTATAGTGTCCGTCTTTGGTGAAAGCAAGTTTGTTATTTTGCAATAGGAATATGCCTAATGTACGGATGGTTATACCAGTGATTATATTATCATCGTCATAATCTCAAGTCTGAACCACAGGGAGATATCGCATCTATAAATTAAATAAACAAACATAAGATGATGAGATGTACACAATACTATATAAGATTAACAAATCACGCATATTGTTCAATAATATAGAATAGAAGCTACCTTTCTTACAGTAAAGATTGTAGGTTTTATAATTTTAAAAATGCCGAAATTTGAAAGGATATATTGTGATTTACGAGGAGTTGAAGTGTACAGAGGTGGGGAATATGTGCAGGGGGAATGGGTGTTACAGATAGGGGAAACTGTCAAAGTCAAATTCATAGATATTACATTTTATGGAGCAACGTATGTTAAATGGACAGAGACACAATTGGGTGAATCCGACAAAAAGTTGTCAACCCATGAAGAGCATGTGAAAAGCACAATCAAAGCTATTGCGGGTAGGTAGTCAAGTCATGTGAGCATGTGAAAACTATCATATTCTATAGCGGATAGGAAGTCAACTCAGGAAGAGCATCTGAAAAGCACAGGTAAAGCTATTGCGGGTAGGTAGTCAACTCATGTGAGCATGTGAAAACTATCATATTCTATAGCGGATAGGAAGTCAACTCATGAACAGCATGTGAAATTCACTGTCAGGGCGATTGCAGGTAGGTATGCAACTCATGTATGCATGTAAAAGCTATCATCAATTCTATAGCGGACAGGAAGTCAACTCATGAAAAAACATGTGGAAATTATAATCAATTCTATATGAGACAGGTAGTCAACTCATGAAGAACATGTGAAAAGTACAATAAAGGAATTGCTGGTAGGTAGTCAAATCATGATAAGCATGTTCTTAAATGATGCTGATCAATTTGAAGACGTTTGACATTTGAATCACTTGGTGAGTGTCACTGCTGGTGGATTAGGAGTCCCCGTTTGGTTGACCATTTCTTCAACGCATTCGAAATTTTATGTTATCAAAATTTCTAAAACGTGGATCCTGTAGCATCATATCCCACCGATCCTGTTACGTCTTTCGGAACATTTTTGGACATAATATCTATCACATTCTTTGGTCATGTTATATTGTTTAGATCGAGGATCACTGACGAGGGTTAAGTACACGAAACGTGCATGTCTGGTCCATGCTGCAATGTATCTATTACAATGTATCTATTTTTAAATGATGCCATTGAATTTGAAGACGATGAACAATTGCAGGTAGTATACAGCATGTGAAAAGTATGATATATCATAACGGCAATAGCTGGTAGGTAGCCGACTCACTGAGAGCATTTGGATAGTACACTCAAGACTATAGCCATTTCCATAATAGAATGATATACTGTAGAGAAATTAATTGATAAAAAGGAAAAGAAAAAAAAAATCGCTTTCAGTCTTTGGCCATATTTCATTGTTTAGATTGAGTATCACTGACGAAGGAAAAGTACACGAAACTTGCATATCTGGTGCATGTTGCAAATTAATCTGTGCTTAAATGATGATTCTATCAATTTGAACACGTAACATTATAAGGAAAAATAGAAAGCCCAATCTCTAAATAAAATTATTTATTAGTGATAAGAAAATATGCTATTAGTTTACCCAGGGAACGTTATCTCATCTCCAACAGGAACTCAGTTTTGCTCTTTTGCGTCATCAATCAACTTAGAAGTCCAAACAACTTACACACAGACTTTTGATACAGCATTCTCTGACAATATTTTATATGGGGATATCTCAAAGCCTTTCAAGCGAAAATATCGAGACATTATATTTATATCTTTTATTTTCACTAAAAAAGTTGAAACGATTCAGCATACAATAAACCAGGTAATTTAAATGTAATTTTATTATAAAAATGCAAGTAAACCTGTTCGTTATCATTCGCTTTAAACACATGTAACATCTTTAAAATTCTTAACTACTACCTATAAATTATTCATTCAATTGTTTATGAAAAGTGAATAATTGCTACTTTTGAGAGTTTCTCTAACGTTATAACATAATTCAAACCCGGTCCATTATCTAATTGGTTTTTTTCCTTCACAACAGAGAAGAATGTTGAGACAGAGCTGCAGCCCGGAACATACAAATATCCTTTTCGGTTTTATATACCAAAAGATCGGATGCCCTCCTCATTTCAGGGAAAATATGGGGCCACCAAGTGGTATGTCCGGATTAATATAGGACGACCGGTTCCATTTCCAAACGTAGACCAGTACAGGATGCTGACGTTTATAGATGATTACCCACTGACCCTGCCTTATTACAGTGTATGCTTTTATTTAGATTTAAACATATCCAAAAAGAAATATTTATTTTACTAATAGATTTCTTATGTTAAACGCCCATTATTATAATGTATTATACACCAATAATCGGAGTTGCCAATTATGACGTCACTTTCAAGTCTTGAATATAGGGAGAATTTACAATGGTAACAACACTTTTGACGCAGTTACATTCAAATTGTGTTCATGCAAATAAGGATTTCTGATATTTAGATTAAATGCAAATACAATGTGTTTTTGGTAAGACACGTGCAAATTTTCCGAGAATGCCAAAAGTAAGACAGTCATCTCTTTAATCAAATACTCGGTAAAAATAACAACAACAAAAAAATGATCTTGGGAATTGGGCTATGTCCATCATTGACAAAAAGCCTGATTTTTTTTATCATGTATTACATATGCTATGTACAAAGCATTAAAAAGTGAGGTTAATTAATTGAATGGCCTTTTCAATACCCCTGCACCATCCCTCCAATATTTTTCATTTCTTATTTTTCATCGTTCATTTAATTACTCATTTGAATAGAGACTACAGGAAAGTTGGATCGACCTTCTCACTACTTGCAAAACACACATCTGAAATTTCGAAACGAAAAAAAAAAAAATATTGGAATTATGTATAAAAATGACGTCATATTTTTCTGTATTTTTTATATTTCACATATTATAGTAGGGTATGTTTGGGAGTCTCCTAAAGGAGTCTATGATCTCCTCTTAATAGATAAAACTTTGAAATTCAATTGCGAGAGATCTAAAGGGTGAACTTGCGATTTTTCAGTGAAATTTGATAAATATCATTTTAAAGAAATTTTCATCTATCCGTATTTAATTCCCCATCATATTCTAGGGAAAAATGTCTGAAAATCGGTTTTTCCATCGAGAGAACTCTGAGGGCCCATAACTCTTACAGGAACCAACTTTTGTCAAAAACGAATCGGTGAAAATTTTCAATATATTTTTACATCATTACTATGTCAAACTCAATATTTTTCAAACTTAATATTTTTAACTGGTCATCCCTCATTATACATCTTATGTCTTGAGGGTACCGGACTAAACTTTTTCAACTTAGAAACAATATCACTGATGAGCATTGATTGTCCAAAGCAACAACGTCTGTTACATTACAATTAAAACTTTCTGTCCAAAAATCTGCTGTCTGGCAGCAATGATGGACACACATTACTAAAGTAAACTTATGAAAAGATAGTGGAAATCAAATTAATATCTGAAAACCAAAAGAAAGAATATATTTGATGAATTTGAATCGAAATAAACACTTATATAAATGTGAAATGTTTTTCATTAAATTTAGAAAAGCACTGAGAGAGGAGGGCAGTTTAGTTTGTCCAAAGCATTTGGTTTAGGGGACGGAGGTCACGTGACACTGCATGCAAGTTTGAATAAAATCGGATTCTGTGCTGGCGAATACGCGTTGCTGAATGGTAATAATGCAGTGAATGTTTATTTGAAAAATGAAAAAAAAATAAAGTTAAAAATTTACATCAAAGTTATTCTAATCACGATTTGGCCTTGCCTTCTCGAATTTTAGACTGAATGACTGTTAGGTACTTCTTTGATGTTTATTAATATTATTATTATTTCAAAACTTTATGATGAGTTCTCAAACAATTACTACGTAAATTAGTTTTCTGGAAAGGTAGAAATAAAGAAATTGCAATGTAACGAATTGAATATCTCAAATATAATACCCACACACAGTTACAGCAGAGAATAAGAGTACCAAAGACCTCGGACCCGTGCAGGCAAAAGTCTACCAGGAAGTGAGGTACAAGGGCAATAGCGAGGAAAACCAAACGTTGACGTGTTTACGTACTATCCATGGAAATCCACTCAAGAAGGTATGACAGGCATATAACTTTACAGCACAAAAATGATCTACAACGATGGTTTAGGAGCAGTAGCATGGCGTGCTGGGCAAACCAGAGGTCACAAGCTTATAATTATAGGCAAATGATATGAAACATTTGTATGGTATATCAAGGATAGGTCCTTCCCATCCCTCCTGTCTTGATTTTCAACGCCTGTACATCGTGAAGTAAAATATTGTGTTAGCCTATATGTAATTACTGTGATATCCTCTATTCCGGACACCACTGAAGAAATATAACTTGTTGCAATGCGCATACGGTGCACTGAAATTTTTACCATAGAACATACGTATATTCCAGTATTGATAATTTAATCCGAGAGACTTGTATCTCTATTTATTATACCTCTACTGATTTTTTCCTATATAAAAAGAGACTCATTAAATTTAACTAAATCCCTGAAAATCGCCTGATAAGACTATTTCCCTGCAAAGGGGTGCGTTAGTTGAGAAGACTATTTCCCTAGGGAGTTAGTTTCAAAATGGGGCGGAGCTTCTTTGGGGGTGTGTCAGTATCAGCCAATCAGCGCCGTTGAAGGTTGATCGGATGATGTGAAGGTTGATCGGATGACGCTATCAATACGCGAGCAGAGTAATCCGCCTCCTATCCGCTTAGCACATAAATTAATCCGCAATAAAATAAAACAATCAAAAATTAAACATGTATGAGTATGATAAATGATGTTTCTGTTTATCTTATCATCAGAAATTAATATTTTCCGTTACTCGGTCATGCAGTCGAGAAGGCAAGGCAAAATCATGAGAATTTCCATTTGAACCCTGTGAACCTAAGAGATATGTTTTTCAGTATAATGTTTGTTTCTGTATACCTAAGAGATATGTTTGTTTCAGTATAATGTTTGTTTCGGTATAATAAAACAGTTAAAGTATACCATTGAGGGAGTTAGCACGATTCTGGTTCCCCTCGACCAGACCTATTTCCCTCGGCTTCGCCTCGGGAAATAGGACTGGTCTCGGGGAACCAGAATCGTGCTAACTCCCTCAATGGTATACTTTAACTGTATATAGTGGACTGTTAGTCCCTAGTGATACCGTTCGCCTAGTTTAGCAATGTTTGCACTTGACTTAAATATATAAATTTTGTTGATTCTCCGTCTTCAAAGGAGTTGTAACAACAAGACGTAAAATCTGCCCTGAAAAAGTCGAAATTTCAGAATGGGAAATTTTTCTATAGAAATATCAACTATCTTATATTATTATATAATATATTATTATAATAATCTTATATTATTATAA
Source organism: Pinctada fucata (assembly GCA_028142955.1). NCBI lineage: Eukaryota > Metazoa > Mollusca > Bivalvia > Pterioida > Pteriidae > Pinctada > Pinctada fucata. Next base: position 34,951,038 of record AP027109.1, on the reverse strand, counting down.
TAATCTTATAATATATATTATTATAATAATCTTATATTATTATATAATATATTATTATATAATATATTATTATATAATTATATCTGAATCTAATGTCTGGCTGAATAAATGATCAATAACAATACCGATATTTGGGTTAAATGTCCGTTTCTTTTTTATCGAAATCAAGGGAAAATAGAAAAGTTTTCTACAACATTGCTCCAACCCGAGTTACAAAGTGCAACTTTTACCAAAGTTGTATATTATTAATACCAATTTTCGGACCAAGTGGGGTTCTGTAACTCGGGATGGAACAATGTTTAACAGACTAAAAACGAAAAAAGGGGGATGGGCTATTTCTTTTAAGAATCTGACTTAAAAGCGGCTAAATTTATAAAAGTAACCCATTTCTTTTTGTTATATAACGGAACAATCTATTCTGAGTGGATTTCTTTGAAAGAATAAGATACACGAATGAAACAAAAAAAAAAAAAAAAAAAAAAAAAAAACGATATAAAGCTGTTGTGTATTTCCCGCCTGAAAGCTTACAATGTGGCTGTTTAGTACAAAATAAAACGTTTTCAGTTTCCGGATTGCGTACTCTACCGATTACATTGACATACTGGATTCGTTTTATTATTTTTTCTTTTTCATTTTTAAAATAAGAGGGAATCAAAACTTAAAACACTTAAAATTTATGTTTAAAAAATGCACTTTTTTGTCTATTTTCGTTCGCTATTTGACGCTTTCAGACATTGTATTATCAAAGCTCAGTAGTTACATCTAAAATAAAATACTTACCTTATTCCTACAGCTCCTTTGATCAATCATTTCAAAACTGAGAGTATTTCCCTGAAGGCATAGTTCAGTGACTCTGTCCTTAGCTGGTTCGCTGGTATAATATACAGATCTTGTTTATAATTTCATTCTTCATATTCATGTATTCGTTATTTGGATTACCTCTATTTTGTCTCAAGCATTAGTAATAACTTATGATACATGGCTTGCTGAATTGCGCATTTGTTACACTAAAATTATTAATGTAGCAATAGATCGTACATTTCAATATTGAAAATTCAAATAGTTGATGGCATTGATTCATGCCCTGCCCTTTTGGAAATTGATGTGGACTTGCTCATCTAGAAATACCGTTAAAAGCTTAACTTAGCATTCAATTAAGAATAGAAATGAATTAATCCAATATATCTCACGGAGATGAGAAAAATGATTGTATATTCTACTGGAAGAGAACAATCTATATATTACGAAGTTGTTTTCAGGTGTTGGTCCTTAGAAAAAGAGTTATTACAAATGTTCAGACCATTGTTTTGAGAGGAAATTATCAATTCTCTAAGGAACGTATCTTTTCTTTTTCCAGACAAACACCATTTATTATACCCCTGCCATATAATGGTTTTCTTTTTGATAGGGAGGTAAAAGCGTATGGAGAAACCAGAAGGTGACAATAGACGCAGTGCCAAACTCGACTCAGAAAAGATCTACATACTGTATCGCTGTCAGTTACTTCATCAAGGTATGAAAAGTATAGAATACTATCATTCAAAATGTCAGTCACTTTTGGATGAAACGGATTCATCCAACTGTTTAATCAACAATTATTTTGAACCTAGATTCGTGTTAAAAGATGACAGTAATCATTGATCCCTTCTTTCCAACGTGCTTGATATTAGTTAAGGGTAATTTTATTTAAAACAATGGATAGTAAATAATCTGATTAATTGAAAATTGTAAATTCCAAACTTTTTTTTTTTAAATCCAATTATAGGTAATTGTCCCTGTCCCTTTTTACAACGGTAAAGATATATCTGTGAGATTGAACTTTGATATCGGAACAGCACCCACTGGACAGAGAGAACAAGCAGCTGCTAGACCGGCAGGGAATGCTATGGGTAAGAAAACATTTTAAAAAATAAAGAAAAGATTTGATAGTCACAAAGACAAAATGATTTTGGAAGCATTTTTTATGGAAACATGAAAAGAAGAAAGGGGAAAATGTCTCCGACAAGACAAAATTGTAATTACCACAGTGTAACACTCATACTTTAGATTACATCCAACGATGGTCACCGGATAACCACAAAAGGATTTCCTTGTCCCCTTTGCATTTCTTGTCTACTCCGTGTTTTGCCATGGGGGTGTTTCGGTGTATGGCTGTGGTAGCTGCAACCGAGTTTTGTTGGAGATACCTTTTTTCATTTACCCGGTAATAGAACACTATGAGATGATGAAAAACCTCAAACTATTAACTAACTAAGTACGACAATACGTCGAAGTACACATGGTGAAACATGCACCAAAATGAAGAATAAAACAAATGATACGGGACAGTCAAAAGTGGGAGCAGAAAATTTTCTGCTAGCATACCAAATTCGTAAAATCAGCTCAAAGAAAATGATAATAATATGTTACAAGATTTGACATGGAATAAACGTCAAAGAAGTACATATCAGTCATTCAGTCTCAAAGTCGAGAAGGCAAGGCAAAATCATTAGAATTCCGATTGGAACTGTTGCGAACCTCGGAATGAATAACATTCCGTAGTGAGAGCAGGTTCCGGGAGGGGGGGTCAACGTCTCCTGAATGCATGCAACACCCGTCGCAATAGCTCCATGGAAACTTGTTAAATTCGGTGATTCTCTCGATGTACATATTGATATTCGTATCAGGTAAGTATTTCTTAATTGATGATGATGACAGCCATTCAATCGCAATCCAGAATGTCACTGATCATTCTGGAAATGGGGATCTGATATGCTTTTACTATATCTCCGTAGCTACCGAAGAACTTCCTCAATGATGACTTCAGCCGTTGTATAAAAGAACCCTGAACAAGTAGCTAACTTGCAAGCCGTTTGGCTCTAACGATGAAATCTTCAAATTTGGAACATTCCATGGCGTACCGTATCAGCTGAGAAACAAAAACGCCATAAGCACGAGAAGACGGAATGTTGTTACTCGTTGGTTATGTGGAAGGAATAATTTAAGAATCAAAAGTATAGGTTCTATTACACATGTATCATATGATATTTATACAATTTATATAATATGTACATTTTTTAAGACAACATGATAGAAAAACTTTGATTTTATACCTTAGAAACAGACGCATCCAAAGCTAAAACATACACGAGATGTAACAAAGGATGGGAATGTTTCAGCGAAAGTTGCAAAACGTACAGCTTCCCTTTAAGTAACAACGTGCCAATGTGTGTCTATAACAGTAATTATAATCAACCTAAGGACCATAATACGACTACTCCCGTGTCACAGAAAAGTATACCCAAAAATGTGTTGTCTGCAGCAACTAAAGCAAAACCGGGTGTAACATCAGGAGATAAAACGTCCAGTGGAGGAAAGGATTCAGCCACATCCCATTTTGAAGAAGATGAAAATCTGGCACTTGATTTCCTTCCACCTTACTCTACCACGGTCCCGTTGGAGCCGTCTGCCCCACCCTCATATGAGAGTGTAGTTAGCGACACTGATGATATAAGGGTGAATATATCTTCTTAATTAAGGTATTAGATGTAGATTTTGATATTTCACAATTTTTTGTGTACTTGGATGGGAGGTATCGGATGAAGGATTATTTTGTAAGAGTCATTTTAGGATTCATAGAATAGAAAATACTTTGAAAATTAATTGCAAAAGATCTAAACCGCGAACTTTAAAAGATTTTCTAGTGATATTTGATACATATATTTTTTTTAATTTTTCATCCATCAATATTTGATCTCCCTTCATTTTCTTGGGGAAAACGGCTAAAAACTGTTTTTCCATAGAGTTTAGTGTAGACACTGAGGCCCATTAATCTGATAGGAAATTTTTTTTTCCAAAAACGAATTGGTGAAAAATTAACAATAAATTTTAATTCAAATTATTTTATTTTAATTAATGATTTAAATTTAAATCATAACTGTATACCATTTTATAAATCCAAACTCATTTTACATACAATGTCTTAAAGAACATTGTCTGGTCGCAAAGTTTTTTTCTATCTCCATACGTTAGAGATAGATACTTTTGTATGTCAAGAGAGATAACTCAAAAATCCCTAAATCAAAAAGAAATTATCAAAACGAAATATCTACATTCTTTGTGATGATTCATATTACACACATGTAAAATGCATAGAGGTATCAATTAAGTGGTTGGGTCTTGAAACATATTGAACAAGAACTATCTAAATTTCTGGCCATTAGAAAGGAAAGAATTCCATAAAGGTCACCTTTAAGAAATATCACAGCAAGTCAAATTCTTACATGAAAAGGGTCAATTCATCTTGAAAACCCTTCGACAATATGCATCTATAGTCAAAATCCCCCGACCACCCCCCAAATGCATATAAGTCACAAGTTTGGAATACAAATAAGTTTAAGTCTGTTTAGAATAAATGCTGGTCACATTTTGCTTAAAAAGTCTGATTAATCGATTTGATTTGATTTTTATTAACATAACCTGGCATGAAATTTTATTGATGATTCACCATTATTTGCTATTCATAGATTCATATTTATACTTAAAATGATTTTTTTTATTCCTGACACGCAGTCGAAATAATTTTAAACGTCTTCAAATTCAATAGCATCATTTAAGAACAGATAAATTTGCAGCATGGACCAGACATGCACGTTTCGGGTACTTAACCCTCGTCAGTGATCCTCAATCTAAACAATGTAATAATGTTTTGTCTTCTTACAAAATACCCTATGACATTTATGCTACTGAAATGTTATAAGAAATATTCGTTTCTAGGACTCGATTTTCCGACATTCCTCCAGTGTTTGATGAAACAATTGAAAAGGACTTCTATATATTTATTTTGTTTTGATTTCGAAAGGAGGATAGCGACGACGATGAGGAAACCACGTGTTACATGCTGATTAAGTTTCCATCAAAATCTATGGAGATAATCATAAAAGGATTAGAGGAAACCAAACCTCACTTAAAGAAATTCAATGGAAAACCACTGTGCATAACAACCAAGGTCAGAAAAAATTCGAGAATTGAATATTGAGTGCATTTCATAATCTATATGACTTTATTCTACCAAGTACATCTATTTGTTAATGCTTTATTGTAAACTTTGTTCTACCAAGTATATAATTAATCTATGCTTTCACTTTCGCTTACATGTCTTTCGAATGACACCCTTTTCTTGATTTTGAGTACTTTGATTTGCTGTACAGATTCAGAGGTTTCCTATTTTTGCTATGCATGTTGTATTTGTATTCTTTTATTTAAAACTTTTCAATGTCATCATATTGTCACGTCATAATTCATCTTGGACACCATGTCCAACGTCAATGCTCCGACGTACTATTATGTATGGTATGAAAATCAAAGTATATTACGGCTCCATGCGATGAAGAAATCTTAAAGTAATTAAATGGGTCAATTATATGTCTGCAAACAAATTACTGTCGATTACGTTTTTTTCTATATACAATATATCGATCAGCGTGAATTTTGCATCTGTGAACATAAATTATTTACAAAATTATTGTTTTATGAAAAAAAAAATCCGCTTGAAAATAAGGTTATTTTCACATAATGTTCATCCATGAGGATATTGTTACTGATATGAAAACGTCAATGACAGTTTAAATAATTTTCTTCTATAATAATGAATGAATGAATTTTTTGTCAAATCAAATACAAATGCCAAGATAAGAATAAAAAAGTTAAAATCAATAGGCATAAAAATTCTTGAAAAAAGAAAACGGAGATAATAACACTGCACCCTAGGAACACAAAGGACACTGTCTTATTGAACCAAAATCCAGTGTTACAACGGAATTTATCATATATGGCGCCACTCAAAACAATGCTGTATTGATATCAAAGTAGTTTAATAAATTCTAATTAAAGAAATGAAAGTCTGTAGTACCCTGCAATCGTACCCAGGGTGAAAAAAACTATCAAAATATATTCTGACTGTATGTAATTAATCAAGAGGACTTATTCCGTTTGAAATACAACTGTGTATCCCTAAGTGATGAAAAATGAAATAAAGATGACAAATATGGACAAGAACCATATCCAAATATAGAAAACAACATGGAAAATTCGAAAATCATTAACCGAAGGGCATACTTAAGTAAATCATGATAAAATAGAAGCCAAAGCAAGCAAACAAACAAACAACAATTGCGTTTGAAATGAAATAAAGTACATAACAGCATATAAAAAGTAGATTTTTTCTGAAATAGAAAAAGGGCAAAAGATGGAATGATATGAAGGAACGTAAAGAGCCTTATTCTATGCGAATAACAATTCTCTATTATGTAGATACACAAATCAACCGGGGCATGGCCAAGCGACACATTAATAGCATTGGTGCAGTTTGAATCCCAAACGGAAGCAACTGAATGGTATAGTATGGTATCACAGCTTTCTGCAGGATCATGGCTTGACGGCTGCCAAATCATCGTTACAAAGGCAAAAGAAAAATTTCAAGAAGGTAATAATTATACATGAATCATTTTTTTACAACTTTGTAATTCAAAAAAAAAAATAATGTGGGTGTAAATCAAGTATTTGAAGGTAAAATTTGAAAGAATAAATTTTAAGTTGTTGAAAATAAATAAAAAAAACCCCAAAATTAATGGTATTAATTTTTTTATGAAGGAAAGAAAGCGATAAGTTTTGTACTGGCAAAGATCAAGCACAGAGATCCTCAAAAAACGGCAGAGTTCAAACACATCGTTACGGAATATTTAAAACCTACCAGGTACATTCCATTAAGTACAATTCTTCTAAATTAACGGGATTTTCAACAAAAGTCTTAATTTGACTTGTGAAAATATTCAATAAAGATAATAAATAAAAGATCCTCAAGAGGAACATGGTAACAAATAAGAAAAAGCTTAAATAATTATTTAACATTATAATAAACACTGCAAAAATATCAGACAAATAATGGAATGGAGCATTTTGAAAGTTTGATTTTAATACTCACAAATAAAACCGATCTGCCTCAACAGCCTACTAGACATACAGAAATTTCAAATACTGCGAAAATATCATTCGCTTTGCTAATAAGCTTTATATTGTCCCAATATCACTCTAATCGATGAAATGAATATCGATATTTACAAAACATGTAGAAATACTGATCAATTCCTAATTTTATTGTGTTTTGTGTCATTTCGAAATTGAAAAAAAAACTGCAAAGCAAAAAAAAAAAAAAGAAAAAAAAAAAAAAAAAAAAAAAAAAAAGAACAAAGAACAACGATACATTTCATACTTAAATCCGAATTTGACGTAAGGAAATCTTGTGCAACCTTTACAACGATCAACTTGAAACATATTCATTTGAAGCATGTATATCATGCATCAGCGCTGCAACCAAAATGTAATGTTTATAAAGAAAAAAAACCTGAATAAATTCTATCATTTATATTATGTTTGTTTTTTATGATTTTTGGGCCCATAACATACCATCACGAGGACGCAAAACAGAAAATAACGAAGAAATGTCTAAAATGATTAAAAAAAAGAATTTATGCCTCAATTTATTTAATTTTCTATTCAAAATATTTTCATTTGAAAGATTAGCGCAGGGTGGTTTGCTTCTGGTGGCGACCTCTACAGCAGATAACGTCAAAGGAGATTGGAACCTTACGACAGACGAAATTCTTTCAGTTTCAGCATGGGAAAGTCATGATTCAAAGATTGTTTCTTGTAAATTATTCCCACGGGGTAAGAAAAAATATAGATTTTTTCCTTGTTTCAAATTATCCTATATGACAGTTTGAGAAAACATGACCCATTATACAGAATATTACAATAATACGGAAGGGTTCCAACTCTATTCCTTCTTGAAGAAAATTTCTAACCAATTTATTATGCACCAGACAAATAACGATTGCTTGGTCATATGAAAGCTTATAAGACATAACATAACATATAATTAGCCAAATGATTCTTTTTGGTCCCAAGCACTTGGATACTGTACTTGCAGTGATGATTCATGTGATATATCAAAATATTAGTTCGGCGCATTTCGACTGCACAAACTACAATGTATTCTACAATGCCTTCCGCACTCGCACTGGAGATTCGTTCTTCGTGTTTCTGTGCAGCTGTGTCATTGTCTCCATCTGTTTCTCCAATTTATTTTTTTCCGAAATTCGATTGTGGTTTTTGGAATCTGGTGTCGGCTTTTGTGTTTGACTTTCATTCACCCACTGATATCATCACATTTACAGAATAATTGAGCACAAATATCTTTAAGTGGCGATATCCCGTATTCCAGATTTTCGTATCTGATTCGGAGTTACTATACTTTCGATATATAAAAAGCAAAATTCTTTTTTGCATCTCAGTACATCTAAATAACTTTTCATCGCTGCATTTCAATTTAGAAACATTTATTGTAATTATGATACCAAATTATTGGGTATAGTTTGTCTAATCAAAGGCCAGCTTCGTTAGGTCTAGATCATACCTTTTGCTTCTAAGAAAAAATGGGATTAGCTATTGATATAGATATTCAGTAATACGGAAGTGTTCCAACTCTATATCTTCATGAAGAAAATTTCAAACCAATTTTACCTGCACCAGCACGTGTTTCGAATACATGTACTAAATTCTCATCAGAGATGCTTCCAGCGGGGCAACCAAAATTAATTTCAGTAGCGCCCTCTTTTATTTTTTGAATTCAGATTTAGATATTTACTTTACAGAGAGTGCGCACTCCAATTTTCCTGTAGGGTCGATTAAGTAGCATATCCAAATAAAATCGGTTCAAAATAGCACTGGACGGATGATGCTAAGATGTTAACCTCCTTTAATTTCGATGATAGTTTTGAATGGATTATCGTCAGAGATTATCGTCATGATCTTCTTTAACTCTGAAATGAATGAAATGACAAGTGTATTAGAAAATATTTAGTGTATTAGAAAATATCAGTGTATTAGAAAATATTCAGTGTATTAGAAAATATCTACTTCCATTGTAGATGTGTACGAGAGATACAGATTCTTGAGTAATGACATTTACGATATGGAGTATTACGTACATTTTGATGTAGAGTCACTGGAGGATGAGAAAACAGCAGAACAGTAGTACTACACTGATTTACTTCATGAAAAAGCAGCTGATGCTTACTCCTTCCTACAAGTGAAATTCTACGTATGAAATCGTGAAATCAGCATGCCGTCGTTGACTGAATTTTACTATAATCTTTGTGCACAATTTCAGTATTAGAAAAAATATCTATAAATAAACTTTTAAGTAAATTAAAGTATTTATATAACTTCCCTATCACTATTTAGACTGTGTTTTTTTTTTCATTTGTCTATTTAGAAAAAAAACCCCGGATTTCAACCTGTTAACGGGTTGACTGTTTCCAATCCCTTTATTTTCAATGCCTATTTCTGTGTCGTTATCGTATGATTGGTTTACTATATGACGTGTATAGTACAGATGATAATAATAAAATATTCATAACCATATTTTTGCTTGTTATTTTTGTTTTAGTTTTGATCATTGGACTGATCAAGATGCCCAGGGGCATTAATGAGAACGTTTGAAAAATTACCCTGTCAGGATTTCAATGTGGTTTATATAATTCTAATCCTAAGCGAAGCCTTGTGTAATAATAAATAAGTACATATAAAGGCATATTTTCATTACTTTTTATCATTTATATTAGTGCATTTCAAAGAAGAGTCCCTTTAGACAAACAAAAATCTGAGTACCTCTTCTACAAATTTAATGATGTAAAAATTTGACACTTTCACCCTCCCTTCCTAATCTGCGGATAAATCAAGTTTATAGACTAACGACGGACGAAACACTATGACAATAGCTCACTTGAGCCTTAGGTTCAGGAGAGCTACGAGTTCAAAGTAATAGCATCATCTTAAAACAGATTAAGTTGCAGCATGGCCCAGATAGATATGCACGTTTCATGTACTTAATCCTCGTCAGTGATCCTCAATCCAAACAATGAAGTATGACCAAAAACTGTGAAAGTTATGTCCAAAAAAATACTGAAAGACGTAGCAGGACAGGTCGGAAATGAAGCTACAGGACCAACTTTTCAGAAATTTCGAGAAAATTTGTGAACAGAAATTTTCAAATGCGTTTGAGGAAACGATCACCTCTCAGGGACAAGAAACAAGAAAAAGAAAGCTCTATGAATGTGACTGAAACTGATTTTGTCCAAAAGAAAACACACTGATAAGAATTGTTAATAGAATCAATTCAAAATGTGTGTATTTTTTTAATGACAAATATGGATAATGACCATATCCCTGTATACAGCACAAAATCGATAAATCAGAAAATCAGAAACCGAAGGCATACAAAATCAGGATAAAACAGGAACCAAAGCAAACAAACAAAAACCTCCACCATATGAAAAGAAGCGAACTCCCGATATGGGAGTGAGTCCAGGTGCCCAGGAAGAGTAAGCATCTCCTGCTTGCATGCAATAGTTCTTTGACCTTTGGAACATCAGTTAAGGGAGGTTTCGCACATTTTGCTCCATGTGGAACATCTGACAAAATCTACCTGTGTTAATTAATCTGCCCTTAAACTCATGAATACTGTATTATCATGACGATAATTTTTAAACATTGAAATGATTGAAGTATTTTCAATAGAAGTATAATGTAGTGACAAAAATCAAAAGAGGATAATATATATCTTGGTTTTCAAGGCGCGTAACATTCGAAATGTAGTAAAAGTGAATAAAAATCTCTCATCGCCTGTGTATGTATATAGCCGTCAAACAAAACACAGCAAATCAGCATTTAATTCTAAAAGAATACCTACTTTTGAAAGTTTGGAACATAAAGTCTAGAGTCTGACATCGAAATTATTTATAAATTACCAATGTAGAATCACGTAGCCATCTCCAGATTTACAGACAAGATTATAAAACGGCAACACTGAAAATGGATATTAAAAGCATTTGAGAATAGATAAACAGAACATACCCTGCTGGATAAAGCGAGCGGAATCAGTGAATAAAGGTCAAACAGAAAACCCAAATGCAGATTCAAAAAATCACAATCAAAAGACTTATAAATTCTTGAAAAAATACAGAACTTAAGTAGGACCAAAAGTGAAGCATAGAGATTATTTCAGTTTCTCTCTTCGTAGTATTTATTATAGTAAAACAAGTGGGACTTTGCCTCCTTGGCAGCGGTACAATAACGAGGAACAAGAAAGTCACCAAAATGATTATAAGCAGCGCCACCCTGAATCAATAATTCGATGAAGAAATTAGATGTACACTATGATTGAAAAATGCAATGCCATTGATTGATTGATTGATTATTTTGTATGTTCGATGCCTATCAACCATTCAGATTTTGTTCTTTTTTATTCTGCCTAAGAATTGTTTTTCGCCCAAAGCAAAGTGTCCATTATCATTTATATTGATGATATTAGCACAAATACTCAAATGCTTAAGCAATTAAAGGAAATGAAAATTATTACTAATAATATATAATCGCAATTCAAACTTAAATATTTACCCCTCCCATTTATATAGATATTTTCTAATTCTGAAATGACTAACTCTAAAAAAGGAAAATACATTTTCTCCCACATAAACATGACATGTTGATTAAGAGGTCCACCAATTCTACTAACCGGCTCAGAAATAACATATTATAATGCGTATCAACTTTAGAATGTTTGGATTGTAAATAGTGTACCCATTTCTATGTATATTGACTCATACTGAGTGTAAAAAGTTTCTTAAAATGATTTTATTTTAATCCGATTTTGTCCGTATCATTCGTCAACAAAGTTGATATTGACTTTCTCACTCCGTCACCTGGGGCTGATCTTTATCTAATTAAATAAGCGAACTTGGTGCCCTGACTTGGATACTTCGCTTGAATAGAGCGTCTTGCCTCATCTTCGACTTTAATTTCTTTTTATTAATTCTTAAATATAGGACAAAATCGCTGTTCATTGCTCTCGACAAAACACTCCATAGAAGAACATTAAGAAACGATCATCAACTGTGAAAGATTCTCGCAGTTGAGTGTCTAAATCTTGAGAGTGATTCGTCCTTTCAACTCTAACGCACCGATCGACACTGCCGTCTTTTCAAATTTTCCATCTTGATTTAACGGCAAAATGTTTGAATTACATACAAGCCTGAGCTTTACATATTTAAAGGATCCGAATGCGAAAGGCCAATAACAATCTACTGCAAAGCAATTGAAAATTATCTTTCAGTTGCACGTCTTTAAATGCGTATGTAAATTAACTGTTTCCGCCTGACATCAGGTCCACTCATTTGAAGTCGGCTATTACCCGAGACTTTCTTAACGCTTAAATGAAGAAAACTTTTGCACTTGTCAGTGACGTAACCGGGACACGTGTTCCAGAATTTAGTGCAATCAAATGATTGCTCTTAATTTTCACGCATGCAAATACAAGAAATCAACACAAATTGGTCACCAGGATGCCATTACGTGAGTAATGCGATATTGAAACACGGAAGTTATGCTCTTTCACACTTTGCAAAAAATTTCTTTCTAGAGATCTGGTATGCTATTTAATTATTTTACTGATGCTAAATCCTGTTTCATCAATACAATTTCCATTTAAGAGAACACTTTTAATGAAACTGAAAAAAATCAAGAAAAAAATTTACCCATATCAATCAGACCAAACATAACGTATCTTAGCAATGAAAAGGGGTAAAATCACCCCGATCATTTTTGCTCTTTTTTCATCACGAACGGCTGGACCGACGCTCAACTAATCCAAACACACCAAGAGACCCACACACTTTCTCATAATAGGATTTTAATGAAGCTAGGGAGTCCATGATATTTGGTGACTGACGAAAAAGGGGAGGTACAAATCCCCCGGCCACAACAATGTTACTCGTAGTTTGATTGTTCTCTTTTCTTACAGATGATTGAATGTTAAATGAGATCTTCATAGAGGTTATACACTGACTTTCATTTCGCAGCGGTGGTCCCTTTTGCAAAAATAGAATATTTTACAAAGTCAATAATAGAAAAACTGAATAAGATGATGCCAGTAGTTTTTTTTCTTTTTTTTTTTCATTCCCTTGATTGAAAGATGTCGTCGATGTTTGGTGTCATAATAGTCCCGGAGCTTCAGCATCGGACTTATCCGTTTCTTTTAATTTCAATATTTCTGATTTTGCAACATGCGGGTTTATGAATAAATAATTCTAAACCCAGGAAGTTCCATGATTTCACTATATAAAGAAAAGAAGCAGTTATTTGCATGTTCTTTAAATGCAGTTGGAAAAAAAAAACAATATTTCAAAAGCAAGACCTAAAACGTTTTGCATAATAAATATTTTGGTTCTGAAAACACAAATTATATTTCCTTTAAGTCATTAAGGGTACACAATAGCATTACTTTTGACGGCGAACTTCTAGGTGTATCGTAAATCTCCAGTATTTACTAAACAATATTCAAAATTGTCATCAGTTCCTTTATTAATATGAAGTTCTTGGAGTTGCTATTTGTAAGAGTAGATGTTATTTTGTTGCATTCTTTCATCTGTATCAAATCAGATTTACACCGTGAATGTTCAATGCTGAAATCGACAGAAATTATGATTTCTTTTCAATTTGACATTTTCTGCTTTAGAGATCTCCACCAGCAGCAAACCACCGTATGCAAGTCTGTAAATATGAAAATATGAAATTTTAGAATGATTTCGACATATTTTAACGTCTTTAAATCAATTAGCGTAATTTAAAATAAGATAAATCTAATTATTTTTTATGATCTTTGGAGTGATAATCTTCATCATCGGATCGGATCGTCTGGCACGTTTAGGACCGACGTTCCAGGCTGTTACAATATGGTGGACAAGACTACGATTTCCTTACAGTGCAGGAAATGTTTATTGTTAATGGCAATTTCGGCAATGAATGTCACAAGAAATAATAAATATTGGATAAAATCTATACTACTAAAGGAACGAATTAGGCGATTCTCCGTCGAAACGAAGAGGACAGAGATAAATGGTGTGAATTTCTATGTTTATATTCATTTAAAGGAGTGTATATGGTTCATATCGTAAAATGGCCCCCTCAAATCGACGTCTCCAAAATTGAATTTTGTTGTCTTTTTTAAAAAGTTCAATATCTATATTTTAAGAAAACTACATGTAGTTATAAAAACTACATCTTGCTTTCTAAAACATTGTAACTGGTGATTTAAAAAAAGATAGCATAATTCTTGGTTATTTTCATTAACATCGAGCGGGATCGTGAACAACTTTTTCCTTTTGCATGCACTTAAAGACGTGCAAAGGTAATATCATATCAAAATATAAAAGTTGTTCGGAAACACGCTCGATACTAATTCTACGAAAGTGTTCCAACTCTATACCTTCTTGAAGAAAATTTCAAACCAATTTTTCTGCACAGGACACGTGTTTCGAATATTACATTCTCCTCAGTGATGCTTCCAGCGGAGCCACCAAAATTCATTTCAGTAGCGCCCTCTTGTTTTATTTTTGGAACTTAAATTTGTTCATTTACTTTACAGAGAGTGTGCAGCTCCTAATTTCCTGTAGGGTCGATTCAGTAGTATGACAAATATGGATAATGACCATATCCCTGTCTACAGTACAAAATCGATAATTCAGAAAATCAGAAACCGAAGGCATACAAAATCAGGACAAAACATCATATCCAAATAAAGTCAATGTTCAAAATAGCATTGGCGGGATGGTGCTAAGATGTTAACCCTCCTTTAATTTCGATGATATTTTTAATGGAATGACAAGTTTCCGAAATAACAAAATAAAATATGTTATATAAAATCGATAAAGTGCCAAAGCGAAGCTTCTTTCAAGCGACAGAGCTGAAAAGAAGTAGTTAATACACTTCTAAACATCAAGTCACGGGAAACGATTTTAATTGCTTATCATAATAATACGGAAGTGTTCCAACTCTATACCTTCTTGAAGAAAATTTCAAACAAATATTATGCACCAGACACGTGTTTTAAATATAAAATTCTCAACAGTGAGTTCCAGCGGAGCCGCCAAAATTCATTTCAGTAGCGCCCTCTCGTTTCTTTTTGCAATTTTGGAATTTAAACTAATACGAAGTTTGTCGAAAATAAGCCCTAAAATCACGTTTTTCCAGAAATTTGGCAAAATATACAATTTTTGAGGTCCAAATTCTAAGAAATCGAGAAAGGAAGTGAAATGTAGAATAAATATTGGTAAAAATTCATTTCTTCGAGAAACTTTAAAATTTTGACCTAAAAGAGGGCCACTTTATTATATAAACCATATAAAGTCTGTTGTGTCCTTTTTTTCTTATTTCGAAAAAGAGAAAATCAGAATGCTAATCTATCCATTGCAAATCTCGGAACAGTATAAGGAAAGATGTTTTGCATAATAAAAGATATAAAAAAAATATTTACTCACAGCTAAAAATTCTTTATGATCTAAATGTAACTCTAATAACTGATCGGTACTTCTAAATCTAATAACTGATCGGTACTTCTTTAATGTTTATTCCTTTACACCCAAAATGAATATGTTACCTGACAAAGTTATACAGAAAGAAGAAAAATAAGAATTTTACTCTCTTGAATTTTTCTTTTGTCAGCCGTCAAGCCATAATCTACTGGCTACTTGTTTTATCGGACTATCCGTCAGAGTTTCAAATTGCGCCATTTCAATTATTGATTAATCTTTTTGTCATACCCAAGTTGATTTTTTCTGCATGTTAAAATGTTTTTCACTCATATAGTATAAAGTTCAATTGTATCCCCCTTTTCATATTTTCCCTTTTATATGTTCCCCTTATCTTATTTCGTATTTTATGTCTTTTCATTTGTACCATTTGGTGAGAGTTACTGTTAACCTTATCTTATTTTGTATTTCATGCCTTTCATTTGTATCACTTGGTGAGTGTCACTGCTGGTGGACCGGAAGTCCCCGAGGGCACATGTAGCCAAGTTCGATCAGTTTCGGTTGGTCGTTTCTTCAAACGCATTTGAAAATTTATGTTTACAAAATTTTCTCAAATTTCTTAAACCTGGGTGCTGTATCATCAAATCCCCATCCATCTTGCTGCTACGTCTTTCGGTTTATTTAGGACATAATTTTCAGAGATTTTGGCCATTCTACATTGTTTAGATTGAGGCTCACTGGTCTGGTCCATGCTGTAAATTTATCTGCTCTAAAATTATGCTAATGAACCAATTGTATTTATATTATTTAAATCATGCGACTTACTTATGTTAACATACAACTTATTTAATGTCAACATGCAACTTATTCATGTCAACATGCAACTTGTTTTGTCAATGAATTTGAAGACGTTAAACAATTGTATTTATATTAATTAAATCATGTGACTTACTTATGTGTACATGCAACTTATTTAATGTCAACATGCAACTTATTCATGTCAACATGCAACTTATTCATGTCAACATGCAACTTGTTTTGTCAACATGCGACATAATCATTTTACATGTAAACATAATGATATTGCATATCAACATATAAGTATAGCTTGCATGTTAAAACAAATAAGTTGCATGACAACATTATCTATATAAAATATCTCTCATGTAGGAGGCAGAAGTATGCCACCATACAGAGCTACATAAGATGTAAAAAGAATTAAAAATGAAAGTGCAATATAGTTATGTTTTTTCTATTATCTAAGTACAAAAGTATTGTGTCATTCTTATCACGATCAGCAGCTGCATGTACATTATTTTCATTACTTTTGATTCATAACGACTTTTATATAATTAATATTTTCGTAAGGAATTTCCGTTTTCCAAAGTTCTCATATTTAAGGACATTTTATCGTAAAGAATTTAAAGACAAATATAAAGACATTTTATCGTAAAAAAACTAAAAGTACAAATATAGACTGAGGTTCTTGTAGCAGGTGTATGATTCAATAACGTTTTGATTTTAAATGTGATTTTAAAATTGTGAATGTAGTTTCTGTGTTGTGCGTTGACGTTCCTTGTCCCTTTTGCGACTCTTTCTCTGCTTGTCTGCTCTGTTTTTTTGCATTGGGTGTTTTGGGGTTTTGCTGTGGGTGCTGCAACCTGGTGTTGTTGGAGATATCCTCCTTTGTTTTATATTGTTTTAGAGTATCAATATTGAAATATATTTTTTCTGTCGTAATTTTTCAGTACATATACGCATTTCTGCAAACAATATATCATCAGTAATCTTCGAGGCCGAAAGAAAGGAACTGAAAACGTGAACACATGCACATGTTGTATATGAAATGGATTTATGTAAATATGACGTAAAATGTCAGCCAAAGAGCCAGTATAGGACAGGGCTATGCCATTTGGGAGGTACCCCTCAGTTTGAGAATAAAGTTTTAGTATCATAAAATGTTTACGAATATGTTGTATATGATGTCCACTTTTGAATAAAAAAAAATCAAATATTGTAAGAAATCCGAAATTTTTTGAGATCCTCTTTTTTACACAACACATAAAATAAAATATCTATGTTTTAGTTCGCGAGATTTTAGAAAAAATACAATTACAATACAAATTACTATAACAAATAAAGAAAAAGAGTTTTCCATTGAATCTCTTGAAGACAGCTATGGATCGTTCTAAACCTAGTCATGAAGACATTCTGATTGAAACTGAATCAGCATGTGATGTCATCGTCTGTGTTGTTATACTTCTTTACGAAATAAAATATTTCTTTGAATACTAAAGTTTAGATATGTAAATCAAATATGAGACAAAAAACGTAAAATTACCTAAGAATAAAGGATGCGATTTTAATATTTTGTCCGATGTCCTTTTTTTAAAAGACGTTTAAAGCATATGTCATAAAAGAAATACTGAAAAGTGTTGAGAAAGCATGAAAAAAGATTAGAAGGAGTTAAAGGAAAACTATGAGCAAAGAGTGTCTTTTTAAATTGAATTAAAGAAATAGTATTGTTAAACAATTGTAAGAGGAAAAAAGATTTGAATGTAAGAGCGCTGGAACATTAAAAATCAAGTTGGAATTATCAATATAAGTCATATGTTCATATATGATAATTTCAGTGCACCATATGCGCATTTCAACAAGTTATATCTCCAAAGTGATGCTCTATACCGAAATATAAGAAATCCAAATAACTAATAAATGACGAACGAAATTCGAAACATGACCTAGAACATATGATAAAGAAAAGGAGATACTCCTTCGTTTGAGAATAATAGATATTTCATGTCTAGTATCAAGTCAAGTGAAATTAGGCGAACAGTAAAAGGCTTCCTGAAAAAAAAATCACTTAAGTTAATTGCATTAAGATAAGGCCCTCTCCCCTGATATTTTTGCAGAATTGTATATTTATTCAAATTTATGCATCATTTCATAAGCTTGACACCTAGCATCCAATGAAAATTGAAAATCCATGCGGGCACTGTAAATAAAGAATCTAATAAATGTTCTATTGCAATATAAAATTCCCTGCAACAAGAATAATGTCTCATCACTGATGTTAGTAGCCGAAATAAAGAAAAGTCAAAAAGGCAACATATAAAGAGCTAAATTAAAACGAAGGAGTCAGTGGAGGATAGAACTTTGTATTTTTAAAATGTTAACAAATTTTAGATACAGAATATTATTACATTCCAAGTCAAATGCAGAAACAGTGCAAAAAAAAGGGCGAATGGTATCTTAGGGACAACCAGTCCAATAACAGATCTAGCATACCTTATTTATGGGTTGGCAGCTTAATTTACATAAATAAGCCGATGCTTATTAGCCCTAGTCGTTAGGTTTGAACTTCACTTTCAGTCACAATTACGAGACTCCAAGATTTTTATACTGAAACCGCCCCAATGCGGCACCGACTGGTCTCGTTGGTTTATAAGTGGTCTTTTGTGTTCGGTGTTCCTTGTCCCTTTTGCGTCTCTTGCTGTATGTGTCTTCTCTGCGTTTTGATGTCTTGGATGCTGCAACCGGGTCTTGTTGGAGGGAGATCGCATCCTTGCTTTCTCCTTTTCTTTGTATAGAAGCTAGCCATCCGAAGTCTTCTCTGGTGAAAATTAAGTCTCAGTTATCTCATGTCGTCTTTGCATTGTTTTGTTAGTTGGTACTTTTTGTAACACTCCAGGTGACTGTAGTTTAATTTTTTTGGGGGTAATATTCGTTATTTCGTGCATTTTAGTACGCGTGTGTTCCGCTGTTTTCACTGCATAACGTTGCCTTGTTGAAGAGATGTTTCTTATTTCTGTTTTTTTCAAACTATTTCACGGAATATTTAAGCTTCTGGTATCAATTTTCAATTATTGGCTATATAATATTCTGATTTTAATTAAAATCACGTCTTTTGTCTTTGCCTTTGTTTGTGCTATTTATTGTTTACTCCCCAACTTTCAATATTTATTTCTGTCCCTTTATCAATATTTCTATAGATGACTGGAAAAGTCCCATATAAGTGGGCCAAGTCAATGGGTAAGCTTCTACTTTAATGTCAACATATTTTAGCACTCAACGTTTGAAAATGGAATAGGTCGACCTATTTTATCAGGAGTCCCATATTTTCCCTGAAAGGAGAAGGACGTCCGGTAGGATAAATTTCCAGCTAAATGGGTGAAGGTGATAAAATGCTTTTAAGATTTAACCTCTTTAGAAAACATTTAAATATCAAAATGGCTTCGGTATTTCCTTTTCGGTTCATAAAGGGGGTAGATATTCGGACATCGGTATGTCATTTACTTCAAAGATATAAAAAGGTGTGTATATCCGGATTATGTGATGTCATTCATTGCAATTATCAATATTGATATTTTTTTCTCTTGTAATGTTTCAGTGCACCATATGCGCATTTAAACAAGTTATGTATCATCAGTGATGTTCGAGGCCGAAAAAGAGGATTTCCACATAATATGAAATTATGAAGAGAAATGTCTAAACTTTACCTAAAATGTCTGCCAAAGAATCTGCTACGGACAGAGCTATGCCATGAGGGAGATACTTAAATTTCAGATAATTAAAGAAAAAATATTAGCCTAGAATTTACATATATATTTCAAGTAAGACCACTGTTAAACTAGGCTGGGGATATCTTCGGGGACTAAACAATTCAACAGCAAAGATACCAACCCAGTAGTTGAATTGTCAATATTGAACATTAACATTTCAGTGCAAAATATGAACATTTCAACACCTTATGTCTCATCAATCAATACATCATTACAGAGTCTTCATCAATGGGAAAAGGTTACCATATTCGGTACACACGTTTACAGATACTGAGACAGGGTATTGAGGCACACAAAGTAATACCAACATCTGATGTTTATTTTTTTTAAGATATTACTACTCTAAAAATTCACGTACACGTGGTAAGATTCGTCTAACTATATCTTTTTTGTATCTTCACAAATCTATGATGATAAAATTCTACATGTATTGTTTTGACGACATATCCATTTTTATTTAAAAAGTCTGAAACATTAATAAATACTACTTTGTATCTGATTAATTGCGAATGTAAATACCATATATGGGTGGATAGGCACACATAGCTTAGATAAAGTTTCCATGTCTAGTCCAAAATAATTCTATAATTCTTCCCGTCACATACTGAATCGACCCTGTACGCAGTAAATTTGGAGCCGCGCACTCTCTGCAAAGTAATTGCACTAATTAATATAAACCAGAGGACGCTACTGAAATGAATTTTGGCTGTGTCTGAAAATCACTTTGTTTGGAAGCATCACTGGTGAGGATTTACTATAAGAAACACGTGTCTGGCGCATTAAAATTGGTTTGAAAGGGGTAGGTTCACTAACTGCCAAAATCGGCCCTAAATTTTTGCGAAAAATAATTTTATGAAAATTTTGATTCAGTATCTCTTATATCTGTCTGAAATACCTGCCGATATAGAAAGTAAATATTTTTCATTGTCAAAACGTCACGTACGTTAGTTATGACGTCACATTTTGACGTCATTTGCTCTGCAGGACGGAAAATGAAGGAAAATCGCCATATTTTTTACATAAAACTTTAAAAATAGTATAGGCGCCAACCCTCACCCAACATAAATTTTACGTTGATCGAAAGATGGATTGCAAATCTAACTTTTTATATAAAAATTATTTTGGGTGAGGGCTGGCGCCCTTCTTATTTTCATAAATTTTGACCATTTCTTACGATTTTTCAGTATTTTATGACTTTAAGCCGATTTTGAAGCCATATCTTTCGGTGTATTGCGCGTAAATTAAAATAGTTATTTGGTATTTCAAACAACCACACATTTAGCTTCCTTGATACGAAATACAATCGAAATCTAAAACATTCTAAAATTAGGGCCGATTTTCCATGTTCCCGAACCTGCTCCTTTTCTTTAAGAAGGTAAAGAGTTAGAACACTTCCGTATTAATATCAATTCTCTGTAAGGACCAAAATATTTTGGAAACAGCATGTCATGGATTTTCATGATTTTCTCTGTAAATGGTATGTATAATGCCCTGAATACAAAAATAACATTTTTTTGAAAATATATATTCCGGTTGCCATGGAAACGAGGTCTGTCTATTTATAGCACTAAAAAATGGTCAAATAAGTCATCTTTGGTTATTATGTTGCCATGGAAACCATTGTCAGAGTTAATTGGTATTAACAACTTATAATCTTTAAAACCTCTATTTTTAGAAAAAATAATAAATTTTTAACATTTCTTTCAATTAGCCGGATCCTAACATATCAAAATCAATCAAAAATTGCCATAAAATAAGGTCAAAATCAAGGCCTATTTTTGTCCAAATTTTACCATTTTTAAGCAAAAATAACACAAAATGTCAGGCTGATAACACCATCACTGTTGTCAGAACAAAATAGATTTCATGTGACAAATATAATCACTGGAAAAAATAAGTGGGACCTTGTTTTGTTTTCCTTCATTTTGAGGTCAAAAATGGTTGCCATGGTAACTTTTCATATGACACATGATGACTTTATCTTTTCAAATTGATTTTTAGCATGGTTTAAATAACTAATATTGCTTAAGCTTTATGTAGGGACAACAGAAGAAATTGTTCTTTATTTGAGCACTTCCAAAAATTTTCAAGGTCATTGACTTTAAGTTCAAGGTCAATTCAAAATATTGGTTCCAATTTCAATAAAATTTGCATTTTTGTTGTTATTTGTTGTTACTAAATTTAGGCTTGACTGCCATATTTTTGTATCAAAAATACTTCTTTCTAAAATTAGGACCAATAGATGGAAAAACATTACAATTTTTAGTTCAGAAAATTTCTCCTAAAAAAATTAGCCCCAGACAAAAATCATGATAATCTCACATTCTGTTATATGTATGTATGAAATACTAGCTAAAAATCAAGGATGTCATTGATTTTGAGATTTTTTGCAACTTTGGTCAATAAATAGGGGATATATCCAAAATCACTATGTATGCGTTTGTTTTACTCAATACCGCATGATATATGAGTAACTGCCTCTCATATTTTTGAAAAATCGCAGAATTTTGCCAAATTTTGTGAATTGCATTCAAGATGACCTTGACATTGGGTCCTGTGACCTTGAAAACTTTAAAGGTGATTTTTTTAATCAATAATGCCCTTATATATGCACTGATAAAAAAATGCTTAAAAATATATAACGGACAGCTGAAAATTTACCAGTAAATTACTCTATGTGTAATAGCACTGAACAGAATGTCACCATGGTAACCATTTTTATACCCTTTTGAATAAAATTGTGAAGAGGTCCCACTCAAATTTTAACATTTTCTTAAAGATCGAGGATTAAACTTTAAAGATAATTAGCAGTAGAAATCAAGTTAGCCTGACATTTCTAATTATTTGCCCTTAAATGTGAGCAAAATCATGTGAAATTAGGAGCTTTTTCGGTCTTAAAAAGGGCCTCTTCAAAACAGGTTTTTGCCTACATTTTGAGCATATTGACAAAGAGAATAGCGGGCAAAAACATACTTCTTGTGTAATATTTATACTATTAAAGATATAAAGAGAAAAATTAAGGAAATTTAAGTTGACTACAATAGCTGTTACCATGGAAACGAGCCTTGTGAAAATGCCATGTTACAAGTATTCTACTGATGCGTAAAATTTCAAACATGGTTTCCATGGCAACGAAAACTTAATTTGTAAAAAGAAAGTTTATTTTTGTCTCAGGACATCATATACTCCTTCCACACCAAAAATCTCCAAAATTGGAGACATGCTGTTTCCACGTGCTATTGAAATTATTTTGGTCCTTACAGAGAACTGCTATTAATACCCTTTTCTGAATGTCAACGCTCTGAGTGTCAATGATTGACAGGCTTTTGGATCAATGAAATAGCATTTTTGAAT
This sequence comes from Pinctada fucata, assembly GCA_028142955.1. Classification (NCBI taxonomy): domain Eukaryota; kingdom Metazoa; phylum Mollusca; class Bivalvia; order Pterioida; family Pteriidae; genus Pinctada; species Pinctada fucata. The sequence goes on along the minus strand of AP027109.1, from coordinate 34,927,718 downwards.
TATGATATAAACTTAATTTCTTCATTGAATTTTTTTCTCAAGTTGATGCCTCTTACAATTATTTTTTTCGGTAAATTCTTATTCTAAATTCTGATACCGCTGTTTATGAGTGAAACTCAATCCCTTTATAAATAATAGAGAGGAAAAAAATAGATATGCTTTAAGCTTCCTTTAAGTCCTTCTTACTTGGATACTTTAACTTGCATCATACATGTAACATGATTCATGTCATTTGTATATATTTCAACTGTACTTATTAGCATGGCACTGCTTTAAAAAAGGGCCACATACAATACATGCCGTACTTGCTCTGGTGCGAGTTGGTGTTCCCTGTCCATTTTGCATTTCTTTCTGTGGGTGTCTGCTCTGTGTTTTTTGCATTGGGTGTTTTGGGGTTTTGCTGTGGGTGCTTCAACTGAGAGTTGTTGGAGATCAACTCATTTCTTCTAAAAGAAAGGAGCTGTGTTATATATACATCGAGACAATTACCGAATTTGACAGGTTTTCATGGAGCTGTTGCGACTGGTGTTGCATTCAATCAGTAGACGCTGACTCTCCCCGGGCACCTGGTCTCACTTCGGAGTGTTATTCATTCAGAGGTTCGCAACCATTCAAATGGAAATTCTAGTGATTTTTCCTTACCTTCTCTACTTTGTGAATGAGTAACTGATGTTTATCATATAGCACTTTCTATATAGACATAACCTCAGCCAGTGCATGTTTGTGAATATTGTTTTCAGTTTCGTGCGTTAACATCGACGGCGGGTGCGGCTAGCCAAACAGGGGATGCTTACTCCTCCCGGGCACCTGATCCCACATCTGGCTTGCTAGGGGTCCGTCGATGCTCAATTTGGTGATCTATTGCGAGTGCTACGTCAGGATCTTCTTTAATCCGTTGTCTTCGTCTGTATGTCATTTGATTCTTTTCTCCTTGGATAGTTATGTTTTATATATATTCAAGAATTTGTAAGCCTTTTAATTGTGATTTCTGGAATTTTACTGGTTTCGTTTTTTTTTTACTTCCACTTTGATACAAATTTTCTTGGTGTATTCTGCATGATAAACCAACCAATCTAGTCCCTGTGATTATCCTATAAAGTTCTGCTAATACTTTTGTTACTTTTTACTTCTTTTTCATACAATATTTAAGAAAATCCATCCAATTTCTTTGAAATTCTTTGGCACTTTAAAAGATGCAGCTTCTTCGAAATCGATAGCTAAAGAAAAAAAATGAAAGAAATTGTTCAACGACCAATTATTTATCATTCAAATTTTGATGTGCTTTGCGTGATTCTATTGAATCCCAACATCTTGTTTCGGTTGGATTCGAATGTAAAATAATTCAATCTCTGAAGCAATCAATTAGAACCTACACTGTTTTGCATGGTTCACCGCCCATTTTCTAGTTCTCTAGAATTTCGATGAACTCGGAGAATCAATTAACTAAGCTAGCTGCAAATTTTTCCCGATTGCGACAATAGCTCCAATTTTTCGTAGTGCTTGTTTTGGTAGGGCTTAGAATTAATTTCCATATAACATTTCAATATGAAATCGCTTCATTGTATAAATGTCCGTCTTTACCTTACACAATTGGGTGTTTTAGCGATGTTAAACTGAATTCGTTGGAGTTTTTGTCTATGTAGCAATTCAGTATGCGACATGCAAATACGTGTTCGAATGGTGCGTAAATGTGAATTGATTTTCTCATCTTTTATTCTCAACTGATTGCTTTTTCTAGAATTATACTTTAAAGGCTACAATCGAAGGGCAGAAATATCGAGATACATTGCATAAAACGCAAGGGACGCTTTTATACTTTGCTATGTTTATTCATCGAATGACAACGTCGTACAATCTGCGAAAGGGAAGCATCTTCATTATTTCTTCCGCCTTTACTGCATGACATTTCAAATTTTTTAAGGATACACAATATGAACAAAAATACATAAATTACGGAATCATACAAAACAAGGTGAATATTAGAACTAATACAAACAAACAAATAAGTTTTCTTTAATACTCCCATCCATACTGCTACGTCTTTCGGTACATTTTTGGACATAATAATTTTTTCTTTTTGGCCATATTACATTGTTTAGATTGAGGATCACTGACGAGGGTTAAGTACCCGAAACGTGCAGTCTTGTCCATGCTTCTAATTTACCTGTTCTTAAAATGATGCTATTGAATTTCAAGACGTTTAACATTCAATGAATGGAACTTGAACACCTCGTTTTCACTTTATTATTCAATTATTCGATTTTTTTAGATACAGGTAAATTATCATCAAAATGTTGCATTTCATCATCATTCCAATACCTTTTATGCACATCTTACATTCTATGGTAAACTCCTCTGATTAGATAATACAGGAAATTTAAATCCGACCACTCTTGACAAAATATATACATCAAATTTTAAGATTTAATGAGGAGTCGCAACTTATAAGATATTTTTGTCTTCATACTGGCCTGAAGCACCATATACGAAACATATATGTCCAATTAACGTTACTTTGGAATTTTTGGACAAAGAATGCTGCTATCTGGCTTTGTTCTAAATCATCTGTTACCTAATGTGGACAGTGATTTCCTATCAGTCCCTCTCTTTCGGCCTCAAGCATCACTGATGATACATTGTTTGTTGAAATGTGCATATGGTGCACTAAATAATAACGATAGAGTATAAATTTCAACCAGTAGGTTGGTATCTCTGCTGGTGGACTGTTGGTCTCTGATGATATCGTTCGCCTCGTTCTATTGTGCATCCGCACTTACATGAAATATATTTGAAATTTTTTTTCCTACTAAATTTGATATATTATTCTGTAACTAATGAGTATCGCATACATTTTAGGTCATGTTCAGAAAATTTGCTCTTCATCGTTGATAGAGAGGTGTATCTGAAACTTTCTTCAAAATAAATTCCACACATGGAAGACGAATTTTCACTGAAAAGTAGCACGACATGTTTCAACACTGTTGCCAGACAACAACCTCATCTGGACAAATACTGTCGATGGCAAACTAACAGTGCAACAAGCATGCATATTTCGGATAAAAAAGTTATAAGACGTGAAAATTAAGTGGTGCCGCCCCTATTATCAGTTTTCTAGATATAAGCAATGACTTATAAACAAACCTTGTTCCATAAACAAATCATGCATAAACAAAAATCTTGTTTTGAAAGTCCTTGACATAATTTTGTCATTTCATTACACAGAGCACGCGGTATCACATTGTATATAGTGTATAAACAGGACCGAACCAAAAAGAAATTGTAACCTCTCGTATACATTGTGCATTTCTTATAAACGCTAGAAATTTCTATATCTACTTCATCTTCGATATTAAAATAATTTATGCAAGAATAAATTTCGTTGGTCCTTTTTATTTCGATTAAGCCTGAAGAAGATTTTACGATGTTGGAATATTTGTACTTTCTTAATAATCTCGGTACACCATAAGCGGGTACTAACAAGCAATGTCTCATCATTTGTTTCTTTTTACATATCTTGATCCGTCACTTTACGCCATTCTCTTGTAAAGAAGATGTATATCGCTCTAATCTAATGATTTAAAATCAGCGAAAAGAATTATGAAACCTAGGCATAGTATTTCTCCTTTTATAACAATTCATTTATGTGAAATATAAAAAATAGCAACACCAACGATGCAAGATACGACCGTCGGGAAATAAATTTTTCATATATAATTTTTTGAATGTAATTATGCCAGTTTTAGTCCCAAAATGACTTGTCCTTTACACATACTTCCTCAATTATGCAACAGAAAAAAGCAAACTTGTGTACAAAGTTTGAAAATTATTCTATTAATCAAATATAGTATTTTAATGAATTTTCAAACCAAACGAAAAATTTCTGCAACCCCCCCCCCCCCCCCCGCTATTTCACAAAATGACCTTGACCCATGACCTTAAAAAATATTAGGCTCTTTGTCTAGTTAAAGTCAACCCTCATGGTAAATTTGAAGATTCAAGGGCTGAAAGTCATTTGTCACGAAGAAAAAAGTTACTTTTCGTTACATTTTGTTAAGTTATGTTAACTATCTGAAATTGATATATTTTACTTCATAAATCTAATTTTTATATCTTTAAAATTATTTTTATGACAAATTTTGCTCACTTTAAATTACTCAGAATTGAAAGTTAGCAAATGACACATTCTAAGTTCAAGGTCCGTAACTCTGCATATAATAAGTCAATTGATCCCAAACTAATTCATTTACTAAGAAGGTTTACCAAGTTTCAATTTAATAGCTGCAAAGGCTGCACAAATAAAAAAAAGTCCGGAAAACTGTGAAATTGATATAGAATTTCTTTGTCTAAGGGCCATAACTCTGCTAATAATAGGTTTACCTCCCAAAATTTAAGTTGGATATGTAATTATTATTTCGAAGGCATATACCAAGTTTGAATTTAATAGCTGCAATTTATGCTGCGAAAAGAGACTCCGATGAACCCTGAAATTGAAGAGAATTTCTATGTTCAAGGGTCATATTTCTGCTAGACATAAGTCAATTGATCCCAAACTAAAACTGGGTCTTATGCCAATTGATATCAAGTCAAATACCAAGTTTCAATCAAATACTTTGAAAGGCTTCAGAAAAAAGTCCGCAAAACATGACCTCGGACGGATGGACGGACGAACGAACGAACAGACGGATTGACAGACAGCGTCATATCATAACAAGTCCGTATAAAAAGAGCAATTTTTACCCAAAGAAAAAAAAATTAGATGTACCTGACGTTAAATTTAAATATATAGCCAGAAAGCCAAATGATATTAAGATGTACTGCGGTTGCTGGTAAGTTGTTAGCATTAAATCTAAGAAACAGAAGACTATGATTGGCTGATAAATTTTGTTATTACGTCGATAACAACTAATTTTGGAACCGTGGATACCATCAAACACGAATAAGCTCGAAGTTTTAAATACAATTTGTTGATATCCGCTTAAATTTCAATGGCACTTTTTCTTTTTGCTTACTCAAAATTTAACTGTGCATGTAGGATTTGCTCAAATTGGTTCTTATCCAAAAGATAAAAAGAGAAATTGTGCGCTGTTTGAATCACGACGGCAGCCATAAGTTATTCCCTATCTTGAAAACAGTTTTGTCATTGCGCAACACACCATATTTAGAAATATAGAGTGGGGATAGTTTGCTTTGACATTGAAAACAGTCCGTATATTTCACAAGTAGATGATACATGTATAAAAAGATACGAATTAAATCTTATAGCTTTTCTGTTGATGGAGGTATTATTAGAAAAAATGCACGGAATGCTTATGCTGATTGTAAAGAAAGTATCATTTATTGACCATCATTTGAAGCTTTTAAGAAGCGATATATAGAGATGAAAATAATAATAAAAAAAAATACTTCGTATATGTCAAAAGCTGATAATGAATAATGGATTTCGTAGATGTCAAAACCTTTGTGCATTGATGCGCCTTTCCGTCCATTTTTTTCTGGTGATACCTCCATAGACAGAAAAATTAAAATTCATTTCCTAAGTATTTTATATGTAATAGAAGATTTTCACACTAAAGATATTTATGCTATCTATTCAAATTTCATAATGATTATCAGCTCTTGACATATACGATATTCATAATTTATTTTAATATACGAATTTTTAATTTTCATCCCTAAATTACCTCTTAAAAGCTTCAAATGATGGTCAATAAAAGAGACTTCCTTTACAATCAGTTAAATTTTGTCAATTTAAGCTGATGCTATTTCTCATTTCTATAAGTATCAATTTCGCAATGAATCCTTTTACTTTTTCATCAACGGCTCTCTTTAATCGAACAGCATGATAGTTTATTTCCTTATGTGATCGTCAATTTCAATCTTTATTTAGAAAATGACAACAAGCCTACTTCCGTTATTGATTTTCATGCACATTGAGCCCGAAAAGCTAATCTCTGTGGTTGGTCCCTCGGCATAATAACTCCTCCCTGTCATGTTTGTCTATGCAATGACTCCTCCCTTCGTCCTTACAAACTGAATAGGTGTGCCATGCCGTGCACAAATTATCCGGATCATCGCCTGTTAGTACTTCCCATATGAAATATTCAATTTGCTTGCATTCTTACCCTCTTCTAATTGACTGAAGATTATCCTGTGTTCTTTATCCAACTTTTCATTTTGCCCTCAGTGTTGATGAATATTAATACGAAATTTATAAGGTTAGCAAGGACTTCTTGAGGCCACACTGCGAAATATACTTGTAAGGTTGTCTTCTCGTATATTTTTTGACGGAAATGGTGTTTATCGGCGGTAATTAGAAACTCTTGTCTGAATTCTGCATCTTTTCCTTGCAGCGAACTAAATTCAAAGAATTTATACCAAAAATGTCGTCATCAAGAAAACGTAAAAGAGGAGTTCATGATGATTACGAATTCAAAGAAATCAATGTTTGTACAGATGATTCATCGTCAAGTGAAGATGAAAATGACTGGTATGATGACAAAGACGAAGAAATAGATGATACAAGTAAAGTTACATCAACTTCTAAGGATTCAGATGAAGATGAAATATCTAGCAATGTTGTTGTTAATCAACAGCAATCTTCTTCGAGAAAATCATTTTTAATCACAGATATTTTGAGTGAAAGTAAGAGGGAGATAGATTTTAATTCAAAAACACACGTTCCTGTATCTTCTTCGCTTAAAAAGGGAAATTTAACAGACTCTGAAAGTGAATGTGGAAGCGTGGACTTACAATCGCAAAACCGCCATCATGACAAGTCAAGCTCTTCAAATAGTGAAGGTACAAAAATCATCTTCTGAAAATTTCTTACCTCCTTTTCAAAAGATGGAATAAATTTTCAAGATATTACAAGAACATTTTATTCGTATTCAAATTTCGTCAGAAAATTATTTATATTTGAGTTTTACCTGAATTCTTGTTTCAACAATTAATAATTATAGAGCATAAAATTGGGAGGGTTGTTGAAGCATATATTCATTGGGAAAACAAATTTAGATAAGAAAATCTAAACATGAAATTCTCACCATCCGATGGACATTTAATCGAGAAATTTTCTTTGTGTTTCCAAATTTTACTAAGAATGTACTAGTTGTTCAATTATAATAGAGTACGAAAAAATAAAGCGGTGTGAAAGCTTTGAATGATTCATATTGTTAATATAGATATTTTGAAATTCGTAATATGAATTCTGAGAAAAAAGCGACAGTAAACAAAATAGTGGAGAACGTCAACTGTATTTTGAAGAGGTGTATTTATGTCTGAGTCCCTTACAATTTCATATTCTCAACCATAATTGTATATGCCTTAAGACAAAATGAACATGGGAAGTATGGAAAATAGAGAGAATTGTGAACAACTGATACGTCATTTTGCCATGAAAAAATTTGTGATCCGTCGTGTAGATCATAGGCATAAAATTCTCCGAAACAAAAAATCATGAATGAACTAAGAGGTATCTACCTGATAACACCAAACTCTGTCCTTAACAAGTTCTTTGGCAGATATTTTAGGTCAAGATTAGACTTTTGTTCTTTATATTTTCATAGTATTTTGATTTTCACCTTTTTCGGTATGGGGCATCATTGTTAAGACATAACCTGTTGAAATGCACATGTGGTGCATTGAAATTTCACAGTAGAACATATATTTCCTTATTGACAATTATGATAAATAAATTATCAATTTAAAAGTGCAGAGAGAACTATTATTTGATATTTTCTGGTTTTGTTTTGGATTTTTTGTTGTTGTTGTTGTTTTTTCTAATTGTTTATTTTTTTAACTTCTGCATACTTAAATTTATTTATTGATTTATTTTTTATGTATTCATTTATTTCTTTTAATTTGTCTTTATATTTGTTTACTTTTTTAAAATCTGTTCATTGAATTTCTCATTTTTGCTTACTTTTATTATTTATTTTCTGAAATATTTGTTGAACAAATAATTTAATTCGCGTGTAAATGATATTCCAACAGATCTAAAAATGACATATTGATATGTCAAATGGAGATTTTTGGAAAAACAAAAATAAATCTAAATTTAAGCCGTTTGGTTACGTAAATTCTATTGCATCTTCACGCAACAAATATTCAAAAGTACCGGTAAACTTAATTAATTGAAATTCATCATGACAAATATAGTGATTTGATTCGGTTCATGCAAAATATATTATTTTGTTTTTTGGAGGTTTTTTTGTGTTTTGTTTGTTTTTTATTGCTCATTTTTTCATATTTTTTCCTTCATTTTTAAACAATATTAAATGCTTGAAATATATAGTGTTTCAAAACACAGACAAAGCCATTTGGGAATAATTCTGCATGTGTCGTTACCGTATCTGTGAAACTGGTCAAGAAGTTAAAGGTATTTTATGTGGGTGTCTGTTCTGTGTTTTTGCACTGGGTGCTTTGGGTTTTTTTCTGTGGGTGCTGCAACTGAGTGTTGTTGGAGATCCCCTCCGTTCTATTATGTAAAATTCAACTGAAGTTTCTGATTTTTAAGTAAGAAAAAATTTTTGATAGCCACCGGAAACTTAATGGAAGAATCACATTGTTTGTGATATATGCACCGTATCTGGCATAAAAGGTCAAGTTGCGCTACTGTTACCAAAGACAGTTATTGATCACTGATAATTCAGGATGGCGGTCATTTTTTTCTTATTTATATAAAGACACATATTAATCACAGAATTATTTTTAAAATATCTACAGAAATCAATTTTAAAAATCTTAAAATGAATAATCAACGATTATAGAAATAGATACTACCGTTCAGAAGAAGAAAAAAAAGGAAAGGCGATGAAAAAGTTAAAATGCAATATGTAATTCTGTTTAGTGCAATTCTTGTACCAAACTTAAAAAAAGACTTTTTAAAAAAATCAGATTAAAAGAAAACAATCTTTTTCTATGACCATGATATCTTTTTATTAACTAAACACTAAATGTTTATTTCATTGAATATGTAAATTGAAAATATAATAAAGAGTTAGTTGAAGAATTTAATGAAATTATGACTTGCAAGACTTAAAACAAAGAATCAGAAAGTATCAATTTGATACATAGAAAATATCACCTTCATCCTAATTTTTTCGCATTCTATAATTTGTTTTCATGTCAGGATAAAAATACAGTTATTAATATATGTAAATCCATTGATATTATTTATGAGAGAGTTATCCCTCCGGGTTAGAAACTTAGAAATTTAGAAGTTATCCCTCCAGGTTAGAAACTTAGAAGTTTAAAAATTTATGTAGCCGCGCATGCATTTTGTTTTGATTTTGAATTGTATATACTGTATATTTTCTCTATATGTTCATGATGATAATGTAAACTTGTTTCTTCTATCAACAAATAAAACAAACTCTTTCTTCAAATTTTCGACCGCGTGGTCTTTATCAAGAAAATTGTTTCTTCTACTTATTACTTTCCTTTATTGTTTTCTTGATAAATCTTTTTATATCTTACCACTGCTCTTTCAGTTTTACAAACTCTTTCAAATGAATGAAATTTAAAGATTCTAAATACATAATGTCGGAATTATTGTTCTGTATATTATCAGGTATTTTGTTCCTATCCTCGGATTTTTGTTTGGGTGGGTATTTTTTTTTTTCTTTTCATTTTTTTATTCGATTTTTTTAAAATAAAAATTACGAAATATTCAATAAATAGTATTCAGACTATCTAATAAGGATCCATGCAATTATTTCACATCTAATAAAACAAGTTGTAACAACTAAAAATGGGTGTATTTTTAGTTGAATATTTTATACTTATGGGTATAACAATGAGTTAAAGATCAAGTATTCGTTCTCTCTATAAGATGCTTCTAATTTCCTATTCATATTTTTTCTTTAATAAAAAAACCAGAACAATGATCTAAATATCTTTAGTTTACTAGTATCCCTTTTTTACATATCAACATTTTTCAGTTTTTAGTATAATAATTTTAGAAATAACCATAAACTACTGCAGAGTATTTTGTTTGTTTATTTTCATTTGGTTTTTTTTTATAACTAATTATCTATTTATTCATTTTCATTTGATGGCATCATTTCCTGTTAGGCATATTTATCATAGATATATAATGGTTTTTTCAGTTTGTATGATTGTTCTCTTGGTTTTCTTTTAACTCAAATCATCCTAAGGTCAAGATATTTGTATAGTTTTCTATCCGGTCTTCGTCCGGTCGTCTGTCCTTTGTAAGCTTCATTTGCATTTTTGGTTCCTTCTCAAAATACAAACAGAGATTTATTGTTGACGACATATAATAATTTAATAACCATAGACACTCATTGCATAATTTTGACAAGTATTTTATTGTAAGCTGTAAGCATGTACGCTGTCTCAGAAAGAAACAACTATTTCTGGCTTAACGTTTAACATTTGAACTACTTGGTGAGTGTCACTGCTGGTGGACCAAGAGTCCCCGAGGGCACATGTAGCCAAGTTCGATCAACTTCGGTTGATCGTCAGTCTCTTTAACACATTTGAAATTTTCTGTTACAAAATTTCTTGAAATTTCGAAAACGTGGGTCCTGTAGCATCATACCCCACCCATTCTGCTACGTCTTTTGGTACATTTTTGAACAATAATTTTCATACTTTTTGGTCATTTTACATTGTTTAAACTGAGGATCACTGACGAGGGTTTAGTACCCGAAACGTGCATGTCTGGTCCATGCTGTAAATTTATCAGGTCTTAAATGATGCTATTAAATTTGAAGACGTTTAACATTTGAACTACTTGGTGAGTGTCACTGCTGGTGGACCAAGAGTCCCCGAGGGCACATGTGGCCAAGTTCGATCAACTTCGGTTGATCGTCAGTCTCTTTAACGCATTTGAAATTTTCTGTTACAAAATTTCTTGAAATTTCGAAAACGTGGGTCCTGTAGCATCATACCCCACCCATTCTGCTAAGTCTTTTGGTACATTTTTGGACATAATAATTTTCATACTTTTTGGTCATTTTACATTGTTTTAACTGAGGATCACCGACGAGGGTTTAGTACCCGAAACGTGCATGTCTGGTCCATGCTGTAAATTTATCAGGTCTTAAATGATGCTATTAAATTTGAAGACGTTTAACTTTTGAACTATTTAGAAATTTAAATTTTCTTTTCTTCTTTATTTTAAAATAATTTTGATAGTTATTTCGATATCATTTAATTTTCATTGTTATTTTCAAGAAACGAAGACTCTGATTGGCTAAGAAATTTTATTGATACATCGATCAACAATATTTTTAACGGAGGTCTATGTATAGCACTATTTTTAGAACCGGGGATTCCCTCAAACATGAATAAACTCGAAGCTGAAAATACAATTTGTTGATGTTTGCTTAAAATTTCAAGGGTACCATTTAAAATTTCACTTACAAAAATGTTAACTGGGTATGTAGGATTTTCTCAAACCGGTCCTTATTCAAAATCTATAGAGAGACGATCGTTCGCTGTTTGAATCTTGGCGGCTGAAATAACTTGTTTTCGTCTTGGGAGGCAGTGTATCACGGCGCAACCCCCAAACTTACCAAATATAGTGCGGGGATTGATTGTTATTAGATCGAAGAAAACAATCTGTTTTCCATAAGACACGGTCCATTTGATATTCTAGGGGGGGGGGGGCTTTGTTTTTTTTTCGAAAAAAATAATTTTGCTCTGAATTTTGATAAAAAATATTAATTTGCTTATGGTGTGTCAGAAAAAAAATCTTGCTTTCACAAGTAGTCTGAAATTGAAGAATAACATAAAATTTCGCTGAAAATTCCTGAAAATTTTTCAGGCTCGCTTCGTTCGCCGCACTTTTCAATCTATATAAAAATTGTTTGGCTCCCCTGCTCCCCCATGGCAAATTTCATATTTGAAAATATCAAAAGAATGCATGTTAATGGAAAAAGGGCTTCCTTAGAGGCTTTAATATTTTATCAATATTATGCATTACTATTAATAGATGCATGTATCACCGTAGAGTCTAATTTTATATACAAGCTTTGAAGGAAAACTTCAATTTTCCCCAATTTACAATTCTATATTCGAAAATTTGTCTAGAAAGCTCTTCCTTCTGACCCTCTTACAAGTTATAGATTTTGTTTACTGAGGATTATATTGTAAAATACTCATATCTCTCTGTTTAGAAGTGATTTAATTTTTTTTCATAAAAATAAAGTAATATTTTAGAGTTATGAATAAAAATCAAGAATTTCTATTGATAAAACACAAACATTCTTAATATATTGCAAATCACTTGTTAGAATTCAGTTTTCTCGCTCAAACTTTCCAAGAAAAAATAATTTTGGTCCGGTTCGGGGCGAAAAGATAATCTTGCTCCGACCAAAAAAAACAAACAAACAAACAAACACCAAGCGCCCCCCCCCCCCCCCATCCCAGAATATCAAATAGACTGTTGCCTAAGTAGAGGATATAAAATGATACGCGCATTGTTGCAGTTTTCCGTCCAATTTTTTGGATGATACCTACATCAACAGAAAAAATATAAGATTAATTTCTAAATTCTCATTTCTTCTCATATGCAATTATTGATCATCAATATTTTCCCCCAGAAATGAAGTATGAAAGGGTGTCTTCAATTTTTTTCTACATTAGACATTCGAATAGGAAATATCATCAATTCGAATGAGATTAATTATTATATTATAGTATCTCCCTGATGGCATAGCTCTGTCCTTAGCAGGTTCTTTGGTAGACATTTTAAGTCAGGTCCAGACTTTTGCTCTACATAATTTCATATTATATGGATTTCCCCTTTTTCGGCCTCGGGTATCAATGATGAGACATTGCTTGTGGAATTGTGCATATGGTGCACTGAAATTTTTCAATAGGAGCAGAGTATTAAATAAGCTTTTTGGCTTTCTCTCCTATCCTTATTTTTCATATGATGTAAATTATTGTTGGAATATTATATTGAATAAATATTGTTTAAACTAATTTTTTCAATAGAACATATATTTCAATATTTACAATTTTAACCACTAGGCTGGTATCTCTGCTGGCGTATTGTTTAGTCCCAGGGGATATCGTTCGCCTTTTTTCACAGTGTTCGGCACTTGTTGCAATGTTAAACGGCTTCAAATTCATCAGCATCATTCAAGAGCAGATCAATTTTCACCATGGACAAGACATGCACGTTTCGGGTACTTAACCCTCGTCAGTGATCCTCAATCTAAACAATGTGATATTGCCAAAGAGTGTGAACATTATTGTGTACAAACATTTACAGAAAGACGTAGCAGGATTTGTGGCATATGATGCTGCAGGACCCACATTTTAGAAACTTCAAGAAATTTTGATAACAGAAATTTTCGAATGCGTTGAAGAGACAGACGATCAACCGAAGTCGAACTTGGCTACATGTGCCCTCGGGGACTAATTATCCTTCGCAAAAGTTTAATGAAAATTCCCTAAAGCTAAGGGGTATCTCCCTGATGGCATAACTTTGTTCTTAGCAGGTTCTTTGGCAGACATTTTAGTTCAGGGTTAGAAGAAAGGAGGGGATCTCCAACAACACTAGGTTGCAGCACCCACAGAAATGTGCTCCTCATAATTTTATATGATTTGGATTTCCCCTTTTATTATAGAAGATGTCACTTTTGCTCTTCATAATTTCAAATTATTTGAAACTCCTCTTTTTCGGGCTCGAGCATCACTGATGAGACATAAGTTGTTAAAATGAGCACAGAAATTTGAACATGTATTTCAATATTGGCAATTTCAATCCCTAGGTTGGTATCTCTGCTAGAGGATTGTTTAGTTCCCGAGAATATCATTCGGTATTTTCATATTGTTTCGGCACTTAAATTGAAATATATTTGTGAGCTCTCCTCCACAAAAATTTAATGAAAATTTTCTAAACTCGCTGATGGCAAAACTCTGACCTTAGCAGGTTCCTTGGTTTAGTTTACGTCAAGTTTAGACAATATTGACAAAATTAGTTAAGATATCATTATCAATGGAATATAAGATATGACAAATTAGAATGGTAAATATCTCTAACTCTAGTAGGAAGTTTCTGCAGAATAGGTAGTTTCTCATAATGAATAGGTGATACCATTCATATCGTACTTAAATTCGCATTGGAAATATCACCTTTTGAATTTTTTTCCCGAAATCGCTCCCTATAAATTTTTTTATATATCTTACTGAAACTGTTTTAATTAAAGTAGCGTAGATAGGAAAGCAATTCTTCAATTTATATAAGGAGGCAGCATTTAAACTAAAGAGCTGTTCCATGAAGAAACAGTAATAGAGGCGACATATATTATTTCGTATCATTGTAAACACTCGCTGTCATAGATAGTTGTGATATCTACCATCATTTGATCCTCCACCAGCGAGACCAACGGAAGAAGGGGGGGGGGGTTTAGGAGCTTCCTCTCCGTAAATTAATCTTTCATATTATGTTAGAAATATAGAATATTTCTCTTGACTAACGGAAACTCCACAACAAAATTTGATAAAAAAAAAAAAAAAAAAAACATCGCATTTCTACATAGAATGGGGTCCACTTGAATTCATTTGAACATGTTGCATGATTTTCGTGCAGTTTGCGTTCTCATTTTATTACATGCAACCGAAGATGTAAAATAAACGAAAGTGAAGCTCAGTCCGCGTCCGCCATTAATGACTTTAGGAAAGAGACAACAGAGACTCGGCGCATGACAGGAAATATAACATAACGATGTTGCATAACACTTAGCTATTAACAAATTATCCATGAAAATTATTCTTGAGAATAGTTAACAATGAATAGGTATTTCATGAATGTTCAATGAATAGGTATTTCATGAATGTTATCCACTACTGTCCTTCTAGAAAAAATTCCAATTTCTAATTTCCAAGAGGAACGAATAAAACATAAAAAAAAACCGTACGATCAGATTTTAACTTCGCATTCTAAGTAACATTGTGCTGAAATGAAATATTTTCACTTAACCATATCAAAAACGAGTTTCTCTACGAATTCTGGGTAAAAAGTAGAAATTTCAAAATAAGATTTTAAAAATCTAAAATGCTGAAAAATGCGCTACCTCTTTCCGGACCTATTTCACAATAATTTGACTGCGAAAAAATGTAAGTAAATTAAAGAACCATTTACTTTGCGTCGTACATAATTTCTCTCTAGATATATAATGTATGTTTTTTATGAACTTTCGACATTAAAGTACATTGACCTTATTAACTTAATTCAAATAGCACTTAATTTTTCTCGAAGGAGGCAAATAAATGGGGAAAGGTGGTTTTACAAGCTAGAAATCCTAGTAAAACAATGACTTTGAAATCAAATAAATTGATCGTAAAGTGTTATGTAAATTTTAGTGCTCAGAAATTGTGTTTTCAGGAATAAATTTTATTGCAGAAATTTTATGCTTTTGAAATACGACGAAAAGAAAAAATAAAAGGATTTTTTCTTGAAATTAACCTTTAGGTATATATATCAGCTGAAATTTGAATGTTTTCCAGCAGTGCATTTTCTCTTGAACCATCAATTTCTAAATTGCAAATCAGCAGCAAACATACTTAATCCTTAAAAGAAAACCCACAAACCAAAATATACAGAATAACACCCCCCCCCCCCCCCCCCCCCAACAACAACAAAACAGACACACTCTTACGAAGATAACATATGCATTGATCGTTACACAAACCTTGCAAATCTACATTGTAAGTAAAAATCAGATCCTTCAAATCCTTCCACCACCCCCACCACCCAAAATACTCATTATATTGTATTGAATATCATTACATCCATGTAAGAAATCTAAGAATATGTCGTACAATTATGGGATACGCAAAAGCCTTGCATGCCGGAAAAAAAGACACAGTTCTTCCGTTTTCCGAAAAAATAAATTGAAGAAAGTGCCGTGGATCTTCCAATTATCCCACTGTATAAAAATAATATAGGTAGAATTACACAAAATAAAGTTATAACAAAACCCTTATACATGGGTAGGTCTATAGAAAATGTTCATAGGGGGTCCAAGTCACTAGGGGTTCAGCATTTGAAAAAATTATACGTAAAAACCGGAAAATACGGGATTTTTTTGGGCAAATTCCAGGAGGGTTTTGACCCCCTCTAGATCCGCGCTTTTCACATGTTTAAAAAATTACTTTCTTCTCCCATTTTTCCCAAAAATGTAGATTATCTCTCAATGTATGTAAAAAAGTTATATCTTTTTGTTTTAGAAAATTCAGAGTCTCCTTTATTCAACTTATACAAACCAAAGAAACCACGGAAGGCGCGGACAGCATTCACGGATAGCCAACTCCGGATTTTAGAGAAAAGCTTTGACAGACAAAAATATCTCAGTGTCCAAGACAGGGTGGAGCTGGCTCAACGGCTCAGCTTGACCGATACACAGGTCAAGACATGGTACCAGAATAGAAGGTATGTTTGCCGTGTTTAGAAAATCCCTTCAAATTGTAGGATTGCTTATTATATTATGATGGCGAAAGGACCTGTGAAGATAAGGGCCCTATTTAGGCCTAAATCTCGTGACTTATTTCTTCTTCATGGCGAATCGTATACAGAAAAACATTAAACATTATTGAAATATAATGTATTTGCAGACCTTTTACATGTTTTGCATTTCGTTAAAGAAACCTTAAGATTCTAAAATTAAGGTCGAAAGAGGTAGGGGTGCACGGATTGAAAAACCGATAATATCGACAAAAAACGTAAAAATTTTAGAATACTTTACCAAAAATGGATAAATATAAATTAAAAGACATCAAATATGTCTACATTGTGTATCAGAAATAGATTTCGAACGTTCTATCTCCTTTAATCGGTAAATAATGCAATCCGGAACTTAAAATACGGTCTCATTTTGTATTCAATGGCTACAATGTAAGCCTATTAGCGCGAAATACACATTGGCAAAGAAGTGAACATCATTCTTGCTTATTTCATTCCTAATTCTTGTATATTTCATTCAGTCATATTTAGGTTACATTTTTTATGGATTAAAGAGGAAAAATTGTCAAATGTGCTATATTTTATAGTCGAAAAGGTCGATTCTTAAAAAATGCACCCCCCTTTCCATTTTTGGTTTTTCGTCTATGGGGTTGTGTTCCCCTCGGAGATACAGAACCCCACTTTGCCAAAAAAAAATTGTATAATTCATATACATCTCCAGTAAAAGTGGCTTTCTGTATATCCGGGGGGAACAATGTTCAAAAAAACTTTTCCGTTTTCTATTGATTTCTATGAGAAAAAGAGAAGTTTTGACCCCAAAATTAGCAATAATATGCAAAACAGATAAAAATTTACTTCATATTCTGATGGTATGCAGTATAGGTATACATTTTACATAAAAAGTTCTTGAAATTTCAGTTTTCAAAATTCCACTTTTCAGGGCTGATTTTACGCCTTATCTTAATAGCTCCTTTGTATATCGAAAAACAAGATACAGATGGACTATTCCGAAAATGAAAAACAATGAATGTAATATACTTTAAAATGTATATGAATTTAATTTCTTCATTTCATTTATCTGTCATTTTTATCTATTCACAAATTCATTGTTTTTAAACGCTTTTTAAAAAACGATGAAAAAGGATAATAATTTGACATTCGTGTATTTACATGTTCCTTTCCTCTTTTTATAAATCATTTAAAGTTAAATAATTTCATTCTAGTACGAATTTCATCCTAAAAATGTTTATGTAACTTCTTCTTTTTTTTCCTTTTTCATCATAAAATATCGTTGGATCAGCATTTTGTACCGATAATAAAAGACAACGCGAGTTTTGTCTCGAAAGAGAACTACATACTGTTGTAACAGCTGGTCATAATGACGTCATCGGTGTAATCCAATCATAACATATGTTATTTTTTGTCCTGATTTCATTTGAGACAATTATCCGGGTACAATTTTACCTTCTTCAGTGATATATGAAAGAATTGTGTGAAATTATCCGAGCTTTTCAGGATTATAAATGTAATTTTCTGTTAATGATGAGTTTTAGGGCCAATGTATTTTGCATCTTTTCAGACAAAATAATCCCTTGTATGAATGCGCGTCACTTCTCTTCAATATAGCCTTACGATATCATCGTGTTCAATAAATAAATAAAATGTGTGAAATGAACTTGATAGGTCTAACATGAATACCTTAATAGTATTGGTAAGTAGATAAGTAATTTGATTTTGAAATTTATATTTCAAAATTCATATAGAGCAACCTACAACCTGAAATGACATTATGCTAGTATTCATTTTAATTCAAATCATTGACATTTTAGGTGTTTAAATTTTTTGTATGATTTGTTTATCTATATTATATATATTTTCATTTTTTTAAAAACTATTTCAGAAGTTAAAATTCTTTCTAAAAGGACCTTTGTGTAGTGTATTGAATAAATATTTACTGAACACAAATGAGATATTATTACATTTTGTTTCCTAATCCCATATTTATACGCCCGTCTTTTAAAGACGTTATGGCGCTGTCCATCCGTCCGTCTCCCCGTCCGAGGATACGTTTTCCGGACTTTTTTCTGAAGTCTTTTAAGATGTTGAATTGAAACTTGACACATGACTTGATATCAAGCGGCGTAAGATCCAGTTTTAGTTTCGGCAAAATTGACCTATTTTTATCAGAGTTATGACATAGAAATTTTCAACAATTTTACAGTTTTCCGGACTTTTTTCGCACCCTTTGCAGCTATTGAATTGAAACCTATATATCTGACTTTAAAATGAATAATTACAGATCCAGTTTGTGTTTCGGCAAAATTGACCAATTTTTAGCAGAGTTATTGCCCTTGAACATAGAAATTTCAACAATTTACAGTTTTCCTGACTTTTTTTGCAACCTTTGGAGCTATTGAATTGAAACTTAGTATTTGCCTTCAAAATAAATAATTCAAGTCTCTGAACAGTTCACCTATTTTTAGCAGAGTTATGGCCCTTAAACTTGGAAAATTTTAACAATTTTATAGTTTCCTGGACTTTTTTTGCAGCCTTTGTAGCTATTGAATACACCTTCATAATAAAAGGTTAGGGGTCAAAGGGCAACGTCATTTTGTGGCTGAAAATAACGGGGTTTTTCTTCTAATTTTTATTTTGACAATTTATTCAAATACTATTTTTGATTCAAACTTTGCACACATGAAGAACAACACATGTTCTTTCATATTTTTGGTATCTTAATTATGTTAATTGAGATATAATGTAAAAATGTCAAGTCATTTTGAGACTTAAACTGACATTATTTGCATTCACAAAATTATTTATGAGAAATTAATATCCCGACCTGCGTACCTTGCAGCGTTGGCGTTGCTATTTTTTTCAATGAAATGAATTATAGTTGTTGCGTAACAAGTTTATTGCGCAACTGTGTGAACGAGGCAAAATTATTCATTTATATAAGTGATCAATAATGTAAGTCCTCCTACAATTCATTAACTTATCTGCAGTTTAGATTTATAAAATTACACATTCATTTTTTTGTAACCATCACGCATATTGATAACAATTATGGAGATGCAATAGAGTAAAAATTCCGAAAAATCAGATTTAAAAAGGTCGTTCATCGATCATGCCTGACACCACCCCATATGCGGATCTAGAATTTTTCCAGGGCTGGGATGGGAGAGTTGGGGTGGAGGTAGGGTGAAGCCTATGATTTTGACAAAAAAATATAATGAAAACAAGAAGAAATCAGTATTTTTCAAAATTCCAGGAACGAAGGATCCTGATTCTAGAACCGCTCTCGCACCCATCATTTGCCTTGGTATCACTTGTTTATGCTTTAATGCTATACGGAGTACTAAAGTGTCTCCCCAAAATTATATTTTTAGAACAAAATGGAAGAGACAGACGTCAGTTGGGATTGAACTGTTAGCAGAAGCAAGCAATTTCGCAGCAGTGCAGCGAATGATTCATAATAACTCATACTGGAGCACATACCATCCAAACTTAACGGCGCTTGTCCAGCAAGTTGAATCTGCTTACGTCAGAAGTAACATAACATCACTTCCGCCAGTGCAGAATCCATATTTTCCGCACATGCTGTTGAGCGGACTTCCGGGTTATGTACCTCCAGTGGCGACATCTACAATGTCGAATTCACCGGAGGCAAACGAGAGCTGTGACACTTGAGTTTTATTTAGATTAATAATTGTTTCATGGTTTCATTAATGTTAGTATATGTCATGTTGTCTGAAGTTGTACATTGTAAATATAATCTAATTAAATTTTGATTCAACAATTAATTTCAAACGTTCTTTCTAAAAGATGCGAATTTACCTTGTCAACGTACATTGAGGATACCAACTTCCTCGCAAGCGCACTTCCGCCAAAGACTTCATCGAGAAATACTTAATTGAAAATTTGCGCCGGTTAATCCTTGTGAGCATACAATTATATCAGCCGAACCCTTTGGAAAAACAACAAAGTTTATGGGACTATACCCTTGTGATCCGGATAACTACACCTGTAATAATTACGTGACAAAACACTGTCCTATATCAATGACAAATATGGATAATGACTATATCCCTATATACAGCACAAAATCGATAATTCAGAAAATCAGACACCGAAGGCATACAAAATCAGGATAAAACAGGAACCAAAGCAAACAAACAAAAACCTCCACCACATGAAAAGAAGCGAACTCCCGATATGGAAGTGAGGCCAGGTGCCCAGGAAGAGTAAGCATCTCCTGCTTGAATGCAACACCCACCGCTTCAATTCGATATAACTGTCACAAACGGTTACTTCCATTTCGGAAGACATAGAGTACAATCGTTGGTTGTATGGTTCAAATGGTTTATGACTGAATTTCATCCACCATTCTGGAGAGTGGGATATCATAGTGTATGACGAGTTCCCCATATCGACCGTATAACTTCCTCAGTGACGATGTTAATCGGTCACAAACATATCCCTGACTGAGAAGCTTATCTGAAAGACGCCTAGCTCTCTGAACAAAATCCGTATATTTGGTACTTGCTCTGGCATAGCGTATCAACTGAGATATGAACACGCCATAAGCAGGCGATGAAGGGATGTTGCTACTCAGAAAAGGAAAGTTTGTAATGCTGAAATTGAAGTCGTCACGTTTGTCATAGAGTGAGGTGTTCATGTGACCATCATTGTCACATGAACACCACATAATAATTACACATTAACCTCATAATGATTGATAAACGTCTTCAAATTCAATAGCATCATTTGAAGACTGATAAATTTGCAGCATGGATCAGACATGCACGTTTCGGGTACTTTTTCCTCGTCAGTGATCCTCAATATAAACAATGCAATATGGCCAAAAAGTGTGAAAATAATTATGTCCAAAAATTTACCGAACGACGTAACAGGATTGGTGGGATATGATGCTACAGGACCCACGTTTTAGAAATTTCAAGAAATTTTGTAACAGAATTTTCAAATGCGTTGAAGAGACAGACGATCAACCGAAGTTGATCGAACTTTGGTCCACCAGTAGTGACACTCACCAAGTAGTACCAATGATAAACGTCATCAAATTCAATAGCATCTTAATATCGTGTCTCCTGTATTTCTCGGTGTGATGGTGTCTTGTTGTGACTGTACTGTTACTGAGGTATGTCAATGATCTTACATACAGTTTTGTAGATGGAATCGAACTTTTAACGATTGAGTTGAGCATTTCTTCATACTGACTGAGTAGACGGCAAACATATTTTGGAACGCAGTTCACCGTTCACCATTCACCGTTCACCGTTCACCGCTCACCGTTAAATGTCACCATTCGATATTTTATAACTAGCAAAATCGACATTACTTCACCCCCTACATTTGATATTTACAAAATGATTATGAAAATACGAAAAAAGAGGGGCAGATCTAGTATTGAGTAGAAGGGTTGGTGTAAAATACAAATAACTTTCAATATTGACAAATTCTCATCATGATAATACTTGAAAAGATACATTTGGTAATAGAGTAATCCCCTGGTAAGGATACTGAAATTTTCATGGATTCATGCCTAGGCACTATAAATTTGATGAGGGTACATGACCTTGTTACCGAGAAATGAGACCGAGAACTTTGCCAATATTTATGCAATTCTGAAAAACTCTATTACCAAGTATTATCATGATGAGAATTTGCCAATATTGAAAGTTATTTGTTTTTTTTTTACATCAAGTTGCCCTTCTCCCCAATACCACATCTGCCCCTCTTAATTAGTATTTCCATATATCAAATGTAGGGGATGAACTTATGTCGGTTGCACTAGTTGTAAATATCGAATGGTAAACTGCACTGTAGAATGCAGTTTATCATTCAATGGTGAACGGTGAACTGCGAACTGCTTTCCAAAATATGTTTGCCAAAGTAGACACACATGTAAACAAAACCAGAAGACAACAAACTCACAGAATACCAATAAAAGCCGATTATAAAAAATTCCGCTTTTTACAGCAGATGTGATGTTATTAATTATAGATATGTCTAAAGCACTGAATTCTGCTGACTGTTACGGTGCTACAAGAAATTCAATATATGAAATACAATTTTTGCTCTTTTTGCGAGTGAATTTAAAACAAAAATCTGTTTTTGTTAGAAGCTGTTTCATATGATAACCATCTGCTGACACATGACACATTTTACACGATTCCAATAATTCAAACAAATATGGACATATGATGGTTTCCTTTTGTAGCTATTATAATAGAAAAAAGAATTCTTGATCAAATTTAAGATAACATTCAATTCATGTTTTCTTTCGTTAATCTGGATAAGTGAAGAAGTTTATGAACAATAAAATATTGATATGCCAATGTATTACTTATCAAGTACTGTACGTGGGATTCATATTTAAGTTCAGTTAATTAGTGCTCTCAAGAATGTGCTAATTCAGTACTACACTAAAGGTTTTATTTATCAGAGATTACAATGGAAAATACTGTACACGCAACAATTTTCGCGTAGGGATATTTCTCGCATCAATGGACTTTTCCCCCAAGTGTAACGTCTTTATTTCATAATTTTCCCCAAGCGAAATAACCACGTTTACAGAAATTCATGAAAACTTAAAATTATGCTTTTACGTCCATTTGCCCGATTTTGCCCTTTTAACACTATTTGGTTGGCCGTTGCACTAAAATAAGCACACATATAGTTTTGTGTTCGCGGCAACATTTTTGTTTTTGTTTTTTTCGCGTTTTTCAAATTACTCGCCAAAATTGGGCATCGGCCTTTGGCATTTCCAGTTGCAAAAATGTAATCGCAAAAATGTTCTTTTTCCTCAAATCGCGAAATGAGATACATTTTCTTTTCCATGCAAGTTGGAATTTGAAATTTCCTTTTCCCTGAAGTACATTAGATTCGTTAAACTTTGATTGATAAAGATGCGTATAAAAGAAGTATGATAGCAAAATGATATTAAAATCTTTCTTGTTGTACAAGGTTTTATCACAGTGTATTGTTCTTTCTCCCTTGTGCCATACTTACTTTCACGCTTTGTAGCGTCTGAAACATTGTGAAATACGATTTTCAAATAGCATTAAATTCAGCAAGACTTGTAACACAGGCTCCATATTAAGCCTCTTTGTTAAAGTAACAGATATCCATTAAGTAACTAATCAGTGATTATCTTTATCCCGACGGCTGGGTATGTACGAACCTAGCTATTTGTTACATATATAGGTGACCCTGAAATATCTTCTTCAACCCTCTTTGTTCTATCACCTAGGGTTTATAAGGAGAAATGTACTCAAACATATAATTTCCATTATACATTGGTATTAGAGTTCCTTATGTAATCAGCCTTAAATCGGGGATTAATATACAGAAAATGTACCCATAAAAGAACGTTTCAGTAAGTGTAAAATTGTAATCATAGGGATAAAACGGAGATTGAATTCCTGTGAGACTCTGTGGACTCCACTGTTGATGAAATGGATTATTACTATACCACGAAGAAATCCGTGCAAATATAAGCATCCTAAGGGCCACAAATCTAAAGTCTGTATTGTATTTACGGCGCTAGTCCAGCAAAATGTTATCCTCAAAAGATAAATGTTTTATCAGCATTGTTTCTTGTAGGATAATTTTAAGGCGCGGGTGCTGAGTTAAATTTTTTGAAAACATTCTATGAACAAAATTTAGTGCACCATATATATACGCTATTTACCAAATTATGTTTCTCTGGGCAAAACAGAGGAAATCCAGGTAATGAATATTTTGTCATTTCAGGAACCCTATGCTAAAATTGACCAAAATGTTTCCCACAGAGCCATGTAAGAGTAATGGTCGAGGAAGATACGCCTAAGAGCTTGTTTTTGGTTCCTGTCAATATGGACAAACAGTTGGCATCCTGCTGAAAAAGGAAGTTGGTCTTTTTTTTAGAAAATATGCAACAGACCAATTATATTGATTTTTGTAAGGGTGTGTCATAACAATTACAAAAATGGTTGATGAACACCTAGGAAACACGACTGGTGCCAGATATGATATCAAAAAATTAAATTCTGTTTTACCAGTTTACTAAAAGAATGAGAGAAACTAGATAACTACATGATATTGGTTTGCCAGTTTAAAATAAGAATTTGGTCTTTCTCGTAGAAGTTTGATGTCATGACCCCAATTTCGATTTGTCGGACTATTACTTCTTCGACGTCTTCCTTATTATGACCCTCTGCTTATTCAGAGCACTCCCCAATGCGATGAATCACCTCTGAGAAAGTCCGCCCTCGACGGGATTCGAACCAGGGACCTCCAGGTTGGATGACGGGCTCTCTACTGAGTTATGCGCCCCTGACTTTGCAGATGAAATTATATATTCGCTCTGTCTTTATCTAGCTCTTCGGCAACAGGTACTCGAACCAAAAGGGTTTTTTTAATCATTCATATACTCCGTTGTCATATATATTTGATACAAAATCTGCGAATTCACATACTTGTACTGATCAGTGAATGGAATTATATATCTCTTTGATGAAAACGAAATTTGTTGTATACAGTGAACATTGAAGACTTGTGACTATCGACTTAAAATAACATTCACATTCTTCAATGCAGCAAAAGAGAATCCCCAATGGAGATTAGATCAGGTACCCGATGAGAGTAACACTCTCCTTGTACTGGCAACATCCGTCACGTAGACCCTGCAGAAAAAGACAAACCCCGTAAATGTGTTAAATTCGTTGTTTATGGATGAAGATATTTTCCAGCATGGACATCGAGATGTTGCAATGTTATATCGTATATCGTCCAAAAAGATTCATTGCAGTCCGATCACAATGTTAAAAATTTCTCTCTTTGTATGATCACTACTTGGATTTCCTCAGTTTCGGCCTTGAGCATAACTGATGAAATTACTTGTTGAATTGCGCATATAGCTAAAATTTTCCCCATAAAACATTTTTTTTCAAAACTTTTATTTCAACCAAAAGGTTGGTGTCATTGTGTCTGGACTGTAAGTCTTTGAGGATATCGTTCGTCTAATTTTACAGTGTTTCTACACTGACTTGAAATGCTATGCAGATTCCCTGTCACTAAATTTGATCAAATTACTCTATAATCAAGAGTTATCTCCCTGACAGCATAGCGAAGTCATTAGCTGGCTCATTGGCATACATTTCAGGTCATGTATAGAATTTGGCTCTTTTATATACATGTATGCAATTTCGACGGGTGTTGCATGCAAGCATGAGATGCTTACTCTTCCTGGGCACCTGGTCTCACTCTCATATCGGGAGTTCGCTTCTTTTCATATGGTGGAGGTTTTTGTTTTTGTTTGCTTTGGTTCCTGTTTTATCCTGATTTTGTATGCCTTCGGTTTCTGATTTTTCTGAATTATCGATTTTGTACTGTAGACAGGGATATGGTCATTATCCATATTTGTCATGCTCACTGTTTGTACTTTTTCTTTACCATGGAACATGTATTTCAATGTTGATAATTCTTTCAAAAAAGTGTTATGTGACAGTTTTGTGTTCAAATTTGCATCGAAAAAGACATATGTATACACACATTATCACTCTAACCTAAAAGGGGAGAGACAAAACACACAAACACTAAGATGAAAATTAAACAAAATGGCAATAAAGAAAAGACGTTACATTATTCAGAAACACAGACTAACAGAACACAAGAGAATGAAATGAATCGTCATCGGAATTGGATATGTCTGGAAAAGGTGGCTGGTGGTCTGTTGAAGGTGTTCTTCATGTTTTTGTTACAACGAATACCAAAGGACTATATTGATAAGTTCTGATAAAAACTAAGCAAAATAACACAAACTGTTTTATCTAAATATACTTAATCTTTCGAAAATAGCGGGTTACAATTACTTACTTCCTTACTATAAGGTCTTTCACATGGCAAAAAAACTTTAAAATAATAATAATATATTCGCTCTGTCTTTTTCTAGCTCTTCGGCAACAGGTACTCGAACTAAAGGGTTTTTTTTATCATTCATATACTCCGTTGTCATATATATTTGATACAAAATCTGCGAATTCACATACTTGTACTGATCAGTGAATGGAATTATATATCTCTTTGATGAAAACGAAATTTGTTGTATTCAGTGAACATTGAAGACTTGTGACTATCGATTTAAAATAACATTCACATTCTTCAATGCAGCAAAAGAGAATCCCCAATGGAGATTAGATCAGGTACCCGATGGGAGTAAGCATCCCCTTGTACTGGCAACATCCGTCACGTAGACCCTGCAGAAAAAGACAAACCCCGTAAATGTGTTAAATTCGTTGTTTATGGATGAAGATATTTTCCAGCATGGACATCGAGATGTTGCAATGTTATATCGTATATCGTCCAAAAAGATTCATTGCAGTCCGATCACAATGTTAAGAATTTCTCTCTTTGTATGATCACTACTTGGATTTCCTCAGTTTCGGCCTTGAGCATAACTGATGATGAAATTACTTGTTGAATTGCGCATTTAGCTAAAATTTTCCCCATAAAACATTTTTTTTTTCAAAACTTTTATTTCAACCAAAAGGTTGGTGTCATTGTGTCTGGACTGTAAGTCTTTGAGGATATCGTTCGTCTAATTTTAAAGTGTTTCTACACTGACTTGAAATGCTATGCAAATTCCCTGTCACTAAATTTGATCAAATTACTTATTAATCAAGAGTTATCTCCCTGACAGCATAGCGAAGTCATTAGCTGGCTCATTGGCATACATTTCAGGTCATGTATAGAATTTGGCTCTTTTATATACATGTATGCAATTTCGACGGGTGTTGCATGCAAGCATGAGATGCTTACTCTTCCTGGGCACCTGGTCTCACTCTCATATCGGGAGTTCGCTTCTTTTCATATGGTGGAGGTTTGTGTTTTTGTTTGCTTTGGTTCCTGTTTTATCCTGATTTTGTATGCCTTCGGTTTCTGATTTTCTGAATTATCGATTTTGTACTGTAGACAGGGATATGGTCATTTTCCATATTTGTCATGCTCACTGTTTGTACTTTTTCTTTACCATGGAACATGTATTTCAATGTTGATAATTCTTTCAAAAAAGTGTTATGTGACAGTTTTGTGTTCAAATTTGCATCGAAAAGACATATGTATACACACATTATCACTCTGACCTAAAAGGGGACAGACAAAACACACAAACACTAAGATGAAAATTAAACAAAATGGCAATAAAGAAAAGACGTTACATTATTCAGAAACACAGACTAACAGAACACAAGAGAATGAAATGAATCGTCATCGGAATTGGATATGTCTGGAAAAGGTGGCTGGTGGTCTGTTGAAGGTGTTCTTCATGTTTTTGTTACAACGAATACCAAAGGACTATATTGATAAGTTCTGATAAAAACTAAGCAAAATAACACAAACTGTTTTATCTAAATATACTTAATCTTTCGAAAATAGCGGGTTACAATTACTTACTTCCTTACTATAAGTTCTTTCACATGGCAAAAAAAACTTTAAAATAATAATCGACACATGTGAGGAGCACGCAAAAAAGGAGGATGTGGAACTAGACACACTAGTACTTTCCGAATGGATGAAATAAGAATGTGGCGTCTTCAGCACACGGTTAACAACATGCATGAGTCAATATTTCGACTTCTCCACGCTCTACACTACCAATTCACACCAAAAGCTCAAAAACAGACTGGCCAATTTAATTCGCAACTCCTTTCTTTGAAACACTGGGAACAGTAGATATAAATACCATGTCACAGGACGGGAGGATACTGGGTGCGGCTAGCCAAACAGGGGATGCTTACTCCTCCCGGGCACCTGGTCCCACCTCTAATTTTCACATTTTTTGGCCATATTACATTGGTTAGATTGAGGATCACTGACGAGGGTTAAATACCCGAAACGTGCATGTCTGGTCCATGCTGTAAATTTATCTGCTCTAAAATGATGCTTTTGAATTTGAAGACGTTAAACATTTGTTCGACTTGGTGGGTGTCACTGCTGGTGGACCAGGAGTCCCCGAGGGAACATGTAGCCACGTTCGATCAATTTTGGTTGGTCGTTTCTTCAAACGCATGCATTAAAAAATTTCTGTTTACAAAATTGTCTCAAATTTCTAAAACCTGGGTCCTGTAGCATCATATCCCAGCCATTTTGCTACGTCTTTCGGAGTACCTGTAAAGTGCAAAACGAAACAAAAACGAAACGAAACAAATCGAAACGAAACGAAACAAATCGAAACGAAACGAAACGAAACAGATCGAAAAGAAACGAAACAAAACGAAACGGATCGAAACGAAACGAAACAGATCAAAACGAAACGAAACAAAACATAAAACTTAAAGAAAATGAGAAAAAGAGGAAAAATCGCCGAGAACGAATATTTCAAGACAAGATCATATTGAAGGGTCAGGGGGTACCACTCTCCTCCTGCCGCCCCCTCCCCGTGGGGGAGGGGGTCTTGAGCGGTCAAGACAAATGTTTAAACTTTAAAGTGTAAATTGGTGCAATAGTGAAGTTATTTGGGTTATTTCCTTTTTTAAACCTTGAAAAAGGAAATAGACCTGTTTATATGAAAAACTAAGGTGAGCGAAGCGAGCCTGAAGTATCTGAAAAATGAATTGAAAATTGCGGCGGGCGAAGCGATCGGGAAAAAATTTTAAGGTATATATAGATGAATTTCGTGGTAATTTTTAAAATTGAGATTATGTACATGAACGCATAAGAGCAAGATTATTTATATCAAAAGTAATTTCCTTTTTTGGGTTACTGTTACCCTCCCAATCATCTGTCCCTCCTCTCGCCCCCTTCTTCCCTCCTCCCGCCCCATTTCTCTCCCCTCCCTTTGACTCTGTCCACCCCCTCATTATTGCCTTCAACCGTTAGTTCTTGTGGCTGGAGGGTTTTTTAAAGAATCAAAGTTGACGATTAAAACATAATATATACGGTATATGCACAATTGCATTTTAAAGGAGAGTGAATGGGATGAATAACCTCGTCATACACGGAAAAATATTATTCAGCAGGGAGGAGTCTAGCGCAGAGGAAACAGAACTGTTCCGTTATGTGTATTTGAAAATTTTATCAGAAAAATGAGAACAATTAAAAACTGGGGGGGGGGCACATTTCGTTTGAAAAAGAATAAGATTTTTTCCTGAAATGTTCCCCCCACCCCGTTTATGATCTCATTACGGTGTCATAGCGTAGTTTTCTATCCCCTCCCTTTTCTTCCTCTTAAATACATGAATGGCATTTGACATTTACTTTTTGTTATTGTCAACTTTGACCCTTTGAAGAAACCCTTCCTTCACTATTTACAAATGTAGAACTCTTGGATTAAGGCAATATTACATGCTGATCTTGTCTTGGAATATTCGTTCTCGGCGATTTTTCCTCTTTTTCTCATTTTCTTTAAGTTTTATGTTTTGTTTCGTTTCGTTTCGATCTGTTTCGTTTCGTGTTGTTTCGTTTCGTTTCGATCTGTTTCGTTTCGTTTCGATTTGTTTCGTTTCGTTTCGTTTCGTTTTTGTTTCGTTTCGCCTTCACAGGGACCCCGTCTTTCGGTATATTTAGAACATAATTTTCACATATTTTGGCCATATTACATTGTTTATATTAAGGATCACTGACGAGGGTTAAATACCCGAAACGTGCATGTCTGGTCCATGCTGTAAATTTATCTGCTCTAAAACGATGCTAATGAATTTGAAGACGCTAAGGCACGGTCCATTTGATATTCTGGGGGGGGGGGGCTTGGGTTTTTTGTCTAAGCAAGATTATTTTTTTCGCCCCGGACCGGGGCAAAATTATTTTTTTCTTGCAAAGTTGGAGCAAGGAATTTTTTTTTTTATAACAAGTGATTTGAATATTAAGAATGTTTGTGTTTTTTCAATAGAAATTCTTTATCTTTACTCAAATTACTCCAAACATTATTTTTATGTAAAACTTGTATTCACTCCTAAACTGAGAGAGATGAAAGATTTTTACCATATGCGATATATAATTTTTAGTTACCAAAATGTATATAAGGGCATGTAACATGTAAGAGGGCTTGATGCAAGTTTTTACATGTAGAAATGAAAACTAGTGAAAAACTTATCTAAATTCTCCTTTCAAGCTTGTATATAAAATTAGACTATATGGTGATACATTGTACATTGTATCTATTAATAGGAATAAATCATACTGATAATGTATTTAAGCATTTTAATTGTTTCAGTCACATGCATTCTTTTGATATTTTCAAATATGAATTTGCCATTACAGAAGAAAAGTATGGCGAGCGAAGCGAGCCAAAATTTTTGTATAGAAAGTAAAAACTGTGGCGAGCGAAGCGAGCCGAAAATTTTTCAGGAATTTTAAGCGAATTTTATGGTTATTCTTCAAATTCAGATTACTTGTAAGAACAAGATTATTTTTTTCTGTCACACCATAAGCAAATTAATTTTTTTCATCAAAATTCAGAGCAAAATTATTTTTTTTCGAAAAAACCCAAGCCCCCCCCCCCCGAATATCAAATGGACCGTGCCTAAACATTTGTACGACTTGGTGAGTGTCACTGCTGGTGGACAAGGAGTCCCCGAGGGCCCATGTAGCCACGTTCGATAAATTTTGGTTGGTCGTTTCTTCAAACGCATTTTAAAATTTCCGTTTACAAAATTGTCTCAAATTTCTAAAACCTGGGTCCTGTAGCATCATATCCCAGCCATTTTGCTACGTCTTTCGGTATATTTAGAACATAATTTTCATATATTTTGGCCATATTACATTGTTTATATTGAGGATCACTGACGAGGGTTAAATACCCGAAACGTGCATGTCTGGTCCATGCTGTAAATTTATCTGCTCTAAAATGATGTTAATGAATTTGAAGACGTTAAACATTGCTAGGGGTCCGACGATGCTCAATTTTGTGCTCTATTGTGAGTGCTATTGAGATTATCGTCAGGATCTTCTTTACCTC
This sequence comes from Pinctada fucata, assembly GCA_028142955.1. Classification (NCBI taxonomy): domain Eukaryota; kingdom Metazoa; phylum Mollusca; class Bivalvia; order Pterioida; family Pteriidae; genus Pinctada; species Pinctada fucata. The sequence continues at coordinate 34,896,321 of AP027109.1, read as the reverse complement.
ATTTATATCGTGAAGGAACTCTCTGATTCAGACAAAAAATATACCACAGACGATATCAACATGCTTTTGTTTATTTTGTGTTCTTTGGAGGAAGCAAATTCCAACAAATAGCTGGGTACCAACGTCGCCCACTTCTTACGGACATATCTTTATATTCATAAGAAGTTGACTTCATCAAGACCTTGCTCTCCCTGGGCGAAAGCACCTTATATCTCAGTTCAATTTTACCTACAGATACATAGATAACGCGTTGTCCAACAATAATCCGAATTTTGAAAATAACCTACATGAAATCTATCCTCATGAACTAGAGATCAAGGAAACAACCGAAAGCGACAGATCCGCATCTTATCTATCTTTTGACGCACGGTCATTTGAACATTTCACTGTATGACAAGCGTGATGATTTCACCACATAACTAATATTCCCTTTCAAGAGTAGCAACATTCCGTTTTCTCCTGCTTATGACATTTTTGTTTCTCAACTAATTCGGGCATGTTCCAAATATGAGAACTTTATCTTTTGAGCAAGACGGCTTGCAAGTAAGATACTCGTTCGGGGTTATATAATATAACGGCTGAAATCATCATTGAGAAAGTTCTTCGGTGGTACGGGGATTTTTAAAAAGCATATGAGATCCCTCTTTCCAGAGGTATCAGTGACATTCCAGATTACGACTGAATGGCTGTCAACATCACCAAACAAGACACCTTTCTGTTACAAAATTTCTTGAAATTTCTAAAACGTGGGTCCTGTAGCATCATATCCCACCCATTCTGCTACGTCTTTTGGTACATTTTTGGACATAATAATTTTCATACTTTTTGGCCGTATTACATTGTTTAGACTGAGGATCACTGACGAGGGTTTAGTACCCGAAACGTGCATGTCTGGTCCATGCTGTAAATTTATCAGGTTTTAAATGATGCTATTGAATTTAAAGACGTTTAACATTTGAGTGGCACTTGCAAAAGTTTGAGGGTAAAATCCCTTTTCTAGGCAAAAGTAATGAAAATCTGGAAATAATTTATATTTTTTGCATAAGAATTGAAAAATTGATATGATGTTTATGTACTTAATTTCTTATGCCTTTTCGAATTTCCCATTTTAATTCCTATATCAGATGTGTGATTTTTTGGGGGGGGGGGGGGGGGGCGATTCGGCAAAAATCATGGAAAATTGGAAATAAAGTATAAATATAGCGTATAAACTGATATAAAAAAAATAGATGTTTAATATATACTTAATTTCTGTTATTCTTTCGAATGAAATAAGTTTTTAATTCGAATTCCTATATCAAATTTGTAATTTGGGAGAAAATGTCCTTCTCTATGCCAAAATCATGAATTTTTGATATAAGTTTATATGCCACAATTTTTTGCCTAGAACAGGGCTCCCCCCCCCCTCCCCAGAAAAATACATTTGATATAGGAATTCAAACCGGAAAAAACATAAGAAATGGGATATGATGCTACAGGACCCACGGTTTAGAAATTTCAAGAAATTTTGATAGCAGAATTTTTCGAATGCGTTAATGAAACAATCAAACGAAGTTGATCGAACATGGTTACATGTGCCTTCGGGGACTCCTTGTCCACCAGCAGTGACACTCACCAAGTGGTACAGATGTTAAACGTCCATAAACTCAATAGCATCATAAATTTAAGGTAGAACATCCCTCAGGTCTTTGATGCTCATATTTCCAAAATAGCAACTTTTACAATATTTTCATTTCCATATATTCATAGCTTATGTTAAACCTGATATACAAACAAAATAGAATTCGTAGTTGCATGATTATACCGAGACCTTATGCCATTGGAACTTTAACATTGGACCACATGGGAAAAGTAAGTAAAATCCTTTTTAGAGGTGATAAAAAGTAACCATTAAAGTTTCTTTTCCCAAACCCGTATTACTTTGATAATTTGAAAAGAAAAAATAGGGGTATCCAGGCAAAAAATTACCAGCAATTCTGACCTGAGGGATACTCTACCTTAAGAACAGATAAATTTGCAGCATTTCAATCTAAACAAAGTGATATTATATTTCTAACGTAATACATTCTCTGGATTAATTCTATATAGTCAGAATATATTTTGCAATTTTCTTGTCCTATTTTGTGCAATAGTATGACGCCCTTTCAACTTTTCTTTTTAATTAGCACAGCATTTGCAATGACTGGTGCCAACTATCATAAATTCTAACACTAGATTCTGTTGAGATCGTTCATTTAATAGTTTTGTCCTTTGTGTTTCCTAGGTGTCTCCGTCGGTTTGTCAGCTTTTTCTCTTCTTTTGAAAATACGCTCCGCTTTTTCACTGTAGAAGATCCCCTCCCTATCTTGTTTGAAATTTTGTTTCTGGATTTTTGGTTTTGTGTCTGACTTTCATTCACTGATCGCATGATAAGAGAAAACTCACATCACACAGATCAATTATCTTAATAGGAAAAACTATATTCAAATATGAAACATAAAGGAAAGACAATCTCTGGTCAAACATTGCGTGCTCTGAGACTCGTAAAAAACGGAGTATAGACAAGCACAGGACAAGGGACAAGGAACACCAAATGTGATATCAAACACCAAACTAAAAAGTCTACACATAAAGCAACGAGACCAATGGGTAATCGGTGCCGACGGTCATCTGCCATGCTAGTAACAAATGGTGTTGTTATCCGGATTACTTATACGCAACCATTCTACTTCCTCCATCGAGAGGTTTCAAAGAGCGAACAATCGTTGTGTATAGTAACCTTCTTACTGTAAGATGAGCACACAAACACGACAGCAAAAAGTGAGAGAGAGAGAGAGAGAGAGAGAGAGAGAGAGAGAGAGAGAGAAATGTGCAAAAAGGAAGTGAATATAAGAAGGAAAAGTTTACAAGAAGAACCATGAAAGAGAAGAAGAAACATGAAAATTCTTTTTATGCAAATTGAAAATCTAGGTTTGAAATATAAGACGGTTGTGTATAATGCAGAAATAAAATGATTTCACAAAGAATTTCAATCGAAACGTTTACTTATAATAATGAATTTGTGAACTGATGAAAAGATATCTCCGTTGGTTTTATCATCGTATAGAGGACAGCCAGAGAGAATACATCTGTGTCAGTGGGGGATCCAGAGTGGGGAGGGGGTTGTATCGACCAAAGGGTCGATTCGAGGCACGAAATGCCGATCGGGGGAGGGTACGGGAGGGGGATGTCCCCTCCTGTAGGTGGGGTTCCTCCCCCGGAAAATTTTTGAAAAAAATGGAATAAAATGGTGCAATCTGGAGCATTTATTTTTTTTTCCTTTCTTCTCGAATATCTAGACCATTTTTTACTCAATTTATTTGACAAAGAAAGGGCCGATACCCTTTCCAACATAAGGGCGAGTCTGGTTTGATATTGATCTGGTTAATAAAGATTTTTAAATAAAATAATTTGTCCTTTACTGCTTGCAGGGGCGTAGCCGGAGTTTTTTCGATGTGGACGTCTTAAAAAAGGGTCGGACCCAGAACTTCAACTGTCTAGGGGCACAGACAATTTTTTTCTTTGGGGATGCCTTGCGAGACCCGGAGGGTCAAATGGGGACAGTATGGAAATATGTGACCCCTCCTATTGAAAGGGGTTCGAAGGCTCCCCCAAGAAGATTTTGAAAAAATGAAGAAAATTGCTGACCTCTTGAGCGTATTTGAGCTGAATTTAGATATGATTCGGTGTCAGCAGACGATGAACCGTATCAAAGATGAAAAAAAAACTTTAGATGTGAACATGAAATTCCCTATATACTTACATATACGTCCACATACAGATATTGGAAACCTCCTCGCAATGTTAGCGATCGTTGTATTGAGTTCGAATGAAACATCAGCAAATTTTGAAAAACTGGAGTGTCTTTGAGCTATTTCTGAACAGTAGTTTGCTCTTATTTACCTTGTAGCACCTGTTACAATCATGAATGAGAGCAGCTTCAATTTGGATTTGTTCTATTTTGTGTTTTTCAGTTAAATTACAATTATTCCAGACAATGTCAGCATATTCAAAAGTTGGTTATATGAATGAAAAATACATGATTTCTTAATTTTTCCTACCAACTTGCAAGTTTCATCATGACCGATCTAGATATATGTCAGTGATCGGGATAGGCAATCAGGTGAATATGACAATGGCCCCATATCCTGGAACTTCAATGTGCCATTTGCAAAACGATTGTGCCATTGTTGAAAATTGAATGTGACATGAGCAATTTGCAAATATAAAAACAAACAAACAAAAACAAACAAACCGCCGCTCCAAATGTCTAGACGGACTTTTCTGTACTTAAACATGGGAAATAGGGGGACACATTTGACCCAAACAGTCTCAAAAGATCGTCTGAAAGATTTTTTGCATGCTTTGATCCTGAATTTATAATTCAAAAATTGTCTGACCCCCCCCCCCCCCCCCCAAATCGAACACCAACACTGCTGTAAAACTACAGCACATCCAAATCTAATGACAAAACTTTGTATGAACTTTGGGTTTTGCGTACACATTAAGTCCATGATTCATCTTAACTGATGAAGTCCATTTGTACGTACATACATGTATAAAGTTTTGAAATAGGAATTGTTGCAATAGGAAACGATGATGTTTTGAATAAATGACACTTTAAATTACTGTCTGGTATATCAATTGATATGAAAAGTAAACAAAATTAAATCGCATGCAGAACTTTAAATAAGTAAATATGGTGAAGTCATCATCACGTTGAATAAAAGAACGGAAGTTTTCCATAATTTGTTTAAAAATGTAATGCGCCACATTTAGTCGATTTGACAGCCTTATATAACATGTGGCCGACCTACAAAATGTCCTTTCCTATGAACTTTTTTTGATGATTCTTATCTATGGGATAGTTCTGAACGATTCTAGCTTGGTTGCCACTTTGGCAAATTTGGGCAACTCTTTTTATCGCCGGAAATTCAAAATGGCCGCCAAATGCCTTCCACCAATAGATGAAATTAAATTATTTCTTTAAATATTAAGTGTGGCACATCAAATCAGGGGTTTTGAGGGTCAACAAACCCATTTCCGATGTCATTTTTACAATTTGAGTTCATTCAGGACTGAAAACTCAAGATGGCCGCCAAATATCAATCCCATTATGGTACAATGAGAATATTTCAATTAAACGTTTGTGTCACACATCTTATTTGTAGTTTCAATGGTCCTAGAATACATTTATTATGCTGATTTGGTTGTTTTCGACTGACACATGTTTCTGGGACAACTCTGCTTATCAGGAGGAAATTCAAAATGGCCGCCAAATGCCTTCCACCAATAGGTGAAATTTAATTCTTTCTTTAAATGTTAAGTGTGGCACATCAAATCAGGGGTTTTGAAGGTCAACAAACTCATTTCCAATGTCATCTTGACATTTTGGGCTTATTCTAGGCTAGATATTCAAGATGGTCGCCAAATTTCAATCTCATTATGGTACAATGTGTAGATTTCAATAGAAAAGTCGCGTTACACATCTTATTTGTAGTTACAATGATCCTTGAATACATTTATTTTGCTGTTTTGGTTGTTTCCAGTTCACACATACTTGTAGGACAACTTTCTTCATCGGGTACCACTGAGTAAAATATAAAAAGAAATAGCACAAGCTCTTATTTCATGAGACTTACTATGTAATGAAAAATGAATAAGAGTGACATATAAGATTGGATGGTTTCAGCTTTAACAGACTAGGATTCGTCAAAATGTCATGCAAAGATAAACATGTCATTTGTTTGATTAAAATGGTACTCAAAAGACAAAAAAGTTTCCCTATTGATCATGTTGATATGACCAGTTTGTTTGACGCAGGAGATTCTAGAGGAAGCAAGTAAACTCGAGGTAACTTGGCTATCTTGGCTCTTTGACCATCATGGCAATTTCTTTGCTTGGCTTGTATTGCTTTTTTCCAATCGGCAAGAATGTAATAGAAAGTGTTTGATGTTTTCTTTACAACAGTCCCTTGGTGTAATTTATGTTGAGTTAAGCTATCTACTATATTTATGTATAACGTTAATGATGACATGTACCATTTTGCAATGAAATTCTGAACCTTAATTACATCTCTATCCTAGCTATTTATACTTAAAATGGAACTTTGTAAGAATAGAATATGTCTTCAAATTTGGCAAAACAACATCAATTATATATGCTTCTTTGAATCATTTTGGCTGGAAGTACCACTAATGAGCATTCATTGTCCGAATCATGCATGTCTGGTGCATAGAATGAAAGAAGGCTGCCCAATAGCAACAGGGTTAGCACTCTCCTTTCTCTTCATAAGGCCGGTTAAGTTTGTAAATGAACAGGCCTTTCAAAATTTCATCTGCTATCATTACATCTAAGGATAATTTTAATTTCTGGTTGGAGATTTCCTCCGTTTTTCTCTACAGTGATTCAAAATTGAATCTGAGGAATCTTCAACTGTGGTAAGATGAAATGGAACTACGTATGTTTTTGCATGTAAAACTCAAGTGGATGAAATCTATCTTGAAAGCAATTGTCTTGGATATCAGTGTTCCATACAGTTTGAAGGTTGTTTCTATATCATATATCTTAAACAGGTTTTCATTTCAAATGTTTTCTTACAACACAGAGTATTTGGTTGAAGAGTAAGACGCAGTCAGTGTGACAAGCTTGAAATGAATCTAGAACAGAACAGGAGCATAAGTCAAAAGAGCAGTGACAGGGAAAATGATCTATGTCAAGAATACAGATCATGCAGAAATCCTGGAAGAACTTTGCTCCTTTGAATTCTTTTTGCAGACTTTCAAATGGGACAATCACTTAAGTATTTGACATGATATTTTGACGATCCATAGCCCTATGATGTAGATTCTTGTTTCAGGTCGACTCTTATCCCCCTTTCTTAAAATACACAATATTTGCAATTTATTTCTATCTTTATGATAAAAAAGATTCTTCTTTTTTACGGTTTGAGAATGTGCAATTTATGTAAAAAGTGCATGTGTAAGCTCATATCAACAAAAGGAAGTTACACGTGGATTATACCACCTTTGGGATCACAAATAATGTTTAACGTCTTCAAATTCATTAGCATCATTTTAGAGCAGATAAATTTACAGCATGGACCAGACATGCACGTTTCGGGTAATAAACACTCGTCAGTGATAAGATGCACCACAGTTAGTCGTAACGAAATAGGAATATTGAAGTGAGGAGTCATTTTATGTTTAGCCTTTAATAAACTAATAAGCAAAATGACACCAGATATGGATTTGGCCCTCAAAAGCCCTGATTAGATGTGCTACACTTTATATATTAAGTAATTATTACATTTTACACAGTAGTAGGAGACTATTAGGTGGCCATTTTGAATTTCCCACGATAAGCATAGTTGTCCCAGAAGCATGTGTTAACTGAAAACAACCAAAACAGCATAATAAATCTATTCTAGGACCATTGCATCTACAAATAAGACGTGTTACATCAACGTTTTATTGAAATATTCACATTGTACTATAATGAGGTTGAAATTTGGTGGTCAGCTTGAATTTAAGTCCCAAATGAACTCAAATTGTACAAATGACATCGGAAATTGGTTTGTTGACCCTCAAAACCCCTGATTTGATGTGCCACACTTAATGTTTAAAGAAAGAATTTAATTTCATCTATTGATGGAAGGCATTTGGCGGCCATTTTGGATTTCTGCTGATAAAAAGAGTTGCCCAAGGTTGCCAGAGTGGCAACCAAGCTAGAATCGTTCAGTACTATCCCATAGATTAGAATCATTAAAAAAAGTTCATAGGAAAGGACATTTCTAGGTTCTGAAATTTTCAAATCGACTAATTGGCGCACTAAGTAAAATTTGAATGTACCATTTTAGAATTAAATGTGACTATGGCGCAGGGCGCATGCTTATCCCAATCACTGAATTATGTATACGTTTCCAAGCTTTTGATGTGATGCTATCGATATAATCGTTCCCACTACATGTTTTGTTCACAATTAATGCTAGGTGTTTATGCGATTTGTTTTTGTTTAAGAAAAGAGGGGGATGAGAGGGCGAATTCACTTTCCTGGTAAGTGATAGTTCTTCAGTTTTGTTCGCATTAAAGTCAACTAACCATACCCTTGATCAATTATGTATTGTATCAAGGTCAGCGTTCATCAGGTCAGCGGAGCGGTTTGGATCGCCTACGATTAGGTAGAGGCCCGGGAGGTGTAATCTGCAAAAAGTCGAATATAAGAGTCAATATCCGTCAATATTTCTTACGTATTTGTTCAATCTTTTTCATGTTTATTATAATAGACTCATAATATCTCAATTGTAGTTAACTATTTTGACAATACTTTATCGCAAAGAAGTAATTCGGAAAATTCTGAAGCCAGTTGACAGCAAAATTTGCCATAAAATGGACCTTCTACAGAACGGAATGAAATGATTTCCTCACTAATGAACAAAGAAAGTGTGCTCATGAGATAAATTCCATAGTGAACAATATCATAGGATACAATTTTGGTCATATAACATATCTAGAAGAATGGCAATTGTCTAGACTACTGACAGAAAAGGCCGCAATTTTTGATATTGATTCATATATATACATACACCTTTTTTTTTTTATTTATATGAGGAGGTTACCACACACAACATTTATCGATCATTACAAGTCTGACGAGAGAATTATAGTATTACCACAATTATTTCACACTAAAAGTGTTATTAGTACTGAGAACGCTTAAGAAATGTCACTGTACATATTTAAATTTGAATAAATCTGTTAAAAAGAAAGACCGGGTTGGGCCAAGAAAAGGACGAACTGATGAGAGAACGATATGACTATAGCATTCCGGATGTATGATGTCATCGTCGGCAGAAACCTAATTTGCATATTCATAAACAGATCGACGCCATCTTAGCCAGAAAATATCGGGGCTTCTTTAACGAAAATCGGCATTAAATCTCAAGCCATCACACTATAGATATCATATCTAAAGGATAAATTGAATTCTTGAAACACAGCCCAATAGAACGGACCCGTGTAAGTAGCATTTACGGACACTCCTACGATTAATTTTTGTTTTCTTCTAAACTACCCCTCAATGGCGTCTTTGTAATTTGTAAGTGTTACGTACATTACATAACTTGCCCTGACATGATGCGACCGGTGCAATTATCAAAGAGTCCAATCAAGCGTATTGTCTGTAATGGCTATTTGCGTTATTGAAAGAAGGTGGCTTTTGTTGCTCGCGATATGTATCGGTGCGGTTCATGTCGTTTTGGGTGAAACCGTGATCATGAGAAGCCAACAATGACAGCTAGCTCCAAGAACTTGAACAATAATGTTATGACCTTCGATGCAGTAACAATTATGGTTTATTCAGATTTTTATTGTTGAATTGTGACATTTTGGCACACCCAATATGAGAATAAGCCTACTGTCCGCACGGCTCACTTCGGAAACTGGATAAACGTGATTTTGATAACTTTGCCATGCCAAAATTAAAATAAAATTTTAAAGCTATCATTGAATAGATCTTGCTTAGTCGTAAAAGTTGGCAAATTATACAAAATAAATTTTAGATGGGGCATTTTTAATGTTAAATTTCAGCATGATATCGCCAAATTTGACATTGAGTCTATGGAGAGCGTCACGACGCAGGGTTTTTTCTAGCCTGGGCCGATGAAATTGGGAATTTTGCAACATTTTAACCTAAATTAGGAAATAATTTCAAACAACAAAAAGATATGTGTATATTCATGCAAATTATCCCTTATCATATCAATTGTCTATATTTTGAATCCCTCCTACAGTTAACTAACACAACATGTTTGTTTCGCTTTCCTTTCAGTTAATGATACCTAAATTGGAAATGAATTTCTCGTTCCCAATGCCAAAAAAGTGGTATTTTTTCCCAATTTTAGACCTAAAAATTCCCAATTTAATCTTTTCTCCAAAACGAGAAATTCATTTCCAATTTACGTATCATTAACTGAAAGGAAAGCGAAAGTAGAACAAACATATTGTGTTTAGTTTAACTCTAGGAGGGATTCAAAATATTGACAATTGATTTGATAAGGGATAATAATGCATGAATATATCTTTTTGTTGTTTGAAATTTATTTCCCAATTTAGGTTGAAATGTTGCAAAATTCCCAATTTCATCGGCCCAGGCCCCTGACATCAGGGGCTAGAAAAAACCCTGGATGAAAGAATGTTTGGGCTATACTAATCGTCATTCTTTCTTTTTTCAGAATTTGTGCGGTTCGTTCATAGGGTACAGTAGCTGATAATCTTCAATGACTGTACAAGCAAAATGTCCTCATTCTCTGGGATAGGTGGTAAGGGAGACAAGGGTAACAAGTACAAAGCATTAAACATTAACAATCTGTATCAAGGAAAGAGTGCACCCACACAAAAAAATACAGGTAAGTTTATTTTAAAGGAAAATAGAAGGTATTTATGTTTTTTAGTGTTGTGATGATAGTCGCCGATGTCACCACTATCGTCGCTGAAACTTGGAAGTCGCCGACTATCGAAAATTTGTTTTGGAAATCGAATGTTGCTGTTTAAATTACTTTGATGTGAAATTATCTCCGTGCATAACGTCTTCACTATAATTCAAAACGAAAAACTGTACGGTTGAGGAGGAGCAGATTTACCAATATCCCAGTAGTACTAAGTCTGCCGTGTGGGACCATTTTGACTTTGGAAAGGAAAAGGAAGGTCCTCCTTCTATAGCAAACCTGGAGATGGAACACCGTTGTTTGCAAGATCTGCTTGCGAACGTACGCACTGAATATTCTCCCTCCGAAAAGATACAAAACATACAACAATTTTAAACACGAAAAAAGTCTGATTATTCCGATTGTGATATCGATTGTACTCCTCCGATAGTTTCCAATAATCAATAGTAAATTTTGTCTGATTTTGCAACACATATATTGTTATTAACCTATATAGTTTAAATTAAAACAGAGGTTGATTCTTAGAATGAAAATAAAGAAATTAGTTTGACATATGAAACTTCAGTACAAGTATTTTATGATTGATCATATTTCAGTGTTCTCCCCAGGCCGTTTTAGCGTGGCGGCCCCGCCACGCTATCGAGATTTACCGCCACGCTATCAGGATTAGCACCACCCTATATTTTACAGCCGCCATGCTATATTTTTATCCCTAAAAATTCGTTTATTAACTATTTTAGGTACCCCTTTGCGTTAATTGATTGATTTAACCGCCGCATTCCCGGTTAATTAGCCCCGATGGTATACAACCCGAGGTGTTAACGTCTTGTAACCCCCCGTGAGCTTTATTTACCTGAGCTGAGAACGTGTCTGGCTTCTACGGCGCACGTCAAGCTATCGGACATTTAAAATAACTGCGTTGTCAATGTCTATCGAGTGACCAACAAAAGACGACCATTCTATAACGTACTTCATGAAAACGTTTTCATATACATGGATAATCGCTAGATCGTGTTGACCGGCACATGTCATATAGTTACAGCGTGACAGTAAATTGGAAATAGAAATATGTTTTTAATCCGTCTTACTGTTCGACATATTACCCGACCTCGCCGTCTTTGTCATACAAAATAATTGCCGCTTTTACAAGATAAGGAAGAGGTAATCTCGCTCGCGCAAAATCATTTTACTTTGAATAAATAACGAGTCGGTAGGTCCGTATTTTTTTTTTTAATACGCTTGAATTTAGTTAATAAGAAGTTTAGACAGATGGGTTAAATCAATCATCAAAACACAACATGGTGCACGGACCATCGTTTTCATGAATGAGTCTGAGCGCGATATAGAAGGCTTTGTATACAATTGACATATAAAATAGATCTTCATTTCTTGGGGGGAGGGGGGGAGATCTGCGCCAAAGTAGAACGACTGTTAGCTTCTTTGCCAGAGATTACCACAAACAATATTGCAATGGCTAGTAAGAAAAGGACACAGGAGCTCGATGCCAACGATCCACAAGTATATCCGCCTCTACTTTCCTTATATTTGACTGGAGAGAGATGGGAAGGGGCGAGTATAATTGAAGGTTGTTGGCATCGAGCTCCTGTGGGAAAGGGGGGGGGGGGGTAAAAGTAGTGTTGGGCAATCGGAAACTAAATCATAATCGATAATCGGAAATAATCGGAAGGGTATAATCGATTATTAATCGATTATAATCGAAAAATTCGAATAATTCCTATCTTTTTAATTTTCCATCCATAATTATTTGAAATTAGGACCAAATAATTAAATTTGAGTGTTCTACTGTGTGTATATCATCTTAAAGAGTTTATTTTACACCTTTACATTGCCTCTACAAGGTTATGAACATCACTGATGGGACAAATTAATTTTCGTATGACTATATGCCATGATACACCCCCCCCCCCCCCCTGATGACATTTCTTTTTTATGTATTATATATTGATAAATGTTTGATATAAATGCAATTGTTAAAGTAAATTTGACTGATATAATATTATGAAAAATTACTTGATGCAAGAAAAGTTAGAACGAAGTCCACGAAACGCCTGGGTTAAATAGGGTTCGGGGCAGAGGAAATGAGGAAATTCGGTGTTGGAACCACAATATCAATTCAATTATGTAAGTAATCCAGGGAGGAATATTAGTTTTTAAAGGTGTTATTGTTATGTTTGTTCTCGGGAGGGTCATGTAACCTGCACTTGCATCCGTCAATAACTTTCGCATTGCACGATTTCTAAAACCAAAATACCGAAACGGACAGAAACATACGGAAAATTCGGAAATCGGCGATGTCGGCGACAATCGAGTTTGATTTTCAACATCGATTAGTAACATCGCTGGCCATTCAGCGACCGACAATCGATTGTCGGCGATAATCGTTACATCACTAGGTAAAAGTTTCCATATTTGGACCCAATTTTTCAAGTAGGAATTTGTATAAAGATAATTTTCAACCTTTTTTAAAAGGTGAAACCTGCCCTTTCTCTTAACCAAGAATTCAGAACTCAAGGTTAGATTCCTTTTCCATAACACACTTGGATTCACTAATATCAGTGATTAGGAAGGACAAAGGACATGCACCACAGTCCCAATTAATTTGCAAAATGGCCCATTGAAAACTTAGTACTTTTTTTTTTAAAGAAATGGCCCATTGTTATTTTAGAAAATTATGGAAAATAGCCCATTCACAGAATTTCCTTCCAAACCAGTGTGATAAGCTAAATTCTTACACTAAGCTACATCACGAAACAGTCTCAAGATAATTTTCTCAAAAAGCCCAAAACTAATTGAGTTTTAAAACTGTCATGAATCTCTCTTTACAAATAGAATACCAATGATCTCACTGTCTAAAATTTAATGATAATTAGCATGTAGATAAGAATGTAGTATTATTAGCACACTTATTTCATTATCAAAATTATTTTGAACAGTTTAGTTATAAAGCAATAACACATGAAACAGTTTGCAATGATGCAACATTGAATGACGCAACGCGGAGTGATGCATCCCAACGCAAGTTGCACCGCAAAGACTTAGCACCATGCTATCTGAAATTTCTGGGGAGAACACTGTATTTATTACAATAGACAAAAACCAATGTAGTTTGATGTTAATACAAATGTATAAAGAAATGCTGCACATTGAAATATACATGTATGTAACAGTGCAAGTTAGTATAATATTAATCATAACATAACATCCCTTCTTTGTAGTCACACGTCAACATGGGCTTCAGAGTCTTGGCAAAGTGGGAAATCAAAGGCGCATGCCGCCTCCTGCCAATTTACCAAGTCTGAAAAGCGAGAATAGCGGAAACGATCCAAACGTAAACCTCGTACCAACAGGAGGAGCAGGTAAGAAAAGATTTAATAATTTCACAACAGCAAGTTTTCCTGCATATCTCGCAGATCTAGTAAGAGTGAACTGGTCTTCTCACTATTAAAACAATTTTTTAATGAGTTTTCTGATGATTTTAAATGTACATGTATGCTTATAATCATGATAATGTTACTTTCTACATGTTTGTGTTATTTTGAGTGATACATGTATTACTTTCTTGACCAGGATGGGGTTCGAAGGAGAAAGAAGGAGGGGAACAGAAGGGCGCGACAAGTCAGCCGCCATCATCGCAGCCGCCGCAGGTTTCAACAGCGCCGTCTGGACAATCCAGTGTAACCAAGGTAACATACTTATATGAAAATATCATACTTTTTATTGTAATGCCATTTTCTGCATGTACAGTGGAATCCTCTTATTGGGGTTGACCATTTGTCGTTCCAGTCGATTAGCTGAATATTCGTATAAGCAACTCGGCAATGTCCGTGACTACTTGGGTTGTCAAATTCACGTACCAAATCGATGAACACAGTTTACCGTTAGATAGGGAATTTCAATAAAAATTACCTTTCTTTTCATGTTCATCTCGATGCCACATTTGATTATAAAAAAAACATGAAAAAAACGAAGAACTGAAGTAAAAGTTTGCTACTTAAAATTAAAAAATTAATAATAGAATTGTAGGAAAGATGTTTGAAATTCACATACTTTATAAGCATGTATAACCTGAGGCCGGTACTGGCCGTCACGTCTATTATTCTCCGAACAATGGGATGTAAATCCCTGATCGGTTTAACCTATGAGAAGAGCAGTTATTGATTTTCTGTGCAGATGTACTCCAGTAGTAGACCCAAAGTTAAAAGCATCAACAGACATCATTTTTAGCTCGCCGGGATGAAAAAGTCCGGAGAGCTTATGCCATACCCTCGGCGTCGTTGTCGTCGTCCGTAGACAAAACTTTAACCTGGGCTATATCTCTTGAACTATACGGGGTAGGGCTTTGATATATATAAAGAGGGGAGGGCCCTTTCTCCGTTTCCCTCTTTTACATCTCAAAGGAGCTTTTAAGATAAGGCGTAAAGTCTGCCCTTAAAAGGTGAATTTTGAAAATGTAAATTTCAAGGACTTATTTTCGTAAAATGGATACCTATACGGCATCCCATCAGAATATGAAGTTATTTCTTATCTGTTTTGCATAAAATTGCTGATTTTGGGGTCAAAACTTATCTTTTTCTCATAGAAAACGGAAAAATTTTGTTGAACATTGTTCCCCCAGATAAACAGAAAGCCACTTTTACTGGAGGTATGTATCCATGATACAATTTTTTTTCTGGGGGGAACACTACCCCAGAGATGAAAAACAAAACATGGAAAGGGGGTTGCATTTTTGAAGAATTGACCTTTTTGACCATAAAATATAGCACATTTGACTATTTTTCCTCTTTAATCCATCAAAAATTATATACCAAATATGATTGAATGAAATATACAAGAATTAGGAACGAAATAAGGAAGAGTGATGATCCTTTCTCCACCAATGTGTTTTTCGCGCTAAAAGGCTTACATTGTAGCCATTGAATGAAGAATAAGACCGTATTTTAAGTTCTGGATTTCAATATTTTACCGATTAAAGGAGGTAGAACGTTCGAAATCTATTTCTGATACACAATGTAGACATATTTGATGTCTTTTAGCTTATATTTATCTATTTTAGGTAAAATATTCTTAAATTTCTACGTTTTTTGTCGATATTATCGGATTTTCTATCCGAGCACCCCTACCTCTTTCGACCTCAATTTTACAATCTTTAGAGTTCGTTAACAAAATGTAAAATATGTAAAAGGTCTGCAAATACATTATATTTCAATAATGTTTAATGTTTTTATGCCCCCGGAATCAAAGATTCGGGGGCATATAGTTTTTGGCCTGTCCGTCTGTTTGTCTGTCTGTTGTCTGTCTGTTTGTCCGAAAAACTTTAACATTGGACATAACTTTTGAATGGTAAGTAAAAGGGCTTTGATATTTCACATGTGTATTCCTTGTGACAAGACCTTTCCACTGATACCAAAAGTTTTGACCTCATGACTTTGACCTTGACCTTTGACCTACTTTTCAAAAACTTTAACATTGGGTATTACTTTTGAATGATAAGTGATTGGGCTTTCATATTTCACATGTGTATTCCTTGTAACAAGACCTTTCCAATGATACCAAAATTTTTGACCTTGTGACCTGGACCTTGACCTTTGACCTACTTTACAAAAACTAACATTGGGAATAACTTTTGAATGGTAAGTGATAGGGCTTTGATATTTCACATGTGTATTCTGTGTCACAAGATTTTTCCATCGATACCAAAAATTTGTAACCAAGTGACCTCGACCTTGACCTTTCACATACATGTACCAAACAGAAAATATTGTTTATACTATCAAAGATGCCACTGGGGGCATTCATGTTTCACAAACACAGGCTTTATTCTGTATACGATTCGCCATGCGGAAGAGATAAGTCACGAGATTCAGGGCTAAATACAGCCTTTATCTTAACAGCTCCTGAAGACCATCATTCCTCTTGGACCAGCTGTTATTCCACAGTTCTAATTCACCGTATCTTTGTTACAAATTTCAGAATTTTACTGAATTTCATGTGAAAACATGGCAAACCAACTAAGCTAATTCAATCATTAAGACGGAATAACATGTGGTTTTTGTTCATAATGGTTGATTGCTTATGAAAGAATAAAGAATGAATGTATATCAGAGAGTTCATGTCCTTCTGTGTCTGTATATAAACTCTTCCCACCCTGGAGTGTTGGCGTGTCAAAGTCATTCTGTTAACAAGCTGCACGTTAAATCTCTTCTTTCATTCTCAAGTCCTCATAAATAAAAAAAGTACGTTCTGGAGCCGCGTAGTGACCTTTCACGCTTCGTTTCGACTTTAGTAACTTCCAATTTTTTTTCACAAAGGCCTGCAGAACAATGTCGCATGCATGAAGGATATCTTAATTTTTCTTTTTTGGTGTACATTTCAATGAGATTTTGAATGTAAATAGTGAAAAAATCAAACTTTGGTATCTTTTTATTTCCGTGAACAAATTATTTGAATGTGAGAATCTCCCTGGACTTTCTCTTTTTCCCTTGTTTTAATAACATTTTAAATGAAAAATGAGGTCAAATAAGATTGAAAATTCTTTGTCTCTTGCTGTACGCTATAAGACGCCGATGAGACGTTTTTTCACAACTTTACAAAAAATATCCGACGTGCCTCAATTACACTCGCTGGTGTATATGAAGTATCTATCCATCTAAAATGTCTTGTGAATGTCTTAAGAAATCATCGGTTCGAATGGTACACATTGAAAGTATTTCAGCGTGCCGTGCCGTGACAAGTCATTTTATGGTAACTTCTAATCTGTGAGCATAGGGTGTATTGTACCGGTAGAATGTTTACATCAAGACTTTATTTACGCAATATAAATATTTTGAAGAAATGTATAGCTATTGTTGACGATTCTAAAGACTTGTAAACTGTTTATAAGTCCTTAAAGATACTTATTTATAGCTTGGTACTGCAGGCCACGTTTTGACGACAAATACATTTAAAAAGCCGGTCTACTCGCGTGCGCAATACAACTTGTAAACTTTTGTATAATAGTAAATGTACTGCTGACAACCGCTAGAGAAACGTAAAGCTAAATCCTCACATCCATGGATAAAAAAATACTCATGTGCAAACATCAATAGGACACACAGGAATTTCAGGGAATGTACAAGGTGCAAGTCCACAATACCCGCTGAGTTCATAAATGGATATGTGATGCCGCACGTGGGATTCGAATACTTAGTAATCAGCTGAAAATTTGAAGATTAAAGATGAATCTCCTGTTCTGTTGCATTATATTAACTTAAGTGCGATTTATTCAAAGGAGGTATGCGATCTTTTAGCACGGCAAAGCAATAAAAATGCGATACTTGAGTAAAAAATGTGAGAATATCGCAAAATCGCGGCCTAGGGTGATCCCTGAATTAAGATAGCACAACGCCAGCGCCCAGCGGCAATTAAGTTGTACGGAAGCCAATTATGGGTATACCTGTTTACCTGACTTCATATGGTTAGAAACGGCAAATTTATGAACTCTACCTTGGAAATTTTGAATTTTTAGAAATTTTACGAGTCAATTAAAAGGGATATTGGTTTTATCCAGTAGATTACGGCAACATTTTCACACAGAATAGATAGGAAATGGTTTGGTGCAGAGATAGTCAAGTAAATAAAACGAATGACCCAATTATGCGGTAGTCAAATAAGCAGATAAGTGGATTCCACTGTATATAAAAGTATCAAGTAATGTTTGATAATTGAGATGATAGAGTAGAAATTGAAATTTTAAAGAAAATTGATGACTGAGAAAGTATACTTAATAAAAGTAAATCTTCTGTTTCAGAGCAGTGTTGCTGGGGGCACAACAGCAACAGTTACAGCTGCAACATCATCTTCAACAACAATCGGGGGCAAACCGTCATGGAGCAGTGTGGCAACAGGCGAGTCAACAAGGGGCAACGTAGTCAGTCATCAGTCACCATTATTTCAGGTATGTTTTATGCAGCACAGTATTTATTTCCATTTAGATGTTAACTTCAGTTGAACATGCTAAGAGTTCGTTCAGTGTGTGTTGATCCAGTATTTTGCATGTATAGACTGAAGCCCATGTAAAAGCCAAGCATATGATTTGTGTGTAGCCCTATGGAAATATTGATAGTTTCCTAACTGATTTTACATATATTTTCAATAAAAGTCAAGGGATTGACCTTCTTTTGAAAAATTTTACACGGGCATATCTTCTGAAGTGTGAGTGATAGTGCTTTCATACATAAATTTCACATATGTATTCCTCATGACAAAACCTTTAGTACTGGTACGTGTAGTTCAAAAAAGTTTTCATGAAGACTACACTGTAGCTAATGCAATTGCACTGTAACTTGTGTAAGCAATAGAAAGTTTCTTCTCCATTAGTCATCCCTGTTAATTGTATCCATACAGGAGGAGTTCCCTACATTGAAATCAGCGGGAGAAGAAAAGCCAAAAGAGGGAAAGGAAAAAGAAGAGAGCAAGGATGTCCCATATGGACCAGGGCCAAGCTTGCGTCCACAAAGTGAGTATACTGTTACATATTATACATGTAGTATACATGAAAGAACATGATACTTACTGAAGTGATGCACAATGCTCACTCTATGGTACATGTAGGTATTGTCATACAGTACCATGTTAATAAGATAGTCAATATCACATGCTTGGACTCTTTAGAGAAAAACCTGATTACACATTCACACTGTGGCATATCACGTGATAAGCAAGTGATATGTTCCATGGGAATCCCCTTTGATTAAACCAAGTAAATACTGTCTAAATCTACTTTATATGAATTTATTTTATGCCTATCATATGGCCATTATCATCAATTATATGATGGTAATCTATTCTGGTCAAGAATAGACGTGTATTCGGAGAACACTTAAACAGAATTTTTTCAATCCTCACCACATGTTATGATATGGTGCACAGACAGATACAAAATTTTCTGTTTAAGTGTTCTCCAAATATGCGTATCACAATACCTACATGTACCATAGAGTGAGCATTGTGCATCACTTCAGTAAGTATCATATTCTTGTGGAACATATCATTTGCGTATCACATGATACGCCACAGTGATTCAAATAGTCTTGAATATTTGTTCAATTGTATTTGATACACATGCAAATAGAGTCTTGAACATTTAGTCAGATGTATTTGATACCAGTTGGCTTACTTTAAAAAAAAATGCAGCAGTCAGTTTGCAATAGCATGAATTAAGTGGACAACATGAATCAGTCTTCAACTTAGAATCCCTGTTAATTGTTCCGACCTTATGTTTGTAATGCTTTCAATCAAACATGATGAATATTTCTCTGAATTGAACAAGTTGCTTGTAATATTAAATTTTCTTGCATAAATATGTAGCTAATAAAATGACTGTTGAACAGATGTCGGGAGTTGGAGAGAAGGAGGAGGGCGTGGCGCCATGCAACAACAACCAAGCAAGGAAGAGGAATCATCACCAACACCAACGTCCGGTCAAGGAGGCCAGACAGAAACACAGCAGAATGGCCCCCAGACGTCCGGTGGTCCAGGGGAGATCCCTGCAGGCCCAGGGGTCCCAAGGCCCGCCTCTGGACCACCAGGGCCACATGCAGGTCCCATGCATATGGGCCCTCCTATGGGGATGCCCCCTCAGTACAGGATGATGCCACCTTATGTAAGTTGTCATTTTGTGAAGACGTCTATGATGATAATACATAAAATTTATTAAGATATGCAATAAAAAATTTTTAATTAATAGAGGTTTCGCTCCGTTGAAGTATCTAGTACATATATACATGTATGAAGCAAAATATTCATTCAGAAATACCACAAGAGTTCTTTAAAACTTGCATGAAATATTGGACGTTTTTTTTTTTATCAAACAAATTTTTATCAACAAATCGGATAAAACCGATACTTTTCAGCAACTCTGCCACAACAACAACTCCTGGTCTGCTGCAATGGATTGGTTTCCATTTCCAATCATATAATTGTAAACATATACATGAATGTAAGACTTTCTATATGTTCTTCAGATGTACCGAGGGTTTCCACCGGGCTATCCACCTAACTACCAAGGAATGCAAGGAATGCCAAGACCTCCTTACCCATATGATCAGAGGTAAGTTTACAAATCTCTGAATTTTATCTACATACCTGTATGTGAAAAGTAAAAATTAAAAGAAAAACTAATATTTCTGTTGTACGCGTATGTAATTTGTTAGAGCACTGTACATTTGAAAAATACTGAAAATTTTTTGTCAAGGTTCCGTCATCCGCCTCCGATGCCCTCACAAAGGCACGCTGGAGGAGATGGAGAGGAGTATAAGAGACCAGCCATTATCTCTGATAAAGACCTCAAAGAGTTTGATCAGATCATGCGACTAGATAATTCAGAGGACGGATGGGCAGGAGCACAAGGGGAAATAGACTACTCGTAAGTGGCTTTATGTTCCGTTAAGAGTATCCTTTCTGTTTGTTTTGCAGGAAAAGAGGATGCATAAATGTATGTACATTAACTTAGATAATTTGATTCTGAAAACAAAATTGTTATGTCACCAATGAAAATAAGTGTTTACACAAGTTACTGAAAAAAAATGATGAATCATTGATCATCTCAGTAGTGAAACCTGTAAATACAGCTGTTGTACATAGATTGGAATGTTTGGTAATTTGTATTTTCAGAGAGAAGCTAGTATTCAGTGATGATGAAGAACATGAAGATGGTAAAGGAGGGTAAGTCAGGGATTTTTTTTGCCCCTTGTTGGGGCCGTTATTCGGCCCCATTCCCAATGAAAAATAGTATCTTTTTTTCCCAATCGTGGCTCTAAAATTTCCCAAACACATACAGATGGAATTATCACCGAAATAAGTGAAATTTACTGGTTCAAAAGTGCCAAATTTACTAATTATTTGCCATATTGTTGTAAGCATAAGATATTAAATCATATTTAAAAGAAAACTATTTGATTAAACATTCAATTCTGAACTTTTGATTGTATAAACTGTCATTTTATTTTTATACTAGTGCCTCCCAAAATATTCCCCATGTCGTTAATTTTCCCAATTGCATGGTCCCTGATCCCATTCTCAAATTGCTGAAAAAAATCACTGAAGTTGAAGTGTGTGGAACCAAATTAGCAATGTCACAGTTGATAAGCTAAAATATACAAGGTTTTCGTGATTACTCAGAATACAAAACAAGAGATGCTGTAATGTTTGTAAATTGATCTGGATTTGCTGAAGACGAATTTGTAGCATCTTTTCTTTAGATTAATTTGTACCTTCTTTCAAACAATACATGTATGTTCACGCCAGTATTTTGTTTTTAAATAGAAAAAAGACTCCCCGACATGAGAAGGGAGGTGGACGAGACAAAGTTGGTGACGAGAGGAAGGATTCAAGAGATGACAGAAGTGACAAAAAGGTATGAAATGTCACTAAACCTTGTATTGGTATTGACGTAGATCCTTAAATCAAAACATTAGATTCTATTCACCTTTTCTTTTTATGATGTTACATTTATTACTGTTTCTATTAATATATACGTGTATGTACATTCCATGTTTTCTTCAGGAGAAAATGCCACCTCAACAGCCAAGAGAGGCGTGGCCCCAAGGCCCCATGCCACCCCAGTACAGGGGCAGACCTCCCATGGGAATGGATGGGGTAAGTCATTTGATGTTTATCATACTACGTTATCTTGGATGAGAAACTTATTGATTATGTTTATCTTATACTTGAAAAAATAGCATCTTCTTACTGTTTAAAAGATAAAAACTGTCATTTAATGTATGTCATACTAAAGGAAGAGTTATAATCTTCATGATACATGAACATGTAATTCACTCTATTGAGACTCATAAGTTTACAATGACAGCAACTTGGAATTTGGAACCTGGCATATGTTCAAAAACACAGTTACTATCTTTTGTTAATGTACATGTAGTACATGTATATGCAGTTATCTATTCACAATCTGAAAGTATGTACCCAAATTGTTTAAAGAAAAATGATGTATTTATTGCATTTACAAGAGCCTTCATTTACATTTATAGACTAGTTGATCATTATATATTTAATATGTATACCTTACTGTTTATTTCCAGAGATGGCCACCGTTTGATTACATGGGTCCGCCACCAAGGGGACCTTACCCACCACAATACAGGGTCCCCCCACCACCTGGTCAGCGACCACCCTTCCCAATGCCTCCCCACTCACAAATGCCTCCCACCCAACCTCAACCTACAAGTCCCCAGAGTGTAGGATCCTCGAGCCCCAGTACCACTCCTTCCAAAAAGGGACCAGACGAAGAGGATGAGCACTGGCGCGAGAAGAGAAGAGAGAGAACAGAGGAAATGACTTCAGCCATTCAGAGGGCACGCCAAAGAAGGGAAGACGAAGAGAAGAAAATGGAGGAAAAAAGAAAGGCTGCTGCTGCAGAGAAGCTTAGACAATTAGATGAGAGATCCTCAAAGAGAGGAAAAGATGATAGGGTATGTGGGTTCTTTCAGATTTTCAGTATATACATATACAAATGTACATGTGTTTTATAAAAAAGAAGAAACTTGTACACTTTCACATACATTCTAATTTGAAATGAATGTACAAGAGAAATTCTATCCACTTCATAATGCAAGATGATGGAAAGTTTTTGTTCAAAATGTGTTAAGATATTAGTGATTTTCTTAAACTTAAAGTGTATAATTTAGTTACGTGTATTTTGACTTTGACAGGATAGGGAATCTGAGTCTGACAAGTCTGATATCAGATCAGAAGGAAGGACTAGTCGAACTCCTAGTGAAAGCAGTGAGAAAGATGGTGGCAGAGAAAGGTCATACAGCAGGGAACAGGTTAAGCTGTCTAATGAAAATGTAAGTAATCCATCATATTATCAAAAACAAAAAATTGTTGTACATTCTGTAAGATGTTCATCCTATCTTCTTCAACACGAGTTTCTTTACATGTTTTGGATAAAACTAGTAATTATGCATTTGTATTTTTCAGATTAACAAGAGTAGTACTCGTGCTTCAGTACCTCCTCGTTTTCAGAAGCAGCAGGGTGACCATCCAGGGGCTCCCATGAGACAGTCTAGTCATGGAAGTCAGGGGCAGCCCAGCTCCCCCCAACCACACCCATCACAGTTACGTCAAGGCCAGGCCCCTCCCCATCCATGGTTCTGGCATCCTATCCCCCCTTATCCATTTGGCAGGCCACCATCCATGGACATGCAAGGTGAGAAACGTTAATTTGCCTCTAGCTGAAGTGAAGAGAAAATTATGGGAGTCTATTACATGTAGCTCAAAGAGATTTGATCAACGGTGTTTGAAACAGATTCTTGGTAGGCAAAATGGTTCTTACATATAAATATAGATAGAATATTTTAATAAAAATAAGTGGTGTTTATGTGGTTACTTCATGTGAACTTTGCCTTTTTCCTTCCATATTGTCAATATTTTTAAGATCCAAGGTATGTTTATCGTGAAAGGAACAACATAACTTAAGAGTCAAACATGTACAATATTAGAAGGTCTTAAAATCGTATAAAAAAGAATATAACTTCAGAATTATACCTGAAGGTCTTCAAATTCCTTTTAGGTATGCCAATGTATCCTCCAATGCGACATAGGAACGACAGCCATGGATCAGGGACAGACGAAAATGAAGGTGGGAGACCAGAGGGATACGAGAGAGACCCTAGGGCATACTTCCCTCATATGCCACACCCTGGTCAGTATGATGGAAGAGCCCCGCCTTTCTTTGATCAGAGAATGTATCAGGACTATGATAAACACTACATGGAAGAAAGAAGGTAATACATTTACATTTCTATATACATGTACATGTATACCGTGATGTAAAATGTGATGAAAAGTAGAGAACTTCACTTCAAATTTTCATATGCTTTCTTGTGTCAAAATCAGTTTGTCATTGAACTTGATTTCTTGCCATACAGAGACTCTGAGAAGCGTGAGAGGGATCGTGAGATGAAGGGAGACAGAAGTTTTGATGAAGAACGACGGCCTCCGAGTAGAGATCAGGAGCATGAGAGGAGAACCGCACGTCTACAAAAAGATCCATTTGATGATACCCCTGATGACAGGTGGACTCCCTCTCCAAAGTATGTCCTGTTAAATGTGTAAATGTATATGAAAAGTTTCTTTTATTATGGATTTTGTATCTGAAGATTATTGTAAACAGGAAAAAGACATTGATTTTTCAAAATTTTAAAAATACATGTATATTGGCATTAAAACAGTGGACCTTGTTTAGTTGAAAGTAAAATGTTTATCAAAGATGACTTAAGGTTTTCATAGCCAGAGATCATATTTTCATTTCATGGACATGATGTACAATTATGAGGAGAGTTAAGTACTGTATAATATTCACATTATAGGGAACTGAGGAAGGAAGATAAGAAAGATGACAGAAGAGATGACAGAAAAGGTGATAAGAGAGATGACAGATTTTCTGAAATGGACCATAAATTAAGCAAGGTGGATGACAGACGTGGTGAAGAGAAAGAAGATAGAGGAAGACAGAGGATAGACATAAGGGAAGAAAGAGATGAAGAAAGAAGTGGAGGAAGAAGAGATAGAAAGAGGGAAGAAATTGATCTAGATAGAGATTCTTACAGGGGACAATATGACCATTATTCACACAAGAAAGATCATCATGAGACCAGCAAGAGCAGTCGTGCCCCTTGGGCCCCTGATGATTCAGGGAAACATCATGGAAGTAAGTGAAAAAAGTCGCATTTGTTAGTATGCTCTTGAAGACCCTTCCATTAATTAACTTTAAATGAAAAAGAAAATGGGCATCT
Organism: Pinctada fucata; assembly: GCA_028142955.1. Lineage (NCBI taxonomy): Eukaryota > Metazoa > Mollusca > Bivalvia > Pterioida > Pteriidae > Pinctada > Pinctada fucata. The sequence goes on along the minus strand of AP027109.1, from coordinate 34,871,046 downwards.
ATAAGTATTTTCCATCAACTTCAATACATACATGTACATGAACGTGTATATACTGTATATATTTATCAAGGAATTCTTAGTTTGAAGTTCAAATTGAAATTGATTGACATTTTCGTTTTATTCACAGAGAGGGAACATCCAAGTTGCCCCCCACCTATCACTCCACAACAGTCCCAGCAAAACTTACCTCCAAGGTCCAATTACACGTCACTGAAGAGGACTCTGTCTAACAGCTCCTCTACAGGGGATAGAAAGGGGGATAGGGATGGCAGAGACAAACAGACTGACAAAGGAAGATCTAAAATGTCAGGAAAGGTATGGTGTTTATATAATCGTTGTTTACAATTCACACATCTTCACTATTTGAAGAGGTAGTACTCATAGTTTTTACTGTATTAAACATTCTAACATTGCTAGTGAATGAAATGTCCTTCCTTTCGAAATTCATAATTCATGGAATTTTTTAATCAGTTGCTTGATTGAAGTGTCGTTCCTGAATTTATATGAAAGTTTGTACCATTGTAGGATTCTCTGAAAGACAAACCAGTCAAGGAGCTCAAGAATCTGGAAAGAAATGATGATATAAGGTAGGCTTAAAGAGAAAGGCTGCATTTCTACATAAAAAAAATATTTGTTGTAGACTAACTTTCCTCAAAAATTCTTTAGAAGTTGTTTTGAATGTCACTTGTTTATTGAATTAACATAGTGATTAGTCAGAAACTGCATTATTCATGTTTTGCAGACTTAAAACAAAGGATGACCAGAAATTGGAGCGAGTTGACGAGAGGGATCATAAGGAGAAGAGAGAAAAGCCACGTGAAGATAGGCAAGACAAAGAAGTCAAGCCTGTATTACCAGAGGAGAAAGTGTCTGTATGGGGAAAACCCCCTCGAGCCGATAGTGTTGAGGATAAACAAGATGATAGGCCTTTCAGGGAAGATAGGCCATTCAGGGAAGATAAGCAGGATCGTGAAGAGAAGAGGCAAGATAAAAATCAACCTCCCCTGAAGAAAAAACGTGAGGAGTACAATCAGAATCGTTATGACTCTCGTGATTCTCGAGGCAGATCTGCACCTCGTGGTCGAACAGAATTTGTGAGAGGAAGAGGACGCGGTATGGGTAGGGGTAGTGGCAGGGGGAGCTACTCTGGGCAGAGAAATAAAATGGGGAATGTTGGTGGTAAAGAAATGAGAGGGTTTGACAGGACTAGATCTGCTGGTGGTAGGCCAGATAGAAATCAGAAGCCTATTGGACACTGGTCTGATGATTTTGATGATCGGGACTATCAGAAGTTCAAACCTTCACACGATCATCAAGATATCGAAACTGATGAGTCTGAGGAAAATGTGCCATTCGGTGATAATTTTAATGATAGACATGAACATTCGGAGAAATTTAAGCCAAAAGAGGTCAAAGAAAGGAAGCCAGAGAGCAAACCTTTCAGTTGGGAAGACCGGAGGATAGAAAAAGAGAGACAGATGAGAAATGAAGCTAATGAGATGCGTTCTAATGAGATGCGTAATCATAGAGAGGGAAATCAGCGGGACGGTGGTAGAATGGAGGAAGGTGATGATAGGAGGCCTGGTGGTAGAGGTGGATTTATGCCGAGAGGGGAACCCTCACGGAGGGGAAGAGGTTAGATTCATTTCTTTATACTTAGTATTGTTGACAAACATCAATTTCTTTCGTGAAAGGAGCTGTTAAGATAAGGGCTTGATTTAGCCCTGAAATCACTTGATTATTTCTCGTGTGCAGTCCTTCTATTTCAGGAAAAAAAGTGGTCGGGTTTAAACTATAAAGTATTAGAAGATTCCAAGTAGGAATTTTATTTAAATAGATTTGGTGAAAGATGTTATAATAACCAGTTAAAGAGGTAGGGGGTACTGATGAGAGAAAACGTCAAATATCGAGCGAAAATTCACAAAAAATGCATTATTTTTCACAAATTTGATTAAAATTATACTTCTGTACCTTTTAATATCAAAACTGGATAACTGGAGTTAAGCTTGAGGTTGTTATATCAATATAATCGGCAAACTCCGCAATCCGGAAACTGAAAAACGGTTGTATTTCGTATTTATCAGTCACAAATGTAGCTTTCAGGCGCGAAATACGCACAGTGTAGAAATAGACAACTTTATCGTTTATTTCCTACCTAACGGTTAAATATTTGATCGGAACACACTCTGAATAGATTTTTACATGATACTAAAGGAAAAATTGGCAACTTTAATTGATTTTACCGGTCTAAAGACTGATTCTAAAATATCCATCCATCCCCCCTTTTTTTCGTTTTTCGCCTGTGAGACATTGTTCCCCCCCTCGGTTCAGAACCCCACTTGGTCAGAAAATGTCTTTTATTGATATACACCTTTGTTGAAAGTGGCATTCTGAACCGAGGGGGGGAACAATGTTGTAGAAAAACTTTTCCGTTTTCCATTGATTTCTATTGGAAAAACGCTTGTTTTGACCCAAAAATCGGTCATATTTTGAATAATGTATACAACATGACAGAAGATTCATATCTGGGCTAAGTTACTTCGTATTTTTACCGAAAATTTTCCTCAATTTTTGCATTTTGAAATTTCGACTTTTCAGGGCAGATTTTACGCCTTATCTTAACAGCTCCTTTGTCATCAAGGAATCCTAATTATGAAGATAATTAAGGTGTGTTCAGTGAACATTACTACATTATGTATGATGAATTTCTTTTATACTCTATTTTGTTTATTAGAGCAAGATGCTTTTGATACACATGTAATTTTGGACATACATGTAAATAAAAGAGTTGCGTGTAAGTAGGGCTGGGACGATACTGTACCCAGCCGATCCGATATGTATCACGACACCTGATATCCGATACGATACATATCGCGATTCTAAGTTAAGTAATAAAACCTTCTCAAAAAGCTATTTGATAGTATTTATTTTCATCATAGTAGTAGCTTTTCTTTTATTCCACATGTTATAATTATCCCACACTAGATTTCTGTCAAGAATAATGATGAAAACAATTAATAAATGGTTTGTTTTGACTTGAAGAATTGAAAAACAAGAAATCATTTCAAATAACAATAAAAAGTCATGGAAATTTCGTATTAAAAATCAATGGTTCTTATCATTTTGTTCTTTTATATCTAGATACTTGCCATAATTTTGTCATGTTACAAAGAGGGACAAAAAGAGTTACAAATCATCAAAAAGAGGGACAAAATAACACCAATGAGGGACACTTTTTCATCACTATAATAAGGCCTTTTAATTATAATTACAAGTTGGGGATTTTTTTTTGGGGGGGGGGGATCCTCCACTTTTGAAGGAGCAACACAGTCAAATCAATGAGAAGTGTAAAATTTTCAAAACGAAGGACCATGTGGTATTAATTTGTTTCACATATTTCCTCTTCAATTTGTCTGATTTTTTTTTCTGAAAATACTGAAATTTATCTCACTAAGTATCAGTGTCTGAGTGTGTCGCACACAATACATCCTCAGCTATTTTTCATAATTATGTTTAAGGTAACTTTCCATTAGGAGGTTGAACTTCAGATATGCACTAGATCATAGTTCTCTGCAAACACAAGAACGTCAGAGAATAAATAAATCTTATTAACGCGCGCCATATACGTACACGGGCGTCGGCTCCCGGTCAGACGCATTTCCAAAAAGTGGCGCTTCATCGAACTTGTCCACCCTTTTATTCACAAGTATTAAACACCTGTGCCGTTACCTGAGTTGACGCTGGCGAACAATAAGAAAGGGAATTTAAATCAAATACACAATCGATACCTTAACGTCTCGGGTATTGAAAAAGACAGTAAGCTGACGTACGTTGATTAGTATTGAGGTTTTTTTTTACTTGGTAATAATAAAGAGAGTATTATAATAATTAAGAGCGTTCCATGGTTGCCGTATTTTCTTTTTTTTTATCCTGTTTACATTTTTACTTCACGTTGTTTCTTCTCATAAAAATTTTGTATCTTGGCTTACACAAATGGTATCACTCGAGCATCTTATAACTATTACTTTCAATGATTGAATTATTTTTCTAGCAAAAAAAAAAAAAAACAACAACAAGAGAAGGCTTACTTGCATTTATTTAGCGACGTTAATTGACTATTGTTTGTGGTACAGCCGACAGATTACCGGCTGATTACTGTACATGGTATATGGCGTGCGTTAGGTAAATATTATGAAACAGTTTAAGTTTATGAAAAGACGGAGTGACTAATAATCAATATAAATTATTACGCCGATTTTTTTTCAATGGAACTTCCAAAAATCGGGATTTCCCGGCTGGGACAGATTTTTTCGGTCGAAAATGCGGGACAATGGCAAGTATTTATCTACATGTATATGTAAACTGAAGAAAGTTGGATTTAAACTTTGAGCACTTGAAAATACGGAAAGTTTAAGCACAATTTCTTTGTAAATCTTAACTTAGGTATCGTCGGGGTGTATCGATACCTGGATCGTGAAAAAAAATATCGCGATGCACCGATGAATTGGAGTATCGTCCCAGCCCTACGTGTAAGTGATTAATGTAGAAATTCTTCACAACTCTTTTGTCTATTCTTAATTCATTTCATTGCTTCCATTGTCATGATTGTGTCATAACATTCGTGTAACCATTATGTTCTATTTATAGGTGCATCGTCCTCGAGTTACAGAGGACGTGGGCGTGGCTCCAGGGATGGAGATAGAGGAGACCGCTCAAATCGTAATTATTCTGCACCCTCCAGGGGAGAAGGTCGACCTCCCTATAAAGACCAAGATCAGTATTATGAGATGAAGATGCCTCAAAGGTACACATGTAGAAATTAAGCAGTCCTGCACTTTCTCTGTGTATGATTCATTGAAAGTTTATTTTTCAAATTTATCTTTTCTCATCTTTTGATAAGGCCATTTCTTTGTTATTTTCTGTTTTGCGTCCTCGTGCTGGTAGGTTTTGAGCCCAACGTCATAAAACAAAACAAAAATTAAAATAATAAATTCTATTGAAAATTAAAGTGTTTTCTTCAAAAATTAAAATGAAATTGTTTGATTTTTTCACGTTTTCTGTCAAAATGCAAGAGTACTGCAAATATTTAAGAAATTGCCTTATCTACCATTCTTTTGTGGACTAAAATCTGTTAAAAATAAAATGAAACAAGTTTCTATCAGATTTTACAAAATCAAATTATATGAAATTTCAAATTGTTTAATATGCTTGTTTGTTTTTCACCCTGGCTGGCTGGTAGGTTTCTCAATTTCAAGAGGACGCAAAACAGAATAAAAACAAGAAATGGCCTAACTATTAAAATGTGTACTTAATCATGGTTCTCATCAAAGAGTCGTTAAGTTGAAAGGATAGTTATATTAATGTTACAAGTAATTTAATGGCTACTTTAGCTTGACTTGTAAGTAGTAATTTTCAGACTCTCTTTGTTACTAATTTTCATGAAAATTACCAAAAAAATTGATACAATAGGCCCTTCTTAAACAGTCCAAGAGAATACTGGAAACAGTAATATTACTAAAAACAATAATATAACTTAAATTGGAGTTATCTTTCTTGGAAATTTATCTCTTTATATTACTGGAAGCAATAATACTATTTAGATAGTCAGTTCGCTCTTATACCAGTGGATTCGGGGAGAAATGAGGGTGATTAGGTGTTGTATCTCATTCAAATGTACACTGAAAAATTATTCAAAACATCAGGAAAATTTTTTTCCTTAACATATTTGAGACAAATATGATATCAGAAAGAAGAAAAAGTGTCAAATAGGTTCCAAATGGACATAATTTTCACTTTTCAGTAAAACAAAATGTTCATATATAATTGATTTGTTGTTGAATGAAAGAATGGTATGATAGAAACTGTGCTTATAGCTTTAAAACTTTGCTTTGTCTATATTACAGAAATATGTAATATAGAGTGGCAACATTACTGTTTTCAATAATGTAAGGGATTATTGTTAGCAGTAATATTACAGTTTTAAGTAATATTACTGTTTTTAGTATTCTCCTGGACTGTTAAAAGTTTTGCCGGTGTGTAAATTGTTCAATGATACACAAAAAAAAAAGAATATTTAAAATGGCAAACATGTATTTATTTTAGGAAAGAGGGAAAAAGATCTGAGAGAGCTCCACCACCACCAAGATTTGCCCAAAGGAGGGGTTTAAACGAGAGGGGGAGGGGTGCTGATCGTGGTCGTACACGCGGCGGAAGAGGCCGAGGTGGTAGTGCCCCTCCTAACTCTAGCCATAGCAAGCGACCACAGCTAACCAAACAGAGCTCCAATGATGGTAATGAAGAGTGGGAAACAGCATCAGAGAGTAGTGATGTCCTCGAAAAACGGGAGTCAAAAAACGAATATAGGGACGGTGACAGAGACAAGCGGGACTCAACACCTGGAAAGAAAAGCTTCTCTAGTCAGCGTCCCTCTGGTGATAGACAGAATAGAAGGGGAGACAACAGAAGACAGAACGGAGAAGTGATGTCAAATAGGAACTCCGGCAAAGAAAAATCTCCTAATCACGTTTCAAAAAACGGGTTGGGCAGGGGCCATCCTAGTGGTGGACCCCGTAAATCTTACAATTCTAGCAAAAAGGAAAATATGGCGAACATTTACAGAGTTGATGAAATTGTGCCAAATGACCAAACTGCTATAAATAATGCCATAAACAACAGCCTAAATCAAAAGTAAGAATCTGTCATTTGTTCGTAAAATTTTCATATTATTGTATATACATGTAAATGTATGAAATTATACATGTAAGGGGAGGCTTTACATGTGATTTACGTTTGTATCAATACTTTTCGTTATATTATGGATGCTTGATGTGGTGAAGTACTATGTGAGAAGGTTTTATGTACATTAACTTTGTAAAATCAAGTGATCCATCATGAAAGTAGATAGACATTCATTGCATTTATTATAGAAACCAGCCTCGAAAGTCTGATCTTACTGATGTCTCAAAGCCGTTAAAAACGGAGGAAAAGAAAAATGCATTAGCCAACATAGATATCAACAACTATGCTAGTAAGTGTTAAATTCTTATCTGCATGTAATATTGACAGTTTTTATGAAAACAAGAGCCTTCTGGTTGAATTAGAAAATGCCTATTTTAGGTCTCATATTTCTATGTCGTCTACATTTACATACATGTATATTAATTTGCTTGATGTCAATATCTCAAAATTGTCGATTGCTTACAGGTGTTGTGGTGATTGATGAGGTTCCGGAAGTGACCAATGATGATCCAGCTTTTTTATTTGAACAAAACGATGGCTTCCAGGAAGTAACATCTAAGCGGGCATTCAGAAGTAAACAAAAAGCCCAGCAGGAGGCCGAGTTACTGAAACAAAAGGAACAACTGAAGAAGCCTGCTTTGTCAAAGGTATGTCGAGTAAATAGATGTTGATAGTAGGGATAAGAAAAGGCAATGATTTGTAATAATTAAGAAATAATTCTTAATATCTGTGGCTTTCAGGAATATGAATAAGAAAATGAGGATTAGCAACCATTTAGTTTTCTTCTTGACATTTATTTGTACATACATATGTCTATTTAGGTTGTATCAAAGCCTAAAGGTGTAAAAGTCAGTGTGGAAAAACCAGTGAAATTCAGTGGAAAGTCCAGTAAGTTGCCACCACGGCTTGCACGACAGAAAATACAAAGGGACAAGGAAAGAAAGGAGGCAAAGGGAGGAGGATTTGAAATGAAGATAGAATGCTGGGACAACGAACTGGCCAATAATATACCACCTCTCACAGATGAACTTGCTCCTGAAAAACAAAGTATGTAGGGAGGTTCAGATTTGTCTTTTAAAAAAGTTAAAATATCCAGATGTTTTTGTATTCTATTTCATCACCACAAATTTCTTTAAAAGAACAATTTAGTTGTTTTGAGAAAAGTACAATTTTGGTTGTTTTCTATTAATTTAGATAAATTTTACTCTATTCCATGTACAACTTTTCAGACATTATGAACAGCATTGAATCTGTCCCACTGAACATGCAGTCCCAGCATCTTCCATCATCTGTAGCGATGCCAAATAACGGCCTTGGAGATGGCACTATTCTTCCTCCTAATGTTGGTCCCCCAGTAAGCTGGTCTACCAAAAACATCAGTTACGCCTCGGTCACAGAGGTCATGGATAAACCTGAAGTTCAGGATTCTGGACTTGATGTAAGTTTACAATAATTTTTTATGCCCCCGGAATCAAAGATTCGGGGGCATATAGTTTTTGGCCTGTCCGTCTGTTTGTCTGTTTATCTGTTTGTCTGTTTGTCTGTTTGTCTGTTTGTCTGTTTGTCTGTTTGTCCGAAAAACTTTAACATTGGACATAACTTTTGAATGGGAAGTGATAGGGCTTTCATATTTCACATGTGTATTCCTTGTGACAAGACCTTTCCATTGATACCAAAATTTTTGACCTCGTGACCTTGACCTTGACCTTTGACCTACTTTTCAAAAACTTTAACATTGGGCATAACTTTTGAATGGTAAATGATAGGGCTTTCATATTTCACATGTGTATTCCTTGTGACAAGACCTTTCCATTGATACCAAAATTTTTGACCTCGTGACCTTGACCTTGACCTTTGACCTACTTTTCAAAAAACTTTAACATTGGGCATAACTTTTGAATGGGAAGTGATAGGGCTTTCATATTTCACATGTGTATTCCTTGTGACAAGACCTTTCCATTGATACCAAAATTTTTGACCTCGTGACCTTGACCTTGACCTTTGACCTACTTTTCAAAAACTTTAACAGTGGGCATAACTTTTGAATGGTAAATGATAGGGCTTTCATATTTCACATGTGTATTCCTTGTGACAAGACCTTTCCATTGATACCAAAATTTTTGACCTCGTGACCTTGACCTTGACCTTTGACCTACTTTTCAAAAACTTTAACATTGGGCATAACTTTTGAATGGTAAGTGATAGGGCTTTCATATTTCACATGTGTATTCCTTGTGACAAGACCTTTCCATTGATACCAAAAAATTTGACCTCGTGACCTTGACCTTTGACCTACTTTTCAAAAACTTTAACATTGGGCATAACTTTTGAATGGTAAGTGATAGGGCTTTCATATTTCGCATGCGTATTCCTTGTGAGAAGACCTTTCCATTGATACCAAAATTTTTGACCTCGGGACCTTGACCTTTAAACTTTTAACCCAGCGACCTCCCATACATGTACTTAACAGAAAATAGTGTTCATACTAACAAAGATGCCACCGGGGGCATTCGTGTTTCACAAACACAGGCTTTATTTTTTTATTGATGACTCGTAAAACTAAGTAATTTTTGTTGTATTCAGGAATTAATTGAAAATGGTTAATAATTATGTACCTGTATTAGCAAAAGACTGCTCTCTTACTAAGGCCATGTAAAATAAAATCTATGTTTCTCAGACACCGCCGCGCGTGCCGTCAACGAGACGTTTTTATTGCAACTTCAGAAAAAAATACCCGCCGTGTTTCATCCTCGATCGTCGATTAAAAACGAAATATTCATTTATTTCATTGAACGTATATTGTCCTGTAAAATCGTCCAAACGGTACCCGACGAATAAATACTTTAAAAAGCCCGTATAAATCACGCCGCGTTCCTTATTTACGTTACAGGTAAAGACTATATCCATGCGCCGTGTAAAGGGAATTGTATAGGGTATACTAACAATGTGCCAACACGTGTCGTGGACACTTGGGCGGCAGGCTATTCGCGTGTTTAAATAAAACATCGAGTATTACATGTATTAAAATGTTCGTATAGTTTTCTTTATTGATCTCTACAGCATATGTAAATACCCATGCCGAACAATAGCAAGTGTCCATTGTAATACTTCCGAATCTATTAATAATGACGTTCACGTTGTAAAAAGTATAACTATAAGCAAGGACCGCCGACGAACGCAAGAGAATCTGAAACATAGTTAAATCCCTAAATCTGTGAACAAAAGAATGCATATTGCACCCAGGCCGTGTACATTATCTTATTAGACCGTGGTCAATGCTGAACACTTCATTCGATTTTTAAAGATTCCACTTCATCCAGACTTGACTTCCGAAGATATACGCTATCGGCCAAATTTTTGACCATATGAAGGGATCCATCCGAGGAAGTGAGGGGTCGTATTTAATTTGAACTGGGTTTAAACAAGGTATAAGCAAATAACACCCGTCGAGTAGAGATTCTACTAAATGTACTCTCGGCAATCAAAACACGTCATACTTCGTATATTTAATTTTGTATCTATTATCTTCTTCCATTCAGACAGATGAGCTACGTCTCCCTGTTCTCAGAAGGAACTTATTTACAGGAGAAAGCCATAAATTTTAATGTACATGTACCATTATTTTGACTAACGGTTCAAAGACAGTTTTCTATGAAGAAAAACGGGGGGGGGGGGGGGGGGGGGGGGGGGGGGGGGGGGGGGGCACAGCATAAGATTTTTTGCCTTACATGAATAATGTAGGGGGGGGGGGGGTAGACAGGAGAGACGATTTTTATTGCCTAACATGAATAATAAGAGTACTCTTGATGGGAAAAAAAAAACAAAAAATAAAAACCCTACCTACCTTGCCACCTTTTTAGACCCAATTATCTGAGAAACATAGAATTTATTTTACATGGCCTAAGCTTACTGGATTTTTAGGATCAGCATACTCGGTTGCTTACCAAGTTGTACTGATTTAAAAACTTCTCTCCAAAATAAACTAGGTAAAATGTTAGTTTGTCTTAATACAGCATAAAATCCTTGGAGACTTGAAACAAAAACTCGACTTGAAATTTTGAAAATTTATACAAGAGTCAACATCTTTTATTTAGTGATAGGGTCGTTGTGATTTTTGACATTTGTGAAAATTTCTAAGTATGAAATATTATTTGTACAGCCATATGTTCTTTCAGCTTTCATACCTGGATATGTTCATTGTAAATGTCTCTCAAATGTTCTTTTTTTTCTGTTATGTAGGTACATGTCCTTGACAAAGTAGACAAAATGACATTCAGTGATGGAAAACAGCCAGGAGACTCGCCTAAACCTCAGAGAACACCTAAGGTTAGAATTAAAGAAATTGTATGAACATGGTAAAGGACAAAAAGTATAATGTTTTCTCTTGATGTTTGGAAGGGTTCAACTTTCAATTTATAGGTAATGGTAAACTTGGAAAACAAGTTCCTGTACAGAAACTTCAACCTAGAATCGAAAGAATTTAGTTAAGTTATTCAAGTTTGAATTAACAAATTCAAAATTTACATGCAGGTTACTCGCAGTGAGAAGGTGAGTGTGAAGGACACAATGGACAAGGGTGATTCTAGTAGAACCATCAAGAAACCGGACATGGCTAAGGATAAGTTAAGAAGCACTCCAGTAGCCATAGAGAAACCTCAGCCCATACAGCTTCCTCCTAGCTTTAAGGACCCCTTTGGAAAGGTATGTAAATTTCATATGGAATATGATTACCTTTTGAAAGGTTGTAAATTTCATATGGGAATAAGGAGGATGGATTTATTACATGTAAATTATTTGATGTAGTTCAACTTGGAAATCTTCTGTATGTGTTTGTTCTAGATTAAAGATTTATTTAACAAGTATTTTGATTTATACATATACAAACATTTTTGTCTCCATGCAATTCATTTATTAGTTGATTTTGATGCGAGTTTTGAGTCACTTTATGTTTTTCCATGTAAAACTTTTAGACATGCATGTACGAGGATATCATCCAAACATGATTTACAGGTTGATGATTCTAACGAGATAAAGCTGGACTTCATCTATGATGAGGATTTGGCCACTAACTTCACAGAAGATAAATCAGATCAAGAGAAGAGTATGTTAGAGCCCCAGTCCTCCGTTACCGTGTCCATATCTAACACATCGGTACCCACTCCTGATAACTGCTCCACGTCACCTGCTGCACAGGATCTCAACTTTAAGATAGCATCTGTCAAATCATTCTGGGAAAGTGATCAGTCGCCCATGAATGTTTTTGAGTCTAGGTGAGATTTGAGTATTTATTAAATTACAATTTAGAGTTTTAGATTATACATGTACATTAAGTCCAGGATTCCACTAAGATAATTATGTAAAACTTTATTCACCAATACTGTATAATGAAAGATTCCAAATATGTAGACCTATTCTCCTTTAATTCATCTATTAGTAAATGTTCATCAACAATTACATTTTCATTTCAAATACATGTAGTCTAGAAAAGCTGAAAATAATTAAGATGGTGCTACTATAAGACTACATGTAATGAGATGTCCCCTCATGAAAAGGGAGTTTCAACTCATGATGTATAGAATCTTTGATTTCATAATTCAATATGCCCGAGGGTCAATCTTAAAATGTGTTATTTCAGTATTGCAGCCAGTACAGGGCTAAACAACACCATGACCACAGAAACCACATCTAATGTGGCTACGTCCTTCCATACTTTCAACTCCGATCTAGATGCTGAAATAAACGTTACTGATCACCCGACAAACATAAATTTGGAATCAATAGGTGGGGGAGATGAGAATAACAGTAGTTTGGGTCCTTCCACGATATCACCTCGTGTTCAGGATAGCATGACGTTCACTGGACCAGGATCTGTAGAAGTCAGTGCCTCGCTGGACGGGAAAACTTCTGAACAAAGCAATGTTTGTAAGGTAGGAATGTATACACTACTATTGCAGCAACAACTACAACAAATTTTGTTGCTGTGATTTTCTTGGGTTCTGTTCATACAGCAAAAAAATAAAAAAAAAAATTATTCAGTTGATGTAATTATATAAGAAATTGAGATAAAGGGTTCTACCTCTGATAGAATTTGCAGGAAGAACATGTAATTATCAAGCAAGATAAAATTTTGTTAGTTTGAAAAAAATTCCTGTAGAAAACTTCAAGTGCGATGATTATTGGGAGTTGAATATGTTAACAAAAGTGAGATACTGGCATTTACATGTATATTGTTCATTTAATTAATCTGGTGCATAAGGCATGTAAGGGTTAAAGTACCTTCAATTAATATGTTTAATGTGGTAATGTGACTTGCAGAAAAAATGGCTCTCTCCTCTAGAGCATATTGACTTCAATTTAATGTTTATGTTTAAAGGTTAAACCTCAGCAGCTTCAGTCTTCACCACTAGACCAAGATGATCTGTCTGGTAGTAATGGTAGTGGTTCTATGTTAAGTAGTGGTCCTACAGAGGTACCCACTTCTCCCACCATACAGAATATACTGTCTGGTTCACAACATGGCTTCCAATCCTTCCAGTTAGGCCATTCTCAAATTATGCCACAGGAACCTAGGGTAAGCAGATTTGCAAATGGGGAAAAATTCTTGTTTCACATTCAGAATGAGTCATTTGTACAACTGACTTTGAAATTAAGTTAATCCATTTCTTTGATCTGTATCTCATGTTAAATTGAAGGCAGGCTTCTCATAGAGAGCTGGCTCCCTGCAAGGTGCCACCTCCTATGTATATTTTGAGAATATTACAACCTACTTTCAAGTTGAAAAACATTCTTCAAGTTGTACCTAAGATTAATGATTGGTCATGTGCTATGGAAATGCAGTGATTTTCGGAAAATTTGCACATGACCAACCAGAATGGTACACCCATGAACATTAAAATAACATGTAGATAGTCATAACCTACATGTACATGTATGTATACATTATTTAAATAAAAGCACATGAACAAAATATAAATACTTGTATATTTATTTCTATTGGTACACAAATTCTCTACTTATAGATGAACCAGTCTAGCTATGGTTACAGTCTGACACAGCAGCCACCTCCTGCCCCTCCCGCTGCCCAGCAACCTGGATTCTCACAGCAACAGCAGCAGCAACAGAGCCTCTTTATGCCAACAACGCCCACTCAAGATTCCTTCCAGCTCTCGGCATATCCACCACCCCGAAACCAGCAACATCAGCAACACAATCCAGCGGCTGCTGCAGCGTTTGGGCAGACACCAACCAATCAGAACACCATAATGGTGTCCTCCGCAACATCCTCTCTAATGTCAACAACCATTAAACCTCCACCCAACCAAAACACGCCATATGGTAAGTTATGCAGTTTTGTAGTGGAAAATCTCCACTCTATTTGTACAATATATATACATGTAGATTTGAAATGAATTGCAATTTCTGATAATATCTTAATGTTCAAATTGAGAAAAAGAAGTTCAAATTCAGGTTCTTTCACCTGAAAACTTGCATTTATATTTGATCATCAAAGTCGACTTTTACAAACAAGTACATGTATGTACTTTTAGTACATGTAAAAGTATCATACATGTAAAAATTGTACATACTTATAGTACATGTAAAAGTTTTATACATGTAATAATTGTACATACTTTTAGTACATGTAAAAGTTTTATACATGTAATAACTGTACATACTTTTAGTACATGTAAAAGTTTTATACATGTAATAATTGTACATCCTTTTAGTACATGTAAAAGTTTTATACATGTAATAATTGTACATACTTTTAGTACATGTAAAAGTTTTATACATGTAATAATTGTACATACTTTTAGTACATGTAAAAGTATCATACATGTAAAAATTGTACTTACTTATAGTACATGTAAAAGTATCATACATGTGATAATTGTACATACTTTTAGTACATGTAAAAGTTTTATACATGTAATAGTTGTACATACTTTCAGTACATTTAAAAGTTATATATGTAATAATTGTACATACTTTTAGTACATGTAAAAGTTTTATACATGTAATAATTGTACATACTTTCAGTACATGTAAAAGTTTTATACATGTAATAATTGTACATACTTTCAGTACATGTAAAAGTTATATATGTAATAATTGTACATACTTTTAGTACATGTAAAAGTTTTATACATGTAATAATTGTACATACTTTCAGTACATGTAAAAGTATCATACATGTGATAATTGTACATACTTTTAGTACATGTAAAAGTTTTATACATGTAACAATTGTACATACTTTTAGTACATGTTAAAGTTTTATACATGTAATAATTGTACATACTTTTAGTACATGCTAAAGTTTTATACATGTAATAATTGTACATACTTTTAGTACATGTAAAAGTTTTATACATGTAATAGTTGTACATACTTTTAGTACATGTAAAAGTTTTATACATGTAATAATTGTACATACTTTTAGTACATGTTAAAGTTTTATACATGTAACAATTGTACATACTTTTAGTACATGTAAAAATTTATACATGTAATAATTGTACATACTTTTAGTACATGTAAAAGTTTTATACATGTAATAGTTGTACATACTTTTAGTACATGTAAAAGTTTTATACATGTAACAATTGTACATACTTTTAGTACATGTAAAAGTTTTATACATGTAACAATTGTACATACTTTTAGTACATGTAAAAGTTTTATACATGTAATAATTGTACATACTTTTAGTACATGTAAAAGTTTTATACATGTAATAGTTGTACATACTTTCAGTACATGTAAAAGTTTTATACATGTAATAATTGTACATACTTTTAGTACATGTAAAAGTATCATACATGTGATAATTGTACATACTTTTATTACATGTAAAAGTTTTATACATGTAATAATTGTACATACTTTTAGTACATGTAAAAGTTTAATACATGTGATAATTGTACATACTTTTAGTACATGTAAAAGTATCATACATGTGATAATTGTACATACTTTTATTACATGTAAAAGTTTTATACATGTAATAGTTGTACATACTTTCAGTACATGTAAAAGTATCATACATGTAATAATTGTACATACTTTTAGTACATGTAAAAGTATCATACATGTGATAATTGTACATACTTTTATTACATGTAAAAGTTTTATACATGTAATAATTGTACATACTTTTAGTACATGTAAAAGTATCATACATGTGATAATTGTACATACTTTTATTACATGTCAAAGTTTTATACATGTAATAGTTGTACATACTTTCAGTACATGTAAAAGTATCATACATGTAATAATTGTACATACTTTTAGTACATGTAAAAGTATCATACATGTGATAATTGTACATACTTTTATTACATGTAAAAGTTTTATACATGTAATAATTGTACATACTTTTAGTACATGTAAAAGTTTAATACATGTGATAATTAAGGATTCCGACTTCCGTCGGAATCCTTTCTGTTATTGTATTGTCTTTTCTTTATTCTTATTATTCTTATTCTTATTATTATTATTCTTACCCCCAAACAATTCCAGAGACGTTACAACGAAGTACGGCATCATTGAATAAAATGGAAAGTGTCATGAGAAAGAGCAAATAAAGATCTTCATTTAAATTTTTTTTCTTGTCGAAAAGTTCATATATGCCCCCGCTAGAGGTCATCAAAGGCAAAATCTTTAAAACCTTATAACTCCTAAACTAACCGTACGATTTGAATGAAAATTGTTTTATATTGATCTTTGGGAAATTTGCAAACTTTTATACGCTTACATGCTCGATAAAATATTTACGGTTTTCGTGCTATTGGAACTTTAAATTGGCACAGTGCCAATTTCTACAGTTTTTGAGATTTTGAGTTGAAACTTGGATGGTAGGCTACTAATAGGTAGTCTTTGATGATGACCTAGTTTCAAGGTCACATTATGATTCTCAAGGTCACAACAAACTTTTGCCTATAGAACAAAGACTATTTGACCTTGACAGTTCAATCTTCATAAATACAATCATTGAGCCAAGCCCTTTCACCTTGACCTTGGCCCAAGGTCAAATTTTCATTTTCAAGGTCACAACACACTTTTGCCTATAGAACAAAGACCATTTGACCTTGAGAGTTCAAACTTGGTGCAAATATTCCTTGCATCAAGTCCTTTCACCTTGACATTGACCCAAGGTCATTTGTTCAATTTCAAGGTCACAACAGACTTTTGTCGATAAAATATTGAGCTTTGATTAGATTAAGAGGACTCTTGATGAGAATAAACTCAAATGCTTATCTTTTATCCATGACCTTGGTTAAAGGTCAAATTAACTTGTTCAAGGTCATAACAAACATTTACTCTTGTAAAATTCACAGGATTTTGTCCTGAACTATTTATTCGTCACACAAGTAGTACTTCTTATTTGAAATGTACATAGTAAGACAGATAACTCCTCTATTCTTCTTCTCTGTTTCTTTCTGTTTAATTCTTAGTAGCATTACATATTTGTAGTTTCATGTTGTTGTCATTTTCTATTAATAGAAATTATCTCATTGCAAAATCATTGTGCAATACTTTTTTGAGAAAGTCATTGTAAAGGATTAGATATTGATTGAGCATGGAGTTTAAAGCTGTCGTAAACATGAAAGGTATTTATCTTTTATTTTCTTCTGTTTTGTTCATAATTGAATAAGAGTCCCAAGTAAGACATAAGCTCTTTTGACTCGTTTTCTGAACTAAATGTGGTACTAAAGCAAATATTCTTTTTTCATCTTCTTTGTTCGGATTTTAGCACTTCAGTTCCAAGGAAGGTCTAATAAAGGAGGAATCCGTCTGTTGCTTGCAACAGTAGCCATCTAGTTGTACATACTTTTATTACATGTAAAAGTTTTATACATGTAATAATTGTACATACTTTCAGTACATGTAAAAGTTTTATACATGTAATAATTGTACATTCTTTTAGTACATGTAAAAGTTTTATACTAATAATTGTACATACTTTTAGTACATGTAAAAGTTTTATACATGTAATAATTGTACATACTTTTAGTACATGTAAAAGTATCATACATGTGATAATTGTACATACTTTTAGTACATGTAAAAGTTTTATACATGTAATAATTGTACATACTTTTAGTACATGTAAAAGTATCATACATGTGATAATTGTACATACTTTTAGTACATGTAAAAGTTTTATATATGTAATAATTGTACATACTTTTAGTACATGTAAAAGTTTTATACATGTAATAATTGTACATACTTTTAGTACATGTCAAAGTTTTATACATGTAATAATTGTACATACTTTAAGTACATGTAAAAGTTTTATACATGTAATAATTGTACATACTTTTAGTACATGTCAAAGTTTTATACATGTAATAATTGTACATACTTTTAGTACATGTCAAAGTTTTATACATGTAATAATTGTACATACTTTTACAGTCCAAGAGAATACTGGAAACAGTAATATTACTATAAACAATAATATAAATTAAATTGGAGTTATCTTTCTTTGAAATTTATCTCTTTATATTACTGTAAGTAGTAATACTATTTAGATGGTCAGTTCGCTCTTATACCAGTGGATTCGGGGAGAAATGAGGATGATTAGGAGTTGTATCTCATTCAAATGTACACTGAAAAATTATTCAGAACATCAGGAAAATTTTTTCCTCAATATACTTGAAGAAAATGTGATTTCAGAAAGAAGAAAAAGTGAAAAATAGGTTCCAAATGGACATTATTTTCACTTTTCAGTAGATTTTTTTTTTCATATTTAATAAATTTGTTGTTGAGTGAAAGAATTGTATGATATAAACTGTGCCAGTGGCTTTAAAACTTTCCTTTGTCTATATTACAGAAATATGTAATATAGGCTGGCAACATTACTGTTTTCAATAATTTCAGGGATTATTGTTAACAGTAATATTACAGTTTTAAGTAATATTACTATTTTTAGTATTCTCCTGGACTGTTTTAGTACATGTACATACTTTTAGTACATGTCAAAGTTTTATACATGTAATAATTGTACATACTTTTAGTACATGTCAAAGTTTTATACATGTAATAATTGTACATACTTTTAGTACATGTAAAAGTTTTATACATGTAATAATTGTACATACTTTTAGTATATGTAAAAGTTTTATACATGTAATAATTGTACACTTACAGGTACTCTACAAAGTAAGATCGGCCATAGTACGTTACCATTTGGTCAGCAGATGAACAGCAGTTCCATGGCCCCCTCCCAGGTGTCCTTTATACAGTATGATGGTAGTCAGTTATTTGGTAATCTGGGTACAAACCCTCTACTAAGCAGTACTCAGCCCACTCAGAATACTTCACAGCTACTGGGCAATCAGCTTGTTCAGCCTAGGTTAGTTCCACCTTAAACTTATTTAAGTTACAATTACAGTATATTTTGTGAAAACCGGATCTTCTGTATTCCGGAATCTTGTCTACATCGGTTCTTTCTTACGGTCCCTAGCGATTCTCCGTAACGTTTAATAGTAAAATCTTTTGTGTATTCCGTATCTTGTCTATTCCGTACTCCGGCCGTCAATTAGGGTACCGATCACACTAATTAGGGTTAATTGATCACCTGTATACTGGCCTTGTGTAAACATCTACTCAGGTGTGATTTGGTCAACGGTAATTATACCTTCGGCAACGTATTTTTTTTTATAACAAAGAATTAAAAGCTATTTAGTGTACATGTTTATCATGGCGATTACGCCGAGAAAAAGAAATATTGTTGATAATGCATATCCAACTCATAAAAGACAAAGAAAAGAATTAAACTAGAAGAAAAAATATCTTTGATTGACGATTCGTAAAAAGTACAAAAAGTCACAGAAGTATGGCGACGGAGCAACTACTGTTAGTGACATAATAAAAAACTTGCAGTGATTGGGAAGACCACGCGCCCTGTGTCATAGTCCCATTCTGATAAAAAATGGCCCATAAAAGTGACAACTCACTGCGTCCTGGTGCGCATTATTCTTCGTGTCCCATTTTGGTTTTTAAATCTATCTAAAAGTTTTGTATTCCTATTTACGTTGTTACGTAGGTCTACACCAGTATAAGTAACGTGTGGATCACAGCTTACTGTACATTGCTAGTCAGAAGCACAATATTCTTCTGTTGACCGACAATTAATGCAGTGATACAATACAGTATTGTTTTTTCCCTGACATTCTTTTTTTCCTCGTTCTGCGCCTGAGATTTAAATCTCCAATGTCCACTTACGTATCTTATCTATGTAACGGTACTTGTGTATGCGTTCGTCCGTAAAAATGACCGAATGTTACTTATTTGCAGACTTTACGTATTTTAAAAGAGAATGAAATTGTTATATGCAAATCATTAAAAACTCATCCTTGACAGATTTTTCCGCAAAACGTAGACAATGATATGAAATCTGTTTGATCTCTGTTTAAATATGATTAAATCTATTTGCATTTTGTATTGATATGATGATCAATTATTCTATTCATCAGTAAAGGTATAGCAGTGAGCATTCTTGTGTATATTATTTCAATTCAATTGGGTCAAATAGATCGATTTTCTGTACACCGGATCTTGCCGAAACCGGCCGATTCAACCGGAACCAATGAAAGCCGGTTTACACAGATTATACTGTACTGCTGATTTCATTTTACACATTTGAATTAGAGCTTGATATGCCCTTCTTAAAAACTAAATAGGAAAGAAAAAATTAAAATTTTAAAGATTGTACCACTATGTACAAATACATGTACTTTGTAGTACAATGTAGGTACAGTAGAAATTTGAGTATCTGAGTTTGTAATACATGTACATTGAGAAATATTTTTGTCATTATTTGAATGAATTTTGATGTATTTTTAGGCCGACAGTTCAGAATTTACAAGCTGTACAAGGTTCATCATCATTTTATCAACCCCAGCAACAACAGCAGCAGCAACCCCTGCAACAAACCAGCTTCTTCTCTAACCCCCAACAGACAAACAGTATGCAGGTAAGCTATACATTACATAAGTATGGATAGTTTCATATAATGGTGTTGGTGAATCAGGCAGCTGGCTAGATATCTGTGTTTAGTTATGGAATTAGCATTAGCTTGAAGAAAATACTTTGAAAAGAAATTTATTTTTGAAAAATAATCTTGGAAATGGAAAAAAATAACATGTACATGTAGGAATTAAAAAAAAAACAACCATAAAACAAAAATTATGTAGATTAGAATTCCAACGTAATGGGTGAAAGTAAAGAAAAAAGTCGTATTGTATTTGCATATGTTCATTGCACACAAATTAGAGCTAGCATTCCCTCACTAACCTTCCCTTTACCTCTGCTTCAGCCTCTGGGTAACAGTAGGAGTAAGAGTGGTGGAGAGCAGCTGATGATTCAGGCCTGTATACTCCAAGGGGCGCTACAACAGGCTGCTGCCGCGGCAGGCGCACCACCTGCTCAGTTCTCATTACAAACCTTTGGCAACCAACCCAGTAATGCTACAGGCACAGGGCTTGGTCTCACCCCACTCCAACCCACTGCTGCACCTCCCAATGCCCCACACCAACAACAAACTATAAATATGGCCCAACCACAGCCTAATGCTGCAGCTGCCCAGGGCTCCAAATCTTTCAGCTTACAACAGCAGCAATCACCCCAAAATACTCCTGTAAGATTGAGTTAAAAGAAATTGTTAGAATAGTGTTAAAGATACTAATTTTTGATTTTTAGGAAAATGACCTGCAAGATGGAAAGTTCCAATTTTCAAATCTTTTTGATAGATGGAGTCTTGAAATTTACATAAGATGTCAAATCATTTATATTCGATAAGAAATAGTGACATGTATTTGATTTTTTGTGGGATACAGAGTTTTTTCCCCATTTGGGATGGTATCAGATGTAAACCATTCTGACATCATAAAATTGATATGGTAACATCAATTTGTTGCCATTATTTCCTGTAGTTTAGGGAGGTTTCCATAGAATTTGATGATGTCACTATGAGTCAGTTACCACCCCTAATGGGCTGTAACTCTGTTCTGGAAAATACCATATAACTATCTTCAACTGCAACTACTCTTTTTTTGCAGCTCAAATCTCCACCCCAGAGTCTGACGCCCAGCAACTTTGGAGTATCGTCTTCGATGCCTCAGAGTCAACAGACTTCCAAATTCTTTGGAGCCAACAACCAATTACAACAGAACCGAAGTGGCACACACCGTTTTGGTAGTGTAGGAATGAATTTTGGTACCAATCTGAACATGAATGTCCATAACACTGTACAACAACAATTTGGACCTAAGCTGAACAGCCCTTTTGTTGCCCAACCACTGCAGACAGGAGGTATGGTAGACTTTGATATTGTATAGGTCATGAGTACATGTACATGTATAAAGTTCAGAATGTACAAATGTACATGTACTTTGTATATGATGAATATAAAAGTACATGATGAATACATGTATATGATTCAGACTATAAGCTTGTTGTATTGATCTTTCATGAATGAATTTACAGGAGCTATCATCATTATCAAAATAGAAAATGAACAAGGATAGTTCAAGTTCAATTTATTCAGTTAATCCAACTTGATGGAATACAGAATGAAGGATATGAAGAAATTGAATTACATTGTGTTTTAAGCATCTAGCATATTTACTGAGCTCTCATAGAAATTTTGTAAACACATTTTACCATTATACACAATAAATTCAAAATGAAGGAATAAACATGCTCAAGGCCCACCCTGAAGTTGCCCAATCTAAATACAATAAATCCGTATTTTGACAGGTCCTGTTGTGAGACCACAGATGATGGTGAATAACTACAGGCCAAATGTTCCTCCACCTACCGTAAGCTTCCCTAATCCCATACAGAGACCAGGCCTGGCTAATGCTCCAAGGCCCACTAGAGCCCCGGTACAGGTCAAAGCACCTGAACAGCCACAATCTAAAACATCAGACGCTGTCAAAGCCCAGCAAGCAAAGGAAAGAAAGGGACTGCTGGCTCATGCCCAAAACTTTCTGAATCCCCAGAACAAGCCCAGCATTAAACATGGAGCAAAGAACGAAACTGTGCCCAGCTCCGATAAAAAGCCCAGCCCAGGTGGAATAGAGAGTCCCAAGCCTTTGCCCGATGATGCAAAAAGTACAGAAGAAAAGTAAAATGGACATAGGTGACTTGTCTAGGCTGAATTTCACTATGATGAGATGTGATTGTAATGAAAGAATTGTAAAAAGTAATGCATGTACAGGTATTATTTGTAAGTGAAATATTTTATACGTTGAGGAATGTATATAAACTGTTTTTCTGTTTATATCAAATTTTATTTATAACTTAGTTTTAGTGCATTATTATTATTTTTTTTGTGGAAAGAGGAATGTAATTGAGAATGGCAGATATTATCAGATGTATCTTTATCAGATGAAAGCTGTGATGTACTGCTTGATTTTAGGACAGGTACGATGTAGATGTGTTTGCTGAAGAAATTTTTTGTTTATTTGATATCCTGTGATCCTAAAGATTATGTAAAGTCAGTGGTTAGACTCGGTCAAGTTTGTATTAGAATTCTACTGCATAATGGATCAATTGTTTTTATTTTTACAATAGTATTTAGAAGTTTTGATACATATACTCGTGCACAAGTGCATGTCAAGATGACCGCTAGCATGTGCGTCATAGTGTTTCCTCCGAAAGATTTTCCAGAGGATTGTTGGAAAATGGACTTGTAGGCCTGCAAGGCTTGTGTTTATTGATGATAAACTGTTGTACTCTAAACATAGCTTTTAGAAGGCTAATTGTAATGCTAGAAGCATGGTAAGATTATGAAGGGAAAAAACGAGTTGTGAAGTTTGGCAACTGATAGGTTTGTCATATATACAAGTTTTTACAAAGATTGAGCTCCCTTGTGATTTACGTATATAGAAAATTGTATTACATACATGTATATTATGTACGGAGATTATATAAACTCCATTGTAAAGACAGTGAGGGTATTTTTATGCTGTTACGTATACATAATGGTGACTGTTGATGACTTTGATGCCCCAAAGTGAAGCATAGACAATTGAACAAGATTGTAACAGAAAGTGAATGGAGAAAAGTTTCCGCAAAGCTGTGCCTGCATGCGGACGAAGGAAAGTGCAAGTGTCAAACACTAATCATGTAATGTAGTGAGTAGATTTTACATTGATACTGATGTGCCCCCGTCAGTATAATGTGGGTTTGAAGTGAAATTGGAGAAAGGATGGATCGATGTTCGATGCCCCCGAACACATCCATAAACTTGTCTCATGTTTTAATGTTGTTTAGTAATTCAGTGGTAACGATATAATTTATGTTGTCACATTTTACCAGAATTGTTTTTTTCTCACAGAGTGTGTATCTCATACCCATCTGTTAGAATAATACAAATTACTGTTACAGTAACAGAAAGACAGGATTTTACACTGTCATATTCTCAGTACATGTTACGTATCAGAAAATTTAGATATGATTCGGAAATGATGTATGGAATGGTTAGACGAGAAAACGCAAAGATGGGAGAGTGACTGTGGATTGAGAGTTTGTAACCATTTTATACACAGTTCATTTCATATAAATTACTTTTGTGTCCACAAAGGGCATTGTAATTTATTCTCAATCAGATTTCAAATGCATTGTCAAATTTTTATTGTTTGTAATGTACTGATCCTGCTTTAATAAACTCCAAAGTAGGTCAGAATAAACTGAACTACTGTTATTTACAAATGAAATAGTGTTTGTTTTCTCTCTTTTTCTTGCAATTATTATGTTGATGTCCACAAAAATCCCAGTAGGCTTTTTTCAGGGTTGCCAGCAGTCTTGAAAGTCGGGGAAATTGCCGTTTTTTTTTTTCAAGGTCAGGGAATTTAAGAACTTGGTCAATGAAAAATGAAAATCCATTTAAGTTTGGGAAAAATTATTTCAGAGCTGGAAAAATATTATTAAGATTTAAATTATGGCTATGACAGTATTCAAGTATAAGATTAAAGTAATTAGAAATGAATTTTAGATGATAAAGGTCTCGTAAGAATACTTTCATGTTGATTTATTAAAATATTGAAAAAATAAACATAAAACAATCAGAAAAAAAAGAAATGGCAGATTGGACTGCAAATTGGGAGATCGGGAGGCCTTTTAAACTTTTGGCGGTTTACATCCAAGAGAGCTGGCAACCCAGTATTTACATGTATGTCGGTATGTATTGTGTGACTACTATGGCTGAATGTCCTCGCAAATCTGTAAGATTAGACAAAGTAACATGAAAAAAGGTAGCTTGCAAAAAAAAAGTGCTCCTGTGAGCAGTTGTGTCAGTAGAAAACCTTTTTTCCCACTACCAGGTCAATATCAAGGTCTCTATGAAAATCAAAGGCCTTGTTACAAGCATTATAAAGCTGCACGAGTTCATAAGGTAAAATATTGCCAAGGCCAAAGTTTGTCAATTTCATGAGGTGAAAATATGGCCAAGTTTAAAAGTTTTTCAAGTTAACAAGGTGAGGAGAAAAACCAAATAAAGAAAAAAAAATTGTGCAGATGTCGCAAAAATTAAAGACCCTAAATCTCTGACAATATAGGGGCAGTAAAAACCCATTCAGGACTTGTGAGAAAGCAACACTTGCCAAGGGCTATCTTCGAAAGTACAGCTTTTTCAGGAGTCCGAGTGTCCTTAAAGAAGATTTTCCAATTGAACCAGAAGTCTCTGACGAGACTGTAGCTCTCCTGGTTGATTTGTTTTATTCACTCGTTGACAAGTGAATAATATACATACACATAAATAACAATTTCCATTTCATTTTAAACCAAAGACCATAGGGAGCAGGCACTCCAACAAATTATAAGTAGAACAACATATCCATTAGACTGCAACTAGAATATCACTGAGTCTTATACAATTCATTATTTCCGAGATAAAGGATTTCAAAAAATAATGCCACACCAATTTTTCAAGATCCTAGGGGTCAGGGGCTGCTATCTCAAATGATCGACCTATTGATAACACAATGAGACTACAGATCCATTATATTGCATAAAGAACAAAGTTTTTATTATTAATAGCTTAAGAAGAGTTAAGAGCACAATTATATAACAGAAAATGACCACACTCATTTTCTAAGACCCTGGGGGTCAGGGGCTCAAACAAAATATCAGGTGCACAACTAGACCACAGACCCATCATAATGCAAAAAGAATTAAGTCGCCACCATTTATAGTGTCAGAGGAGTTGCGAGCACAAGATTACATAGAGTTATATAGGTGAAAATGACCACACCCATTTTCTAAGACCCTGGGGGTCAGGGGCTCAAACAAAATATCAGATGCACATCTAGACCACAGACCTATCATATTGCAAAAAGAATTTAGTCTCCATCATATATAGTGTTGGAGGAGTTGCGAGCACAAGATTACATAGAGTTATATACATGTAGGTGAAAATGACCAAACCCATTTTCTAAGTTCCTGGGGGTCAGGGGCTCAAACAAAATATCAGGTCCACAACTAGACCACAGACCCATCATATTGCAAAAAGAATTAAGTCTCCATCATTTATAGTGTCAGAGGAGTTGCGAGCACAAGATTACATAGAGTTAAATAGGTGAAAATGACCACACCCATTTTCTAAGACCCTGGGGGTCAGGGGCTCAAACAAAATATCGGGTGCACATCTAGACTACAGACCCATCATATTGCAAAAAGATTTAGGTCTCCATCATTTATAGTGTCAGAGGAGTTGCGAGCACAAGATTACATAGAGTTATATAGGAAAAATGATTACACCCATTTTCTAAGACCCAGGGGGTCAGGTGCTCAAACAAAATATCAGGTGCACAACTAGACCACAGACCCATCATATTGCAAAAAGATTTAGGTCTCCATCATTTATAGTGTCAGAGGAGTTGCGAGCACAAGATTACATAGAGTTATATAGGTGAAAATGACCACACCCATTTTCTAAGACCCTAGGGGTCAGAAGCTCAAACAAAATATCAGATGCACAACTAGACCACAGACCCATCATATTGCAAAAAGAATAAAGTCTCCATCTTTTATAGTGTCAGAGGAGTTGCGAGCACAAGATTACAAAGAGTTATATAGGAAAAAATGACCACACCCATTTTCTAAGACCCTGGGGGTCAGGGGCTCAAACAAAATATCAGGTGCACAACTAGACCACAGACCCATCATAATGCAAAAAGATTTAGGTCTCCATCATTTATAGTATCAGAGGAGTTGCGAGCACAAGATTACATAGAATTTCATAACCACGCCCATTTTCTAAGACCCTGGAGGTCAGGGGCTGAAACAAAATGTCAGATGCACAACTAGACCACATACCAAGTAGGATGCAAAAAGAATTAACTTTCTATCACCAATGGTTTCAGAGGAGTTGCGAGCACTAGAATTGTTTACGGATGGACGGACGGACAGACGGACGGACGCCGGACGACGGGGTATCGCATAAGCTCGACTGGTCAGAGACCAGTAGAGCTAAAAAAAACCAAATAAAGCTGGTGTATAGTAAAACCAATAGGATACTTTGTCTCGGACTTGGTGTTGGGTATACCGGTATATATATACATGAATTGCTATGCATGTGTGGATAAAGTAGAGGCTGAAATTAATATAAAGTTATCGATGTCCCAAACTCGCCTAATGCCTTGATTGGGACATCAATATAACAGAAATTTTTGGGCGGATTGCAAAGCAAAATCCAGTCTATGAAATGGTGAAGTCCGTCAGACAGTGCGTCAACATTTTGGTTAAGGTGTTGCATTTAAGTCCGTGAGAGACCAGAAGTCTCTGATGAGACTGAAGCTCTCCTGGTTGATTTGCACATATACACTCAAGAGAATGAATGCTCGGCTTCACCTTGCCTAATACAAGTACTTTTTTCATCGACCCAATATATTTCTGTATCCCCCCTGTAAAACACTGTATAACGAATTTATCCCGCTGAATCGCTTTTGGTTTGTGTATGTTATGTCAACATATTCTAAAGCATTTTGGTGACGTCAAGAGCATAAAGCGTCTTAGTAGAAGCAGGATATCAAAATAATATCCTGTTAGTAAAATAATACAACATAATATTTGGTTCTTCTCGACCAATCAGATTGCAAGAAATTTGCCAGAGGCGGGATAAATGTATATCAAGTTTTTTTTATGAGAACCAACAACCATATGCCAATGCATATCCATCAATTTCTAATTAATTTTTTTCATCAAAATTCAGAGCAAAATTTTTTTTTTTCGAAAAAAAAAAAAAAACGGAGTCTCCCCCCCCCAAGAATATCAAATGGACCGTGCCTTAGATTTTAGATTTCTCTAGAATGTGAGAGAATTACTAAAAATAGCAATCCAAGGAATGCTTGTGTCGCCTGCGAAGCGGCTTGTTTATTATTCTAGAAAAATTATTGGTAACAGTAGAAAAGTTTTGTCAAATGAAATTCATCTAAAATATCAGACCTCTATATTACAAATCAAAAGATATGGCCATTGTCAAATTTTCAGAAAACAGTGTCAATCATCTAGGCCAAGGTCACTATGTAAAAATTGGTAACGAAAAGGTCTCATCATAAGAATTATTAAAGACCTATCACTTACCAATTAAAAGATATATACAACCTTACTTTCTTAGAAAAGAAGGTCAAATAGTAAGGTCAAGGTCAAAAGGTAAAAAAATTATGGTATATGTAGAAATGCATTGTTACAAGGAAAGTACATGTGAAATAGCAAAGCCCTATCACCTACCAATCAAAAGATATAGCCAATTTGACTTTTCTTGAAAAGTAGGTCAAATATCTAGGTCAAGGTCACAAGGTCAAATATTATGGTCTGTGTAGAAAGGTCTTGTCACAAGGAATACACATGTGAAATATCAAAGCCCTATCACTTACCAATCAAAAGATATATACAATCTTAATATTTTTGAAAAGTAGGTCAAATATGTAGGTCAAGGTCAATAGGTCAAAAATTATGTTATGTGTAGAAAGGCGTTGTTACAAGGAATACACATGTAAAATATCAAAGCCCTATCACTTACCAATCAAAAGATATAGTGAATCTTATCTTTTTTTTCAAAAGTAGGTCAAATATCTAGGTCAAGGTCACAAGGTCAAAAATTATGGTATGTGTAGAAAGGTCTTGCCACAAGGATTGTATGTGTGAAATATCAAAGTCCTAACCCTTACCAATCAAAAGATATATCCATTCTTAATTTTTTTGAAAAGTAGGTCAAATATGTAGGTCAAGGTCATTAGGTCAAAAATTATGGCATGTGTAGAAAGGTCTTGTCACAAGGAATACACATGTGAAATATCAAAGCCCTATCACTTACCAATCAAAAGATATATACAATCTTAATATTTTTGAAAAGTAGGTCAAATATGTAGGTCAAGGTCAATAGGTCAAAAATTATGGTATGTGTAGAAAGGCGTTGTTACAAGGAATACACATGTAAAATATCAAAGCCCTATCACTTACCAATCAAAAGATATAGTGAATCTTATCTTTTTTTCAAAAGTAGGTCAAATATCTAGGTCAAGGTCACAAGGTAAAAAATTATGGTATGTGTAGATAGGTCTTGCCCCAAGGATTGTATGTGTGAAATATCAAAGTCCTAACCCTTACCAATCAAAAGATATATCCATTCTTAATTTTTTTGAAAAGTAGGTCAAATATGTAGGTCAAGGTCATTAGGTCAAAAATTATGGCATGTGTAGAAAGGTCTTGTCACAAGGAATACACATGTGAAATATCAAAGCCCTATCACTTACCAATCAAAAGTTATGGGCTGTGACACCCAAAGTGTGACAGACAGACAGACGTACTGACGGACGGACGGACGGACAGACGGACAACGGACAAAGTGATCCCTAAGTGTCGCTATGCTTCGCAGGCGACACAAAAACGTGTATATATAACATACCATATGTATCAAAACTAAAATAACAGATGTTTTTATTTTTCAAAAAATGTGGGTCAAAGGTCAGTGATGGGGTCAAAGGTTAAAATTTGGCTCCAAAAGATAAGCCTTCTCAAGGTACATAGACATGCAATATATGAAGGGTATCTTATACCCTTTCATCAGAATATAGTTGAATGGAATGATATACTGACAGTCGGATGGATAGACAAACAGATGAACAGACAGACCTACCACTATATGCCTTTTGATAAAATTAAGACTAAAGGCATAAATAACCTCTCATTGGAGCTGAAATAGTATTGCATAGGATACTCTATAGAGATATTTCCTTCTTTCTTATACTGACCAGTCAAAATACTTAGATCAAGTAATCAGACAGTTTCAGATTGAAATTAAATATAATAGGACATGTGGCCTACCGAGTGAAAAAAGTATCGGCCATTTTGTTCTAAAACCTAAAAAGGTTTTAGGCTATTTTTTTAGTAAATGTAAAACAATGAAAATAGAATATTGAACAAAGAACATGAACTTTTAGGGTGAATGTGGTATTAATGTAGACAGAAGCTAATTATTAAAATATAATACAAAATATTTTTACATACCGGTATGAAATATTTGATCCTCTATAGAAAACATTTTTACCATATATCCCAGTTCAGAATAAGGGTGTGCCATAATTTTTTTTAAATCTGCATGCGGTTGAAATGATGTTTTTGATTGGTCAAAATTTAAAAGGACAAAATGACTCGAGGTCCAATTGACAAAAAGGCCTGAAACATAAGTTTATTACCAGTAATTTATGGCAGGAACAGGTATCGTACCCAGATAGCTCAGTTGGTAAGAGCGTCTGCCCAGATAGCAGAAGGTCTCGGGTTCGATTCACGGTCCGGTCACATCTTTTCCTCTCCTGTTACAGAATTGGCGCCAAACTAAATGACTCAAGGTGAAGTGGAGTTTTGTGTGAAGTTTCCAGTGCATGGAAACCTAAAAAATTGGTGGAGAGGAGTGTGGCAGGAACAGGCATCGTGCCCAGATAGCTCAGTTGGTAAGAGCGTCTGCCCTGATAGCAGAAGATCTCGGGTTCGATTCCTGGTCCAGTCACATCTCTCCCTCTCCTGTTACAAATTTAACTTCTATAATTAATACTAAATTTGGAATTTTGCAAAATAAAACTTACACAAGCACCTTTCATTTGGCAATGTGAAGGAGGCATTATTGCTATTTTATTTGATAAAATGATCAATCTTTGTGATTCTGGTGTTTCCATGTATCAGAAAGCACAGCTCAAGTCCGTGATCACTTAGGACATTCTACTCTTGCAACAAAAAGTCTCACTACTCTCCCCAAAAATCTTACACCTTAAACAATTAAAAAATAAGTAAGAAATACATGCATTTTGATTGTTTTTTATCTTTCTTGCACTGTATAAACAAAATAGAAAAGATTTTCAAGTTGATTGATTGATAAGAGGAAATTCCGAAACTATCCCCTAGTGTTTCTATAGAATTGAAGATAAAATCCTGGGTCAGGTCCCAAATAAAATATGAGAAAAACTAAATTTCAGACTCATCTATGATAATATTGTAAAATGGCAATAAAGGAAGATTTTGGTAGAAGTTTTCCTGGGTTGAAATATTTTTGTATGTGTTGGCTTTTACAAATGAATTTTTTTAGTATTTTAGTTTATTTTTTTTTAATTTGATTAACACATAGTAGATATGCCTATAAGGCATCTCTTGTTATATTATCTTCTATTAAAACATGTGTCACTTGCTTTAATGTAAACATTATGAAAATTTTATCAAACCACACAGTTTTACATCCCATTGGGGGTGGTACTCCAAGCAGTGGAGGAATTTATAAGAAGAAAGAAAGATGTAAGAGTTACCTCCCCCCTCTCCTCCTCTTCCCCCCCCCCCCTCAAAAAAAAAAACTTACACAAGCACAATATTCCTTTCATTTGGCAATGTGAAGAATGCATTATTGTTATTTTATTTGATAAAATGATCAATCTTTGTGATTCTGGTGTTCCCATTTAACAGTCTGTGATCACTTAGGACATTCTAGTTACATCCCCCTCTCCCCCCCCCCCCCAAAAAAAAACTTACACAAGCACAATATTCCTTTCATTTGGCAATGTGAAGGATGCATTATTGCTATTTTATTTGACAAAATGACCAATCTTTGTGATTCTGGTGTTCCCATTTAACAGAAAGCACAGCTCAAGTCTGTGATCACTTAGGACATTCTACTCTTGCAACAAAAATTCTCACTACTCTCCCCAAAAATCTTACACCTTAAACATGTTAAACAAATAAAAAAATAAGTGAGAAATACATGCATTTTGACTATTTGATATCTTTCTTGCACTGTATAAACACTATAGAAAAGATTTTCATGTTGATTGATTGATCAGAGGAAATTCCGAAACTATCCCCTAGCGTTTCTATAGAATTGAAGATAAAATCCTGGGTCAGGTCCCAAATAAAATATGAGAAAAACTAAATTACAGACTCATCTATGATAATATTGTAAAATGGCAATATCTTTGTTTATTTATAGTTTCTGTCACTTATATACTCTAAATGCATGTAGATAGGGTAAGAGAAAATAGCCATACCCATTTTCCAGAATCCTAGGGAACAGGGACTCAAGTAAAATACTGTAATGACATCTAAACTGCAAACCGATAATATTTTGGAATAAATCAATTAATTATTATCCATAAATTCTGGGAAATTAGCTATCATGAGATCACATGTAGTTTAATAGAGAGAAAACAACCACACCCATTTTCTAAGACCCTTGGGGTCAGAGACTCAAACAAAATATCAGGTGAACAACAAGATTACAGACCGATCATATTCCATAAAGAATTTAGTCTCCATTATTTATAGTGTCAGCGCTGTAAGCATAAGATTATATGGAAATGGCCACACCCTTTTCTAAGACCCTGGGGGTCATTGGCTCAAACAAAATATCAGGTGCACAACTAGACTACAGACCCATCATATTGCAAAAAGAATTATGTCTCTATCATTTATAGTGATAGAAGAGCTGTCCGGACAAAATTACATAGAATTTAATGACCACGCCCATTTTCTAAGACCCTGGGAGTCAGGGACTGAAACTAAATGTCAGGTGCACAACTAGACCATGGACCAAGTAAAATACAAAAAGAAATAAGTTTCTATCCCTGACAGTTTCAGAGGAGTTGTCCGGACAAGAATTGTTTACGGACAGACGGACAGACAGACAGACGGACAGACGGACGGACGCCGGACGAAGGGTGATCGCATAAGCTCGACTGGTCTGAGACCAGTAGAGCTAAAAACTGCTTGGAGCAGCAACTTGAAACTTGACATAGTGATAGACCATGATGAGACGAATCAAACTCGGCAACAAAATTTGACCTAGTAACCTTTACCTTGGAGTTTTACCTACTTTAAAAAAAGCTAGAAGTGGACGAACTATACCCCTGCGGGATGTTTTTCTCTAAACAGATTCATTTATCACATAACAAAAAAAGCTCTAGTCATAAGGAATCTATATGTGAAATATCCCTTATAGTTAAGTAGGTCAAAGGTTAAGATCAAGGTCACTAGGTCAAAAGTCTGTTATCAAATGAAAGATCATGAGGAATATATATGTGAAATATCAAAGCCCTATCCCTTATAGTTTAAAGAAGGTCAAAGTTCAAGATCTAGGGCAAAAGTCATGATATCAAATGAAAGCTCTCATCATGAGGAATCTATATGTGAAATATCAAAGCCTTATCCCTTATAGTTTAAAAAAAGGTCAAAGTTCAAGATAAAGGTCACTAGGTCAAAATTCATGATATCAAATGAAAACTCTCATCATGAGGAATCTATATGTGAAATATCAAAGCCCTATCCCTTATAGTTATAAAGTAGGTCAAGGTCACTAGGTCAAAAGTCATGATATCAAATTAAATCTTTCGTCCTGAGGAATCTATGTATGAAATATCAAAGCCCTATCCCTTTTAATTTAAAAGTAGGTAACTTGTTATGATGAATGTCTAAGAAATATTTTAAAAAGCCTTATCACTTATACTTGAAGAGATACTCACTTCAAGAACATCTTAACCAAAATATTACAATAAGGTCAAAGTTCAAAGACAAGGTCGCTAGGTCAAATATCCTGGTATCGAAATGTAGCACCTGTTATGGTGAATGACTGAATAAAATATGCCCTATCACTTATACTTGAAGAGATATTCGCTTTAAGAACTTCTTAACCAAAATACTACTACAAGGTCAAAGTTCAAAGTCAAGGTCACTAGGTCAAATGTCTTGGTATCAAAATGTAGTACTTGTTATGGTGAATGTATGTTTGAAATATTAAAGTCCTATCACTTATATGTGAAAAAATATATGCTTTTTTAAAAGAACTTCTTAACCAAAATATTACTATAAGGTCAATAAGATCACTATGTCATATTTCTTGGTATCTAAATGAGTACTGGTACTTATTATGGTGGATGTTCTTTTAAAAAGCATATATTTTTTCACATGTAAGTGATAGGACTGTAATATTTCATACATACATTCACCATAATAAGTACCAGTACTACATTTTGATACCAAGACATATGACATAGTGATCTTGACCTTATAGTAATATTTTGGTTAAGAAGTTCTTTTAAAAAAGCATATATTTTTTCACATATAAGTGATAGGACTTTAATATTTCATACATACATTCACCATAAAAAGTACTATATTTTGATACCAAGACATATGACCTAGTATGGTGAATGTATGTATGAAATATTAAAGTCCTATCACTTATATGTGAAAAAATATATGCTTTTTAAAAGAACTTCTTAATCAAATAATTACTATAAGGTCAAAGGTCAAGGTCACTAGGTCATATGTCTTGGTATCGAAATGTAGTACTTGTTATGGTGAATGTATGTATGAAATATCAAAGCCCTATCACTTATACTTGAAGAGTTATCCGCTTTAAGAACTTCTTAACCGGACGGATGGACAGACGGACAGGTTGTTTCCTAAATACCCCCCAAACTTTGCTTGCAGGGGGTATAATTAAACCTAAGCTATATCGTGAACTGTAGACGATATGGCTTTGATATTTCATATGCAGAATCCTCGTGACCAGACCTTTCATTTGATATCATGACTTTTTACCAAGTGACCTTGACCATGGAGTTTGACCTACTTAAAAAAACTTAAAACCAGGCTCAAATCTCATGTACTGTAAGGGGTAAGGATTTGATATTTCACATGTAGATTCTTCCATTTGATATCATAACTTTTGACTAAGTGACCTTGACCTTTTACCTACTTTTAAACTATAAGAGGTAGGGTTTTGATATTTCACATATAGGTTACTCATGATCAGATCTTTCATTTGATATGACTTTTGACAAAGTGACCTTGACCTACTTTTGAACTATAAGGGGTAGGGCTTCGATATTTCACATATAGATTCTTCATGACCAGATCTTTCATTTGATTTCATGACTTTTCACCAAGTGACCTTGACCTTAGGCCTATTTTTGAATTATAAGGGGTAGGGCATCAGTATTTCACATGTAGAATCCTCATAAATGTAACTTTTTTTTATTTTGCAATAGTATTAATGACCTTCGACCTTTCTGTCTGCACAAAAAAGTATACATCATCTAATACAACTCTTCGCAATCTGGCCTTACCGCCTTCAGCGGTTTATTCTATTTGGAACTCAAAAGTGTTGCTAGATTCTATTAATCCTATGCCAAAATCCAAGTATTTTGCAACATGGCAGACAAAAAAAAAATCAACAGTTGTAAATGACTTGGATGTTATGCTTCAATCATTACAAGAAATGTGCATCAATGATGCAACATTATTTTGACCTTTGCTTCACTGGCTATTGGTTGAATCAGTAGACAGTAACATGGTTCATACTGAAATTTGACTCAAAATCCACGACTTTCCTATGACTTGAGCCAAATTTTTTAGAACCTCGTTGACAGAGAAGAGACTGATTGGTATGACCAGCATTTTAAGCCCTTCACTGATATTGTGCAAAACTAAACAATTTAACCTACTCGTCACAAGAAATTCCACATTTTTCAATAATTTCAAAATGATCAGAGACAAAAT
Organism: Pinctada fucata; assembly: GCA_028142955.1. Taxonomy (NCBI): domain Eukaryota; kingdom Metazoa; phylum Mollusca; class Bivalvia; order Pterioida; family Pteriidae; genus Pinctada; species Pinctada fucata. The sequence goes on along the minus strand of AP027109.1, from coordinate 34,835,250 downwards.
TTGCATGGATAAGAAGACAATAAACTGGGTGATCGTGAAATTTCATGGCTTTTTAAGGACTTGATGCTAAATGCCATGACTTAACCCACCTTCCATTATCTTTTCAAGACAAGGTCAAATTCCATGACCTGTAATGAAAAACCATGAATAAAGATGGATATGAACCATACAAAATTGTGTGCGTCTGCCCTTGTTTCAAATCAAGAGCTTAGTTTTTCAACTTGGAAAATTAAATTCTAATTACAATTTTGTTAACTGAACGTGAAGAAAATTTGACCTTGACCCTACATTCATTTTCACCTTTAAGTTAGTAGATGTTGTCATTCATTTCGATTGACATTCTCTGTAATTTTTGTCAAAGTCTGACAAATGATAGCATACAAGTTATAATAGCTATAAATTCAAACAACATGTACTACAAGATGGGGACAGACAGACAGATGAGGGATAAATGATCCATAACACACTGTTTTACTAAGCAGGTGATATAAAGAATGAAACAGAATTATGCATGGTTTTACGAATTTTTTTTCTAAATTTAATCATTCATACATAAATAGAAGATACACGTAATGCCATGTTTAATGCATATAACAATACAAACAATACCTTTGATCTATATCACATAGACATAATGACATGGTTACAAGGTCCGAAGTTTTGCTATTGCTTATTATGACATCTTTACAAGACAATTGTACGTAATATCTTACTCCCCATTGTAGGATGTCAAACATATCATTTGCCACTATAAATTCGTCAATTTCATTGGCTCCGTAGTAAGGTACAATGGACCAATGAGAATCGGCCTAGAGTGTCGTGATTAACATACAAAGCGAAGTTTTGAAAACAATATGGCGGCGCCCATGGAAATCTGTTGAATATGCCAAAGCCAATTAAATATTAGAGGGACAGGCGTACAAGTCTCAGATATACATTTCTATTGTTTAAGAGATACATCAGGTACTTGATTTTGTACCAAAATCGAATGAAAACTATCGAAATACATGTATGTGTGCTAATTGGATAGTGATGACGCGCTCTCAAGGGACATAAATGTTGAATGTTCACTAAGCGGTCCTCTGAAAATTGTTGGAAATTTCTACTTTGAGCTGCACAAGGGGGAGTAAGATATTACGTAGACTTGTCTCGAGATGATGAATATGATAATAGAGAAATATGTCCCAAAAATGAGGTCCTTAGTCTTGGTATAAACTTTTAAATAACACAATAATGTATATGTATGTTACAATAACGAGAAAGTCCGAGTGAAGAAAGGTTTTCAAATTTGTACCCACCCCCCTCCACCAAGGCCAGCATCAAACCCCTGATTTAGCCTGAGAATGAATGAATAATTTACAAGTATTATTACCTTCTGTACTTTTGAAAAGCTTTTCCAGCTTTATAATACATGAATAGGGGTTTTGTTTTAATTGTACTGAGCTCACGGACCATCCTTAATGTAGAGATTTGTGACAGGCGGAATGGAAAGTGTGGCCGGTCTGGGAATTGAACCCAAGACGACCTTTTGCTTACAGGGCAGATGCTCTTACCAACTGAGCTAACCAGGCACGATTCCTGAACCGTCATAGATTTAAAGCCAAATGCATCAACTTAAGAACACCGCAGGCTTACAAAATTTCCTTAACTGCTAGCATTGGAGATTTCCTATTGCATTATAATACTAATGTATTATACCAAGAGAGGTATCTCAAAAATTCAAACAAAATGTATCTTTAAAGGAAAAGGGAGGGAAAATAGGTGAAAGGAAGGGGGGAGGGCATATTAATGAATAATTTGTATACTAAATGAACATAAAACAATGATAAAGTTCTTAATTCAAAATTCTCATGATCAGCACTCTATAAGCAAGTTACCTCTACATGAAACCACTACTTCTACCAACAATTTGCCCATTCAGCTTTAAAGCTATTTATAGCACAGAAATGCTTGGTCCGACAAAACTACCTAAACTTTATGATTCTGTAAGAATGGTATGACATATATCAAAATGACTTTGAAACTACTGTACTTCGTGAGAACAACATGGTCATTGAAGTTTTATCATATCATAAATCTAGAAATGTAAGCAAGACTTCATAATCAAAATTAGTATACAAATTATTCATTTCAAAATACCTTTAAAAAAAATTGAGCATTGAAATGTTTCAGTCATGTACATGTATAGATACACCAAGTATTTTAAGGGATGGCTTTAAATTTGTGAACAAATAACCTATAAATTTAAGTGAAAATTCGTACAAATTTTGTACATTGTATTTTAGCACTATAAATTTGGGTAAATTTGAAAAAAAAAAAAGAAATTCACATGAAGCTTTGTAACTCACTTACATGTACTTTAACAAATTTATATATTAAAAATTAAATACATGTACATATTGTATTTCTATAAGCTCAGATTTGCAAAACTCTTCTTTATACACTAGATACATGTAGGAAATACTACATGTAGTACATGTATGTTAAGATTAGAAATCTATAAATTCATCATTTTTTTTTAAAAAGGTTAATAAGTTTTTGAAAAAAATTTCTAGCATGATCAATCAATCACTTATACAATAATTATACAAACAATGAACACATATTCTCTTAAAACAACATACAATACTAGAATGAATGAACATTTTTCATTTTGTCATTTTGAAATAAATTATTTTTGACAGCATTTATTTCTGCAACAAGGTAAGGATAAATACCTGTCCTTCTAGATCACCAAGAGATCTGTTCCAAGTTTAAAAAGCATTCTTACACAAATTTGCTGGAAAGTTTGTAACTATTAAAAGATCACTTCCTTCATTTGATAATCAACAATTCCAAAAGTTAATTTCCGAATTTATATTTGGCGTTTAAATATGATTTTAGAGAACAAAATACGCTCTAAATTGAAATACATGCATTTGTAAATCCTTAATACAATGACGAAAATTACATAAATTCCTGAAATTATTTCAAAGAATGATTACAGTATTGTTAGGGATGACAGTCCTTTAGGTTCAGTCTGATTAAGAATATAACAGTTTTGTGAAAATGAAAACTCCTGAAATGGACATACAACATATATTCTGTAAGAAAACTGTCTAGTTATCCTGAGAGGAAGCCATTTTGGTTCATATACACGTAGTATGATGTCACATAAGGATAAAATTCACATATTACAAGTCAAGATATAAAAAAAGAAACCTCAATAAAGAATGGGTTTTGATCTCTCATTATAAGCTTTGATGTTATCAAGTATCTAAGGCTAGAACAGCGTTTGCATAGTATATTCAAAATAAGATGAAGAGATGAACAAAACAATTTCTCATTAAAATGAAGAAAACTGGAGATTTAGGGCTCGGAAAAAAAATCACATTTACCAGAAAAAGTGGAAATGACCAGACCTTGACTTTGTTTCCCTTACCCAGACATGCCTACCTGTTTCTTACCAAAAGTGTAAAAATTTGCTAAAGAAAGTGTAATTTAGGGAAGTTAAGCGTAATATAAACAATGGATTGAAATGTTGAGAACAAAAGCATAGTCTTTTTCCTACTTTGACATTTTTACAAATCTTAATCATTTAAACAATTGCTTATCGATATCAAATCCTCAAATTACAACAAAATATAGGCAAGTCTATTTGTTTGTTTGAAATATTTATTAAAGTAATTCTGATTGGAAATTGGAAGGCCTAAAAATGAGCAGCATAAGAGTACAGCGTATTTGTAGGTCAAAAATCAGAAAAATTACGCAAATATCGTAAAAGTAGGCAGGTCTGCTTACCCTTCTGACTATAATGCAAAAAAAAAATTTCAAGAGTATACAAAGATAGGACTTGAAAAATATTTTAAAAGACTTTCAAATAGAGTATCACATTTTTATTCCAAGAATATATTTTCATGATGTTGACTAAATGTCCATAAAAATAATCTCCAGGCATACATGATGATAAGTATAAGCAAGTTTCACCCTGTTGTGAAATTCATCGAGAAATACTGGCAAGAAATATGTTTAACAAAGTACATGTACATGCATAATAATAAAATAGGTATAATTAAATAAACAGTGATAAACTTGTGACTATGTTTTCTATATGTATGTGGAGGCCAATGGCCTAAAGCACCCTGGATTATAGCTTCCCTCTATAATGCCACTTTGTTGAGTGATATATCCGCTGTCGTCACCTGACGTAAGCCGTGCCATCTTTATTTATCCCAAGCTGTAGTCCTTTATCTGCAACAGATAACAAAGTATAATGAAGAACAGCAGATGCTATGTACATGAATGTGAAATGAAATCAGCTACTGCAAATTTTCTTGGATATTTTTTAAAACACGCTAAAAATTTTTGTGACACAAAATTGGAAATGTTGAGCTGAAAGATAAAAATCCTGAAATATATGTACATACATGTATATATGCACAACTGGCATAATTCCCTTAGATGAAACTATTGATAGCAATGTGTTGCATTTCGCATGTGAACGCTCGTGACATCACAATACATAAGTTCTACAGAAACATGCTGCAACGGCTATTCTAACCAACTAACTTAACCCGAGGTGACCTAAATTTTAACGTCTTCTTTTAACCAGGAAAATTTGATTTCAGAAAATAGGAATGAAACTGACAATTGTGTGCATAGAAAGAATGTCATAATAAGTGTTTTGTTACGGGTATGCAACACACAGCAAATGCATTTATTGCAATAAATGTGCTAACATGCATTACATGACATTGTGCGATAAATGCACTTGCTGGGTGCTGCATATCCGTAACAAAACACAAATTAAGAAACTTATTCTCTATGTACATTTCATTAAGTACTACACAAAATGATTGTAAAACATACATGTATGTCCTAATTGCAGCAGTTTGACTTCTGCGACAGCAGTCAACGAAAGAGATACCGGTACCTTGACTTTTGAACAAAAAATCAATAAGCCTCTTCCCCTCCTGATAAGTAAGCATACATGTATATCCAAATTTAGTTTGGTTAGTTGAAAGGGTTCTTAGTTAATTATCATCTGGAAACTGAAAATGTGACAATATAATGGAAGGACAGACAAATAAAATCTTTAATGCCTGATCCATTACTGTAAACGTGGTTATTTTCGCTGGGGGAAAATTTCGCGATTATAACATCAAGGTGTTTTGCGTGGGGGAAATATTCGTGATAAAAATGTATTTCCCATTGTAAGAATGCAGCGGGGATGTTTTCGCGTGGGGAAAATTTTCGCGAAATCCCTCGATTCACAAACACCGTGAAAATTACCACCACGCGAAAATTTCCAAGTTTACAGTACATGGCAGAGGCATAAAACTTTCCGACAATATTGGTATTTTCCATATTGACTTACTTTCCTCTGGTTGGTTGAAATCTATTTCTGTGGAATCCATGAACTCTTTAAACAGATCATCTACTACATCATCAGCATCCACACGAGTCTGGTCGACTCTACGACCTTTCTCTGTGTCGTCTATTTTCTACAAGAAAAAAAAATTACTCTGTCATTAATAAACCAACTTTTTTTAAAATGACAGACTCAACAAAAATTTAACTACTGTAAATTAGTTTTTATTCGTCAGATACAAATTTTCGTCATTGTCTTCCTTGATGAAATTACTTACTGACGAATATAAATACTACTGACAAAAAAAAAAAATTGTAGTAAGGAAAAATTGAATAAGTCTCTTGATAAACTTAAATATAAACAAGGAGGGAAGAAGAAGCTGAAGGTTCTGAGTTTCAATAGTGTTATTACAACACGCAAATGACAAATCAATGAAAACTGAATATGAACACAAAGTTGCATATGATGTACTTCTTATTACAAAATAATAATTAGTTTTCACAGCAAGGTAGGTGATACATTTGTCTCTAATTGCTTGTTTAGCGATAATTGTTAAACAAACAATGAAAACAAACACATACGACGGATTTGACTATTTGACGGCGGATCTAAATGTTACATAGCATTTGAAGAGATGAATTTACATTTTAAAGACCATTGGATGACGAATTTACGTACTGACGAAATGGTCATTTTGAATGAATTGACGAAAAATGGTACTGACGAAAATAGAGCAATTTACAGTATACCATACATATACATGTATCAAAAACACATACTGATTAACTGCATATACGTAAATAAAAGATCATTCTGTCAAAAACTCTGTGTTCTGTTTTTTTCTGATGAAAATTGTATACTAAAATTTTAGATTTCGGTTCAACTGCCAAGCGAATGAACGTTAGTTCAAAAATCTTTCCCATAAAAATCATTCACATGTAAGTATAGAAATACATATTGTTATGATTTTTCTTCAATCTTTAGATTGATTTTTATGGGATGTTATCACACGTACATTGTTTGCTGGGGGAGTATACAGAAATTGCAGAAAAAAACAGCTTAATTTTGCAAACATAGGTAATCACAGATTACGAAGCTCACCTCGTGACAGCAAAATTCAATTCAAACATATTTCTTAGTACATGTATATTGGCTTTTAAAGGCAAAACCACTCAAGTAGAAAAAGTAGGTCAAGGTCATTTTATGACAGTTTGATCAAAGATACATCCAATATGCAAGTTTGGTACATGTAGCAGTTATACTTTGCTCAATATTGGCTTTATAGAGCAAAATCACTCAAGCGGAAAAAGTAGGTCAAGGTCATTTTATGAAAGATTGATCAAAGATACATCCAATATGCAAGTTTGGTACATGTAGCACTTATACTTTGCTCAATATTGGCTTTTAAAGGTAAAATCATTCAAGCGGAAAAAGTAGGTCGAGGTCATTTTATGAAAGTTTGATCAAAGATACATCTAATATGCAAGTTTGGAACATCTAGCACTTATACTTTGCTCAATATTGGCTTTTAAAGGCAAAATCACTCAAGCGGAAAAAGTAGGTCAAGGTCATTTTATGAAAGTTTGATCAAAGATACATCCAATATGCAAGTTTGGTACATGTAGCACTTATACTTTGCTCAATATTGGCTTTTAAAAGCGAAATCACTCAAGTGGAAAAAGTAGGTCAGATGCTGCATCCGATGCATGGATCCATCTCGGCATCCAAAGATGAATCACTTGTGCAAGTTTGGTTACTGTAGCATTAGTACTTTGTCAGATACTGAGCAACCCCAAACTTCTTATCCAAATCACTCAAGCGGAAAATGTAGGTCAGATGCTGCATACGATGCATGGGTTCACCTCAGCATCCAAAGATGAATCACTTGTGCCAGTTTGGTAACTGTAGCATTAGCACTTTGTCAGATACTGAGCTACCCCAAACTTCTTAACCAAGTCACTCAAGCGGAAAATGTAGGTCAGATGCTGCATCCGATGCATGGGTTCACCTCAGCATCCAAAGATGAATCACTTGTGCCAGTTTGGTTACTGTAGCATCAGTACTTTGTCAGATACTGAGCTACCCCAAACTTCTTAACCAAGTCACTCAAGCGGAAAATGTAGGTCAGATGCTGAATACGATGCATGGGTTCACCTCAGCATCCAAAGATGAATCACTTGTGCCAGTTTGGTAACTGTAGCATTAGCACTTTGTCAGATACTGAGCTACCCCAAACTTCTTAACCAAGTCACTCAAGCGGAAAATGTAGGTCAGATGCTGCATCCGATGCATGGGTTCACCTCAGCATCCAAAGATGAATCACTTGTGCAAGTTTGGTTACTGTAGCATCAGTACTTTGTCAGATACTGAGCTACCCCAAACTTCTTAACCAAGTCACTCAAGCGGAAAATGTAGGTCAGATGCTGCATACGATGCATGGGTTCACCTCAGCATCCAAAGATGAATCACTTGTGCCAGTTTGGTAACTGTAGCATTAGCACTTTGTCAGATACTGAGCTACCCCAAACTTCTTAACCAAGTCACTCAAGCGGAAAATGTAGGTCAGATGCTGCATCCGATGCATGGGTTCACCTCAGCATCCAAAGATGAATCACTTGTGCAAGTTTGGTTACCGAGCATTAGTACTTTGTCAGATACTGAGCTACCCCAAACTTCTTAACCGGACGCGGACGCGGACACGGACGCGGACGCGGACACGGACACGGACGCGGACGCGGACGCGTGGGGTTATAGCATAAGCTCACTCAACTTCGTCGAGGTGAGCTAAAAATGTAAACCCATTTCAATAGAACAGATTTCTAAAAGACTTACCTTTCTTCTGTCTCCTTTTGTGAGATCATTAAATAAAGCTGAACCTCCACTTGGATTTCTGAAAATCAATAGGATTCTAGAATGGATGAAGTGAAGAAAAAGAAACTCAAACAAAATAAATTGTTCGCAAGATTTACGAGTGAGAATCAAAAAGATGTAAAACCATTGCTTCTGGCTAAATTTACATGTAAAAGGATGAAACTAGTACAGATTTTTAATACTGTAAACACGGTTATTTTCAATGGGGGAATAACTATTGCAACAGTGCGTGTTTGGGTAGTTTTGGTGAAATAAGAAGTCTTCCTTTCAGTCTTTTATACATGTTGTAATTTTCATGCAGGGGTCATTTTCGCGATGAACAATTCAATCCCGAAAAAACGTGAAAATTACCCCCACACGAAAAATTCCACATTTACAGTAGTGCACGTAGCAACATCTTAACTTCAATGAAAAATCTGCATCATCAATTCACGTTTGTCTCTGAAACTATAATACTATGACTTACCGCGTATGAGACATAACTGGATTTTTCTCACTGCCGACACTGGACTGTCGGCTATGTGTAAGAGAGACATAACCCGTTGACCCACGTGACTGTTGACTTGTATAGCTGTCGTTACGATGATGACCTTTTAACCCTTCCACATCTCCATTGGTAGGATTCATTTCAATATCGTTAGAATCTATAAAAAAAAAAAATTAAAAGAAATTTGTTGTTATAACAAACAAGGACAGCATCATGGTTTGAAATTACAATAATCAAACATGGATATATATATGCACAACTAATGTAATTCCCTGAGATGTTACTATTGAAAGGAGCGTGCTGCAATTCGTGTATTAACACTCGTGACGTCACAATGCATAAGATCTAAAGAATCATGCCGCGACGGCTGTTCTAACCTGCAAACTGAACCCGCGGTGAGATGAATTTTGACGTCACACTTTTACCTAGAAAAGGCAATTTCAGAAAACAAGAATGAAATGGACAACTATAGTGCATATATATAGAATAAATGTCATAATTTGTGTTTTGTTACGGGTATACAACACACAGCAAGTGCATTTATCGCATGAAATGCGCTAACGCGCATTACATGTACGATAAATGCACTTGCTGTGTGTTGTATACCCGTAACAAAACACAAATTAAGACACTTATTCTCTATTTTAAAGTTGTATATCATTATATGTTGTTATTAAATTCTTTTCTTATCAAAAGAAACATGAATTTCTTATTACTTTATTAGTTGTTCAATGCATAGAATTTTCGGAAGTTTAATTGACATTCAAAATAAATTCATTATGAAAATTGCAGCAAGAAGAATTTGAAACTCATTTCCTATTTCAGAACAGCTTGATAGTGACGTCATGTTCTTATGTGTACTTATTAATTAAATAGATCGCTTCATAAGACAATAAAGTAATTTAGTAACTACATGATCTAATAGTCTTAAAAAGCAGTTACCCCAAAAATCAATATGCACATCCTTGATTCAAGGGCAACAGTTCTACAAAGTTTCATGAAGAAAGATGCAATACACACTCTATTATTGGCATTGGCCTATGCCCCAAAGTCAATAGGGCACATCAATGACTCATTGGCAACAAATCTATGAAGTCTAATGATAAAGGTTTAATACAAACTCTCATATTATGTGGAAATAACCTTAAAAAAAATTTCCAGTGACCTTGATCTTTGACCCTACAAACAATAGGACAGAATCTTGACTCATAGGGAACAAATGTTTAAGTTTCATGATGATAAATGCCAAATACACTGCATCATGTTCAAACAATGACCACTGACTTTGCTCTTTTGACCTCCAAATCAATTGGACACATGCACGATACACGTGGAATAAATCTATAATTTTTGTGATGATATGAGCAATTCACATTCTCTCAAGATCCAGAAAGCAGTTTCAAACAAAAATGTCTAGTGACCTTGACCTATTGACCCAAACCATTAACTGGGCTCATCTACTGTAAATGTCATGTGGAATAAGTTTCATGGTAACTGGATTGATTCAAACTCCATAACGATCCAGAAAGAATTTTATAACAAAAATATCTGGTGACCTTGACCTTTGAACCAAAAAATCTATAGGATTCAAGTGGAAGAAATGTACCAAGTGTCATGATGATAGGTTCAATACATACTGTCAAGATCCAGAAACCAATGTCTAGTAATCTTGATATTTGACCTTTTAACCCCCAAATCAGTATTACACATCTTTGGGTCTTTCTACTGTTTACTTTCTACTTTTTGTGACCCTGACTTTTAAAACAGTGACTCCTTAATCCAAAGAAATCTTCCAATCATTATGAGTATCCATATAATTATTTAATTTGATTTTTTTTGGAAATGGTGAAAGGTTTAGATGTTATCTGAAAAATGAAAGTGTGAAAGAGTGATACAGGGAAGAAAAGATGGGCAAACTCTTAATGGCTGAAGGATAAAGATATGATCTAAAGAAGTACTGAAGGAAGGAAAGGTAGGTATAGAGGGCGGGGCTTACTAGTGTGATGGACTATATGGTGATCTTTACGGGGTAGAGTACCACACCCACTGCTATGAGGGGACAGAGATCCTTCTGATTCCTCCACTCTGACAGTGGGAGGTTGGTCCTCCGAATCGTACCATTTGGTCACTTGTCGAGGCCTGAAAATAAAACAAAAGATAGGCTTTAGGTAGTTAGCTGTTGCATTTGAGTATTGTTGGAGTCCTCTAGGAATTCCTTATTCATGATTTTGTATCCTAGTTGTACATGTATACAACTAAGATTTCTTTCATGAGTATTAAAGATTTAAAACAATATCAATTTTGTTTATTAGAGCAAGTTCTCAATCAGGCATATGTAAAACTCATTCAATGCGTTGATTTTTATTACCATTAAACATGGATGAATATGATAAAACATTTTATTCTCTCGGACTCTTTTTACACGTACTCAAGTTTTCCGATGTAATGTTAACATAACCTTGTATTCAGCATCATGAGTACATGGTATGAGAACACACCATGTACACATAAAGCATAAGCACATCACATGAAAACAACATTTTAAGAGTACATGATATACAAACAAATTGTGAGTACAAGTCATGAGAATTTTTTGTCTTACACTTTGAACACAGGATCGCCCGAAATCAGGGTTAAATCTAAGGAGACCTCTATAATGGAGTTATCCTGACGATGTTTGGTGTCGTATCCCTCCAGTAGATATTTCCGCCTCTGGACCCCCGATCCAGCAAACTCTGACAGATTGATATCTACAAAGCCTAGCTTCTGGTAAGCTTTACCTCCCTTCTGTTCCTAAATGAAGAGGAAAATAAAACAATTTTTGAGAATGAAAATATGCATTTTTATCATGTAAAGTTTCAAGGTGCTGCTCCAAGCAGTTCTCTAAAAAAAACTTAAACGCAACACTTTACAAAAATGTTGACGCAATGACAAATGGACTCACAGACTGACTTCGCCATATCATAGACCACATTTTGCTTCTCAATCCAACTAAAACACATATCTTTGAAACTTAGGTTAAAGGTTAAGGTTGTTGACTGATAAACTAATATATTGCAGAATAATCGAACACACACAATTTTTAATTTTAATTATGAAACCAACAAATGACCTTGAGATACAATAAACAAACATGAAGGAGAAGCTTGATTTTGACCTTTGACCTTGATAAATAATAAAAAACAAATCTTAAACAATTATCATCAAAGCTATAAACAGTTGCAAAATTTTGTTCAAACATGGACCTTATTAAGATCTGACCTTAACCTTTCACTGAATACCATATTTGGCATTACCCTTTTACAATTATTTTGTATCTGTTAATATAGCCAAAAAATAGAACTGTTCCAGAATAGGTTTGTCGCCTGTTACATGTTTGACCCTAAATATGTGACCTTGACCTACATTGGGTGGCGAGTCTCATAATGCTTTACTATCCCCCTAAGTTTGAAAGATGTCTGATGTATATCAAGTAAGTTATAGCCAAATAAGTGAAAGTTTGACTACCAGACAGACAAACAGACAGAAAGAGGGACGCTGGACAAAGTGATCCCTATATGTCGCATTGCAGGCGACATAAAAAATAAGTCCATTAGTTTTCATTATCAAGAGTTGCTATACAGAAAAGGGAGGGGAATAAAGATTCAGGTCAAACTCCTACATATGAACCATATATAGCTTTGTCAGTTATTGACCATCATATTGGAACCAGAATTTATGGTAGTCCCACATTTTTTAATTACAGAATAACTAATTAAAACTTCCCTGTGGAAATCATCAAAATGCACTGGAAACCCTTAAGTCCATTAAGCTTTTCCCCAGTGAGCTATGTAGCGTCCTAATTAACCAATAAATAGCTCTCTGAATAACCAAGCAGTGCACTTCCATTAATCATCAAGATGCCAATTATGTAAACGGCATTGATGCAGCTCGTATGAAAATCAATGATAGTTACAGCTGCTATGTAATTGATTATTGAACTTAAACATTCCTCCCTCTCTCAACGGATCAATTTCATTCACAACTTTTTTTATAAGTATCTGTTTGATAAACAACTTATGAAAGAGAAAAACAGGGGCTGAATAAAAATTCAGTGTTATTCCTGCCAAGCAAAACGTTAATCACCTGTAAGAAGTGTAATGAATACGCTATTTACTGCTTATGGAACAACGAGGCTTTGAATATTTTCTTACGAGTTTAAATCAACATTTCATATCTTAAGTAAACACACAGTAAGGCAGTTAAACTATATGTTTAGTTCTTAAACTGATTCGAATCTTTCAAGCTGTCCAACCTGCTGAAATGAACACGATGAATGTGCCCAGTGATAAATCACTTGAAATCAAATACATGTATAAAATGTTTGCCCTACACATTTAATCACAGCTTACCATAGGTTTTATGAAGAGAAAAGAACATATCAAGCCCTTTGATTAGTGATATATTTCATCATAAACCTTACAGTTTTACATCAGCTATATTGTGTCACAATAAATTAGCAAATGATTAATTAAATCAAGGTGTCAATTATACTTGATAAATTTGTGCTTATGATAAAATCAAATATTGATATACATGTATTAAATATCATATCATAGCTACTACACTGATGCTAGATATGTTATACATACTACAGACATTAATTTTAAAATTGTTTCACTTAAATGTAGTCAAATTTCTTGCTTAATAATATGAATATAATAATGATATAAACTGATGATCAAAAATTAAATTGCAAACCCCCTCCATACCCAATTTAGACAGAATTAGGTATGAAGAGGATTCTAGGGAAGGCCTTGGATTTGATACAGATTTTGAGAGTAAGAAAGTGAAGGATTAGAACAAGGAATCAATTGAGAACAATATGAATAGAATTTCTGATGGAAGGCATATTAAAGAAGAATTCTATCATAGGGATTTTAAGGTACATGTATTCAATGGGTAATGAGAAGTAATTGGATCTAAAATCACAGCATACTTATAATGTAAAAATTAATTGAAAATTTTGACCAATTTAGATATTGAATAAATGTTACTTTAAGAGTTATGGGCCTTTATTAAACTCATTAAACTCTATGGGAAAAAGTTGATTTTTCTTAAAATTTTTATTTAGAATGATGGGGCATCAAATATCGATTGGGCAAAAATTCCTAAAAAATATATTTGATCTAATTTCACTCAAAAATCCAAAGTTCACCAATTAGTTTTTCTGCAATTAACTTTTTTTCTATATGTTTCATCAAGGAAAGATAACTCCTAAACATGACCCTTTTCAAAATATTTCTTATTTCGATATCTACTTGGCTAGTACAAAAGTTTTCAAAGTATCATATGACACAGAAAAATATTAAATGATATGTATACCTAATATCAGTGTTTTTGGCGTATTTTCCTTCATTACCCATTGAATACCTTAAAGGATTGAAGATTGACAGAAAAGGAGGTTGAGAAGAATTAGAGAGAAAGATTTCACTGAGAGGGTGATTTGATTTCAACCAAGAGATAGGTAATTAAGAGGGATCCAGTAGGAGATCTATGATCTGAGAAGGATCCATTAAGAGTGAGAAATTTGAGAAGGATCCAAGATATAGTATTACTGAGACATTTATGTCCTAAAAGTATGAATGCATGTTACACAGGGATTATTCTGGCTGTTTCCATTGATCAAAGAATTCTAAGTTTTTAACAATTTTCTATGAAAATCTGTCAAAATCAAGAATTTCTATGAGAGAATTGTAAAAATTATGAGAGCTAGATTCTCTCAATTTCACAGCCCAAAATTATCTCTGCATCATGTGTTGAATAGGGATTGATCTGTACTTCTTATTCACTTAAAAGTTTAAGAGATTCAAATTATAAGGCATGACAAAAGTCAAAAGAAAAATGTTGCATATCATCTTAATTGAAAAATCGAAAACTTCCTCCTACCATTCTTACTGAGACTCTACAAGTACAGGGATCCAAGAAGCCCGTAGAAGCACTGGCTGTCATTTTACACTGGAAACTGTACTGAGTTTTCCATACAACTTTGTGGTCCTGAATCTCCTCCCTGTGTAAATAATCACAAAATGAAGTAATCAGCTTTAATTTCAAAATGATGTGTACTATGAACGTATTTTAAAACATGCATATAGCACACAATGTTCGACTTTTAAAACAGACTCTCTCCTCACATAACATTACACAAAGCTGGAATTTAGGACCTAAGATTGACGCAATGTATTGCCAGGTACCCTACGATACAATATAGTATCACGATACGGGGTTGCAAAACGATGGTATCACGATACTTTATATTTCTTTCACTTGTTTCAATTTGTAATTTGTTTGCAATCTTTACTCAGGTTATCTTGTTTGGGATCTTTGCTCAGGTTATCTTGTTTTCGATGTTTTAATTTATGATTTGTTTGTCTCTTAAAAATGAAGGGATGATCTTTATTTGGGAGAAAGCAAAAATTATAAATAATTAAATTTGATGCCTCTTTCCAGGGTTTTTAAATTCTTTAATCTCTCAGATAGTTTATGAAAAAGTGAGAAAATAAAGTCATTAAATGTCGTTGTTTTGAAGGAGACATTAACTCTCTCTATTTGAAAAAAACCAATGTGACAGTATCATGATACTTGGGTCACGATAAATTATATCATACGATACAGCGTATCATACAACCTTAAAATCAATTAAATCTGGATAAACTTTGCATTTTCTACATATTTATTTAAGTAATGGTATATATACACGTATGTACACGATAAACAAAAACAATTGTACTGGTGAGGAAGTTATGATTGAAACATGGTAAAAAGGCCTCGCCAAAGTCCATTTGAGCACACTTCCTTGATTCTTTGTACAATGTATTGTTCATGTTGTTTACAATTGAACAATCAGATTTCATGAAAGATAATTTTATTATAAATAAAAATAAACATCCTATTCTTTTTTTCAACATTTTTCTGTGGTCAAGTAGAAAATGCAAAGTTTATCCAGATTTATTTGAATGTTCAATTGTTCATTTTACTTTATTATCATGATAATGGAACTAAAAAAAGAAGCCCAATTTGTATAGAAATTTCATTAAATATATGCATGGACAGAGGTACTACATGTAGTTATATCTATTGTATAAAATTTTAAGTATTCAGAAAGTGTCATATCAACCCAAGGGCTATTAATGCATGTCACTCGCCCTTGGGCCAATCCAACACTTTCTGAATACTTAACGTTATACAATTATTGACTGGGAATGAGGGCAATACATGTATATAATTTGTTGGACCTGAAGATAAAATATTGCCCAAGGCCTAAGGCTATATTTTGTCTGAAGGTCCAACAAATCATATTTTGCCCGAATTCCCAGTCAATAATTGTTTTGTTATACCTCACTTCAATACTGCAGCATCAAACCGAATAGAATGGCTCGGAATGTTTACGTAAATTTTCGTCTATAAGAGAAAGAGCGCAGAAAAATAGGTAGAGTTTATAACGTCACTAATGACGTGACGTTACAAACAATGTACCGTTTATCGGTCAATAGTTTTTTAACTATTGTCCTAAGGCCAATATTGATGTAACTATTGACTGCTTGGTCCAATATTCGAATTCATAGGCATTTTTCCTATGGGGACTTTATATAAAGATACTGATAAGGGTATAACAATGTTGTTTATGTCTTCCTTGTACTTTTTAAATCCATGTACATTATAAACATCATAAATGAAAATAAGTTGGTTAGTGGTGTTGATGGTGATGGTTGTAGGGTTGTGGTGGTCGAGTTGGAAGTGTTGACGGTGTAAATGGTGGTCACAGTAGTGATCCTTCTCAGGGCGGTGAGGTGTTGTTGTTGTGTGATGGTTGTAGGGTTGTGGTGGTCGAGTTGTATGTGTTGAGGGTGCACCAGTAAATGGTGGTCACAGTAGTGATCCTTCTCAGGGCAGTGAGGTGTTGATGCTGATTGTGTTGATGGTGATGGTTGTAGGGTTGTGGTGGTCGAGTTGTATGTGTTGAGGGTGTAAATGGTGGTCATAGTATTGATCCTTCTCAGGGTGGTGAGGTGTTGTGGTTGATTGTGTTGATGTTGATTGTTTGAGGGTTGTGGTGGTGGAGTTGTATGTGTTGAAGGTGTAAATGGTGGTCACAGTAGTGATCCTTCTTAGGGTGGTGAAGTGTTGTGGTTGATTGTGATGATGTTGGTTGTGTTGAGGATGTAAATGGTGGTCACAGTATTGATCCCTCTCAGGGTGGTGAAGTGTTGAGGTTGATTGTGATGATGTTGGTTGTGTTGAGGATGTAAATGATGATTACAGTAGTGATCCTTCTCAGGGTGGTGAGGTCTTGATGTTAATATCGTTGATGATGGTTGTGTTGATGTTGATGGTTGTAGGGTTGTGGTGGTCGAATTGGATGTGTTGAGTGTGTAAATGGTGGTCACAGTAGTGATCCTTCTCAGGGTGGTGAAGTGTTGTGGTTGATTGTGATGATGTTGGTTGTGTTGAGGATGTAAATGGTGGTCACAGTATTGATCCCTCTCAGGGTGGTGAAGTGTTGAGGTTGATTGTGATGATGTTGGTTGTGTTGAGGATGTAAATGGTGGTCATAGTATTGATCCCTCTCAGGGTGGTGAAGTGTTGAGGTTGATTGTGTTGACGTTGGTTGTGTTGAGGATGTAAATGATGGTTACAGTATTGATCCCTCTCAGTGTGGTGAAGTGTTGAGGTTGATTGTGATGATGTTGGTTGTGTTGAGGATGTAAATGATGGTTACAGTATTGATCCCTCTCAGGGTGGTGAGGTGTTGAGGTTGATTGTGTTGACGTTGGTTGTGTTGAGGATGTAAATGGTGGTCACAGTATTGATCCCTCTCAGTGTGGTGAAGTGTTGAGGTTGATTGTGATGATGTTGGTTGTGTTGAGGATGTAAATGGTGGTCATAGTATTGATCCCTCTCAGGGTGGTGAGGTGTTGAGGTTGATTGTGTTGACGTTGGTTGTGTTGAGGATGTAAATGATGGTTACAGTAGTGATCCTTCTCAGGGTGGTGAGGTCTTGATGTTAATTGCGTTGATGTTGGTTGTGTTGATGTTGATGGTTGTAGGGTTGTGGTGGTCGAATTGGATGTGTTGAGTGTGTAAATGGTGGTCACAGTATTGATCCCTCTCAGGGTGGTGAAGTGTTGTGGTTGATTGTGATGATGTTGGTTGTGTTGGGGATGTAAATGGTGGTCACAGTAGTGATCCCTCTCAGGGTGGTGAGGTGTTGAGGTTGATTGTGTTGACGTTGGTTGTGTTGAGGATGTAAATGGTGGTCACAGTATTGATCCCTCTCAGGGTGGTGAGGTGTTGAGGTTGATTGTGTTGACGTTGGTTGTGTTGAGGATGTAAATGGTGGTCACAGTAGTGATCCCTCTCAGGGATGGTGAAGTGTTGAGGATGATTGTGTTGACGTTGGTTTTGTTGATGTTGATGGTTTTAGGGTTGTGGTGGTCGAATTGGATGTGTTGAGGATGTAAATGGTGGTCACAGTATTGATCCCTCTCAGGGTGGTGAAGTGTTGAGGTTGATTGTGTTGACTTTGGTTGTGTTGAGGATGTAAATGGTGGTCACAGTAGTGATCCCTCTCAGGATGGTAAAGTGTTGAGGTTGATTGTGTTGACGTTGGTTGTGTTGAGGATGTAAATGGTGGTCACAGTAGTGATCCCTCTCAGGGTGGTGAAGTGTTGCGGTTGATTGTGTTGACGTTGGTTGTGTTGAGGATGTAAATGGTGGTCACAGTATTGATCCCTTTTAGGGTGGTGAAGTGTTGAGGTTGATTGTGTTGATGTTGATGGTTTTAGGGTTGTGGTGGTCAAGTTGAATTGTGTTGAGGGTGTAAATGATGGTTACAGTATTGATCCCTCTCAGTGTGGTGAAGTGTTGAGGTTGATTGTGATGATGTTGGTTGTGTTGAGGATGTAAATGATGGTTACAGTATTGATCCCTCTCAGGGTGGTGAGGTGTTGAGGTTGATTGTGTTGACGTTGGTTGTGTTGAGGATGTAAATGGTGGTCACAGTATTGATCCCTCTCAGTGTGGTGAAGTGTTGAGGTTGATTGTGATGATGTTGGTTGTGTTGAGGATGTAAATGGTGGTCATAGTATTGATCCCTCTCAGGGTGGTGAGGTGTTGAGGTTGATTGTGTTGACGTTGGTTGTGTTGAGGATGTAAATGATGGTTACAGTAGTGATCCTTCTCAGGGTGGTGAGGTCTTGATGTTAATTGCGTTGATGTTGGTTGTGTTGATGTTGATGGTTGTAGGGTTGTGGTGGTCGAATTGGATGTGTTGAGTGTGTAAATGGTGGTCACAGTATTGATCCCTCTCAGGGTGGTGAAGTGTTGTGGTTGATTGTGATGATGTTGGTTGTGTTGGGGATGTAAATGGTGGTCACAGTAGTGATCCCTCTCAGGGTGGTGAGGTGTTGAGGTTGATTGTGTTGACGTTGGTTGTGTTGAGGATGTAAATGGTGGTCACAGTATTGATCCCTCTCAGGGTGGTGAGGTGTTGAGGTTGATTGTGTTGACGTTGGTTGTGTTGAGGATGTAAATGG
Organism: Pinctada fucata; assembly: GCA_028142955.1. Classification (NCBI taxonomy): domain Eukaryota; kingdom Metazoa; phylum Mollusca; class Bivalvia; order Pterioida; family Pteriidae; genus Pinctada; species Pinctada fucata. The sequence continues at coordinate 34,815,968 of AP027109.1, read as the reverse complement.
TGGTCACAGTAGTGATCCCTCTCAGGGATGGTGAAGTGTTGAGGATGATTGTGTTGACGTTGGTTTTGTTGATGTTGATGGTTTTAGGGTTGTGGTGGTCGAATTGGATGTGTTGAGGATGTAAATGGTGGTCACAGTATTGATCCCTCTCAGGGTGGTGAAGTGTTGAGGTTGATTGTGTTGACTTTGGTTGTGTTGAGGATGTAAATGGTGGTCACAGTAGTGATCCCTCTCAGGATGGTAAAGTGTTGAGGTTGATTGTGTTGACGTTGGTTGTGTTGAGGATGTAAATGGTGGTCACAGTAGTGATCCCTCTCAGGGTGGTGAAGTGTTGCGGTTGATTGTGTTGACGTTGGTTGTGTTGAGGATGTAAATGGTGGTCACAGTATTGATCCCTTTTAGGGTGGTGAAGTGTTGAGGTTGATTGTGTTGATGTTGATGGTTTTAGGGTTGTGGTGGTCAAGTTGAATTGTGTTGAGGGTGTAAATGGTGGTCACAGTAGTAATCCCTCTCAGTGTGGTGAAGTGTTGAGGTTGATTGTGTTGATGTTGGTTGTGTTGAGGATGTACATGGTGGTCACAGTATTGATCCCTTTTAGGTTGGTGAAGTGTTGAGGTTGATTGTGTTGATGTTGATGGTTGTAGGGTTGTGGTGGTCAAGTTGAATTGTGTTCAGGATGTAAATGGTGGTCACAGTAGTGATCCCTCTCAGTGTGGTGAAGTGTTGAGGTTGATTGTGTTGATGTTGGTTGTGTTGAGGATGTACATGGTGGTCACAGTATTGATCCCTTTTAGGGTGGTGAAGTGTTGTGGTTGATTGTGTTGATGTTGATGGTTGTAGTTTTGTGGTGGTCGAGTTGGAAGTGTTGAGGGTGTAAATGGTGGTCACAGTATTCATCCTTCTCAGGGTGGTGGGATGTTGAGGTTGATTGTGATGGTTTTAGGGTTGTGGTGGTCAAGTTGAATTGTTTTGAGGATGTAAATGGTAGTCACAGTAGTGATCCCTCTCAGGGTGGTGAAGTGTTGAGGTTGATTGTGTTGACGTTGGTTGTGTTGAGGGTGTAAATGGTGGTCACAGTAGTGATCCCTCTCAGGGTGGTGAAGTGTTGAGGTTGATTGTGTTGAGGATGTAAATGGTGGTCACAGTATTGATCCCTCTCAGGGTGGTGAAGTGTTGAGGTTGATTGTGTTGAGGATGTAAATGGTGGTCACAGTATTGATCCCTCTCAGGGTGGTGAGGTGAGCAGCTGATGTTGATTGTGTTGATGGTGATGGCTGTAGTGGTTGAGTTGGATGTGTTGAGGGTGTAAATGGTCAAAATTTCATACGGTATTTATAAACCATGTTGTGTGATTTTAAAATTTACTGTATGAAATAAGAAATCATTTGAGATCCTCTATATATGCCATATGTCTTATATGATAATGTTGGTGGAGATGATGATGATGATGATGATGATGATGATGATGATGATGATGATGATGATGATGATGATGATGATGATGATGATGATGATGATGATGATGATGAATTTGAAAAAAATTGTGGTGTTCCTCAAAATTGGGAAAAATATTGATTACACAATTAAGTAGAATAGTTTCAATTGGATTATCCATTTACAAACAAAGGCTTTGATGCACAGATCTCTTGTCAAGTTTTACTTGAAATTTAGCAATTTTTACTCATTTTTTTTTAAATTTCCATGAGTTGTTAAATAAACTGTATAAAAAAGATACTATTTTGCATTGGGAATGGGGCCGAATATCGGCCCCAAATCAGGCCGATCTAGAGCCCTGACTGAAAACTCAATCAGTACTGAACAGCATTATATTATTATTACACCATCAATGTGGGTGAAAACAAAAATATAATAGTAGTTGATTTTTTGTGATGAATATATTTTATATGTAATTGAAACTTTTTTCAAGATGGAGGATAAATTTCTTATTCTTGCATTTTGCATGTGTCAGACAGCAAATTCCTAAACTAAACACAGCACTATATTTTGAGGTGTTGATAAACATGATAAAGCGGTAGTAAGGATAACAGAAAGATACTTCCTGAAAGGAAGTATGGTAACTCAAAAATCGTATCAACTGGGCCGAAGTGGGATAAGCCTGTAGGAAGGAAAAAAAGAGGAAGCTACGTACGTGTACAAAGAGATTGTCCACTTTGGGGTTTTTTAAATACATACTTGTGGAGGAGGGGGTTTGTGACCAAGCAATAATACCTTGCCCCTGAGTATTATGTATAGAATAAACCTATTTTATTAAATTAATTTTTATGGAATTTGTTACCATCAGTATTTTTATGCTTTATGAAAATTTATAACCAGAAGTCTCTGACGAGACTGTAGCTCTCCTGGCTGTTTTGTTTTTTATTTGTTTTTTATTTGTTTTTTATTTACTCATTGACAAGTGAATAAGATACATACACATAAATATCAATTTCCATTTTTTAAGACCATAGGGAGCAGGGGTTCTAACAAATTAAAAGTAGCACAACAAAACAACATATCCAATAGACTGCAACTAGAATATCACTCATATAATTAATAATATCCAAGATAAAGTATTTAAAGAATGCCACACCCATTTTCCAAGATCCCAGGGGGCAGGGACTGCTAGCTCAAATGAACTATCAATGACATAACAAAACTACAGATCCATCTTATTGATCTAGAATTACAACAACTCGCATTCATTAATAGCTATGAAGAGTGGAGAGCACAATTATATAGGAAAAATGACCACACCCATTTTCTAAGACCCTGGGGATCAGGGGCTCAAACAATATATCAGATGCACAAAAAGAACACAGATCAATCATATTGCAAAAAGAATGAAGTCTAAATCATTTATAGTGTCAGAGGAGTTGTGAGCACAACATTACAAACAGTTATATAGTAGGAGAAAATGAACACACCCATTTTCTAAGACCCTGGGGGTCAGGGGCTCAAACAAAATATCAGGTGCACAACTAGACCATAGGCCCACTTATTGCAAAACGAATGAAGTTTCCATCACTTATAGTGTCAGAGGAGTTGCGAGCACAGGATTACATGGACTTATATAGGAGAAAATGACCAGACCCTTTTTTAAGACCCTGGGGGTCAGGGGCTCAAACAAAATATCAGGTGCACAACTAGACCACAGACAAATCATATTGCAAATAGAATAATGTCTCTATCATTTAGGAGTTGCAAGCACAAGATTTCATAGATTTTCATGACCACACCCATTTTCTAAGACCCTGGGGGTCAGGGGCTCAAACAAAATATCAGGTGCACAACTAGACCATAGACCAATCATATTGCAAAAAGAATCAAGTCTCTATCATTTATGGTGTCAGAGGAGTTGTGAGTACAAGATTACATAGAGTTATATAGGAGAAAATGACCACACCCATTTTCTAAGACCCTGGGGGTCAGGGGCTCAAAAAAAAATATCAGGTGCACAACTAGACCATAGACCCATCATACTGCAAAAAAGAATCAAGTGACTAGTCTCTATCATTTATAGTGTCAGAGGAGTTGCGAGCACAAGATTACATAGAGTTATATAGGAGAAAATGACCACACCCATTTTCTAATACCCTGGGGGCCAGGGGCTCAAACAAAATATCAGGTGCACAACTAGACCGCATACCTTTCATATTGCAAAAAAGAATCAAGTCTCTATCATTTATACTGTAATAGGAGTTGCAAGCACAAGATTTCATAGATTTTCATGACGACACCCATTTTCTAAGACCCAGGGGGTCAGGGGCTGAAACCAAATGTCAGGTGCACAACTAGACCACATATCAAGTAAGATGCAAAAAGAATTAGCTTTCTATCTCCTATGGTTTCAGAGGAGTTGCGAGCACAAGAATTGTTTATGGACGGACGGACAGACGCCGGACAACGGGGTATCGCATAAGCTCGACTGGTCAGAGGCCAGTAGAGCTAAAAATGCTCGTTTAATTAATTCTTTCAACTTAAGTGTACTTGTATCAAGTTGTATGTATTCAGGATAGGTTGAATTAATTATGCATATCAAGTACCAACTGTTATTCAACATGCTCAAGATTATAGGACTTCATGATTGCATGAATATCAATAACTTCAAAGGACATCTTATCAAAATTTAATTATTCTGCTGACATTAAGTCTCACTCAGATATTGATCTCTTCATTGAACAAGTCAACAAACCCAAGTACCATGTCTGTGACTATAGATTGAATATATACCGGTAATGCAGTCTCTTATGTTGGAAAATGATGAATATGAATACGCAAGATCGCATCTACAGCTTGTCCGTTCTGATTTGCATTGAGTCAACTGCCTAAACATGATTTTAAAATTGTTCAAAACTTGGGCAACTTTTCTGCCCAGGTTAATCAAGAAGTGCACGTAAACATCTGTAAAACCTTGGTTAGAAGTATTTGATACTTTCCATATTGCCACTGGGTTTACATGTATAAGGGCTGAATTTAGTCCTAAACGAGCAGGTAAAATAATGCCTGTAAATGTAATATTCATACAAACATGACAAATGTATTATAGTACTTGGTGACAACTCTTTTCCCATTTAAGTAAGACTGCATCTATACATCAACATAAAATAAATTATGTGACTAATTATACATGTATGTTAAAAGAGCTGAAACGAATATTCAAATATTCGCGAATGAATAGTTTTCAGTGAATATTTGAACGGAAAATTGGTAATCGAATATTCGTTTATACATATAGTCCCGTAATTATACAGAAAAGGAGGAAATGTAAAGCATTGTACAACTTACATGTAAGTTTACGAGATGTGCAGGCACAGAAATCGATATCAATCTTGAGTAAACAAATGACCCACTAACGTTCGCACAACTGATCAGTACCTTACATATTATTTTAAACATGCATGGGGCTGTTGTGTGTCATTTGCATTACATAGATTTCATCTGATAATTAATATTGTCAAGCAAGAGGGTACCTGAATACCTAAAGTTGCATGACATGTACCCCGTCCCCCCCCCCTCCTTTCCTTCATTTTATTCTAAAAGAATTTATTTTAAAAGAATTTATAAAAGAAAAATTGATGTACATTGCTATAACTTTCCAACATCTTTTTTGTCATCCGTAAATCCATAGTCCATTTTGATTGGCTCACTAACACTTAGTCATAATGCATGAAGCTTTTAACATGTGTACAATGTACTGTCCCCATATGATTTCCACGTTGTCACGTTCATGAAGAAACCATTAAAATACTACCACAGGAGCTCAATGCTAACGATCCATAAGAATATCCGCCTCTACTTTCCTTATATTTGACAAGCGAGAGAGATGGGAAGGGGCAGGTGTCATTGAAGGTTGTTGAAGGTGTGTGAATACTATCAAGTCCGATGAATTGCCATTTGGGACCATGGCTTGATGATGATTACGGGATTACGATGTTTTTACGTAGAGATGCGTTAATGTTTCAGGGTAACAAATGTTTACCCCAAACCTAACTCTTTACCAGAATCTTTATTGTACAACGGTTTTTTTTTTCAAGTAAATCCATTGGTCAGAAACATAACTTTGAGGACGCTCTTAAAGTCCTTACAAGTAATAACGAATATTCGAATACATTTAATTGAATACGTGTAACAAATATTTGAATAGCATTTTCAGGTATTTGTTTCAGCTCTATAATTGAGTGCTACAAACATTAAGTAATCATACAAATACATATGTATCGTAAACTAAACTTATATTATAACATGTATTACATAAAGCAGCAATAGTATTAAATGTTTTACAATTTCCTTGCTTTCGGAGGCTTTTTCACATAAATTTCTGAAAAAAAAATTTATATTCAAATTCAATTATCTATTTATTATACCTTGTAGACATCTCACAAAAGCTTCCTCCATCTAGGAGTCGCACCTTGGCAAACAACATTCCACTCAAGAAAGGCACAGAAGTCAATTTATCCAATCCCAACGTCACATTAAACTTATATCGTTTCTTTTTAGTCATAAATGACATTATTCTATTCAGCTACTGATGTCTTAGCATCACAACTATAGGTAAATATGTATTACAAATGATGTATATTATCGGTGGTAAATCCAACATATACATGTATAAATTCACGCAAGAAAATATTAAACTGTTAAAAAAAACGGCATCAGAAAACGACTGCTATTCGACAACAGTGTTCAAGTATACATTTTGAATATAGTTTTATTTTCCAAACTGCACATACGTCATGTATCAAAACAAATTGTTGATTTTAATACCAATCTCTTCAACAGGTGTCATAACAGATGTGAATGGTTTGGCTGCTGAGCAATGGCTTAGCCAGCCCCCAAAAATATCTATCGGATGTAAACAAATCCTCGTCGTCAGAAGATGATCTCGTTGATCCAAACTGTCCTATGTATTTCATGAGACCTCCTGATTAAATAACCAAAGAAATGGACGAAGATGAAAGGAAATAATTAGGGGGTGTATTTTCAGTACTCAAAAAACCTGTTTCGTTGCCAGCAAAAACCTTCTTCCACCACGCATGCGCACAATAACCTTTCTCGTGCTTTCACTTTCATTCAAGAAAAGAAAATGAGCTGAAATACAATTATTAAACAAAAGGCACGAAACATGATGATAAGAATATGCTGTGATTCATTTTATATCTGCGATAAGTAAGATACTTTGCCTAAAATGTTTATGAAGATTGCGAGTTTCCTCTTCTTTTTTTTTCTCTGCATGGAAATGGAATCCTTTTTATTTTTAGTTCCATGCTGCTGAAAACCAGTAAATTTCATTGTACTGCAAATTCCAGCATCATTCAGGGCTTTTCATTGAAGAACAATATTTTATCCGGGGTACTGTCGATCTGTTCTGTGAAATGCAGAGCACATTACCAAATTTTTTTGAAATGTTTACTAGGATAGATAACTTGCTACAGAGACAATATTGGAGAGAGCATTATAAGATATCTAAAACTTTAAGACATTATGACATGTATGATCATCTTTTGTGACTGTTAAAATGGATTTAATTTCAGGACTGAGAAGTTAAATCACACATGCACCAGATACAAAATATAGTAGAATAGAACCAACGCCAATGAAATCATGAAGTTCTATGTTCATTGTAAGGATCCTGGATTTACAATAGTAGTGGATTGGGCAGAGAATGATTCCAGATCTGTTCATGTGATTACTGAGGTAAACGGTTTCAGACAAAAATCTTGTTGAAGTGCTTATCTTAATTAAGGCACACTTATCGCTTACTGTGGGGGAGCAAAACATTGTCTTTGGAAATAATTAGTCCTTTATTGTTCCTCATTAGTGTAAGTGGGATAACAGTTTCCCAAGTATCCTCCACTGTCTTTGGACTATAGACTGACTTCCTTAAGTAGCCAGGAAATAACTGTATGTACTTCAAAAGGATCCTCTCGTCTTTTCCCTTTGAAATAAATAAAATTAAAATTAGATTAAACTTTATTTATTTTACAACATTAACAAACAAGTTACACAACTTATGTTAGTGTCTCATTTTGGCTCAGATGTTGCCGTGGGGGGGGGGGGGGGGGGTTCCAAGGAGCAGGAGGAAACCGGAGTACCCAGAGAAAACCCCCCTGCTAAGTCCTACAATGTAGGTAGGGGACCACCCACCCTCCCACATTCAGTCCATCCCAAAAATTTGACTGGCTGAAGCAAAAGTTATAAAAGAAAAATTATATTGAAATTTCAAGATTTTATCTGCTTGAATGATATCATTGAATTTCATTTAACCATAAACAATGGTGAAGTTAACAGAGATGGTACATATTTTTCGGATATTACTTTCAACTGAAGTTAGGAAATAGTATTGTTTTAAATTTTCTAAATGCAAATTTCTAATTTCTGATTTTTAGCTCACCTCGACGAAGTTGAGTGAGCTTATGCTATACCCCCGCGCGTCCTCGTCCGCGTCCGGTTAAGAAGTTTGGGGTAGCTCAGTATTTGGCAAAGTACTGATGCTACAGTAACCAAACTTGCACAAGTGATTCATCTTTGGATGCTGAGGTGAACCCATGCATCGGATGCTGCATCTGACCTACATTTTCCGCTTGAGTGACTTGGTTAAGAAGTTTGGGGTAGCTCAGTATCTGACAAAGCACTGATGCTACAGTAACCAAACTTGCACAAGTGATTCATCTTTGGATGCTGAGGTGAACCCATGCATCGGATGCTGCATCTGACCTACATTTTCCGCTTGAGTGACCTGGTTAAGAAGTTTGGGGTAGTTCAGTATCTGACAAAATACTGATGCTACATTAACCAAACTTGCACAAGTGATTCATCTTTGGATGCCGAGATGGATCCATGCATCGGATGCAGCATCTGACCTACTTTTTCCACTTGAGTGATTTTGCTTTTAAAAGCCAATATTGAGCAAAGTATAAGTGCTACATGTACCAAACTTGCATATTGGATGTATCTTTGATCAAACTTTCATAAAATGACCTTGACCTACTTTTTCCGCTTGAGTGATTTTGCCTTTAAAAGCCATTATTGAGCAAAGTATAAGTGCTACATGTACCAAACTTGCTTATTTGATGTATCATTGATCAAACTTTCATGTAATGACCTTGACCTACTTTTTCCGCTTGAGTGATTTTGCCTTTAAAAGCCAATATTGAGCAAAGTATAAGTGCTACATGTACCAAACTTGCATATATGATTTATTTTTGATCAAACTTTCATAAAATGGCCTTGATCTACTTTTTCTGCTTGAGTGATTTTGCCTTTAAAAGCCAATATTGAGCAAAGTATAAGTGCTACATGTACCAAACTTACATATTGGATGTATCTTTGATCATTCTTTCATAAAATGACCTTGACCTACTTTTTCCGCTTGAGTAATTTTGCCTTTAAAAGCCAATATTGAGCAAAGTATAAGTGCTTCATGTACCAAACTTGCTTATTGGATGTATCTTTGATCAAACTTGCATAAAATGAAATTGACCTACTTTTTCCGCTTGAATGATTTTGCCTTTAAAAGCCAATATACATGTATTTAGAAATATGTTTGAATTGAATTTTGCTGCCACGAGGTGAACTTCGTAATCTGTGATTACCTATGTTTTTCTTTTCAGATATTTTTAAGAAGCTTGGAAAAGAAATACTGTGAGGTAGTTAACAAAATTGATCAGTCCAGCATCTGTATCAAGAGAGGGTAAGTATTTATTCATAGTTACTTAATATCATGAGATGGTACATGTGTTTTAAAGGCCATATATAAGCGCAACCAATGTAATTCCCTTAGATGCAACTATTGATACCAACATGTTCCATTTCAGCATTTAAACACTGGTGACGTTATAATACATAAGATCTGAAGAAAAACATGCGACGGCTGTTCCAACCTGCAAACTGAACCCGCCTTGACCTGAATTTTAATGTCACCTCTTTACCTAGAAAAACAAGAATGAAACGGACATCTGTGGTGCATATGTATAGAATAAATATGTCATGATTTGTGTTTTGTTACAGGTATGCAGAAAATAGCAAGTGATTTTACTGCATGAAATGCGCTAACGCACATTACATGTACGATAAATGCTCTTGCTGTGTGTTGTACATGTATACCCATAACAAAAGACAAATTAAGACTCTTATTCTGTATACATGTATAACAATATAGTAAGAAAACACTTTTTGTTTACATTGTGATCATGATTCATGATTACACCAACTCGTCATTTTGCTGCTTTTGGTAGTATGTAAATTGTTAAGTATTTGGTTTCTAGGTCAAGCATTCTTAACCAAACCAAAAGTGTCAAGGAAACGATGAAGAATATGGATGACTTGTATATTTCTTGGAAGCTAAAGGATTCTACATGTAATATTACAAATGAAGTGAGATGCAGAAGTCTGGAGAAAGACCTAGCGGAATCTGGTAAAGTATATAATATATTTTCTTATCTAAATCCAAATATGTCTTCTTAACATGCACGTTTTCTGAGGCCTAAGATAGACGTACTTATCAGGGGATGTCCCAGTCCTTAAAAAAATATCTTTACAAGGAATTATAGCCAATCTCAATGAGCAGTCCTTAACCTTACAACTTTTGAATATGTTAGGTCCACAATTTATAGTGGTGCATTTATGTTGCATTTTATGTGGGAGTTAGTCTACAGCCTCTAAGGATGGCAAAATGAGTTATTGATGGGCATCCATCATGTGTACATGTAAACATGGTAAATGTACATGTATATTACATGTAATGATGTATTCGGTATTGGCCTGTCTATTTGTTTAGTATTTAAGAGTAAGACTGAAGGCCATAATTTTTTAATGGTAAGTGATTGGATATTCATACTTTATACTTGTATTCACCCTGTTTAATCTCTTTGGTCAATACTAAAAGCAACCTTGACCTTGCACAACCTTGACCTTGCATATAACTGAGCCTATACAGTGCACAAAAATTATGACAGCTTTTGATTGAGTCAATTTTTTTCACAAATGTATATCAACCATGGTGTCTCTTACTTTCAAGTATTGGGAAAAGACAGGGGCATTGTAAAATATTTTTTCATCTGTCAGCTTATCAGTCTCAAAATCTTAGTAGTTCAAAATTCTCTGAATTATTGTTTATGAGGTCATACAGAAAGATAATTGATTTTAATATTTGTGTTTGTTTTTGATTGTTTTTAACTGGTTTAAAGTTTATTTTCTCTAATTTTTAATAGGATATGATTTAGAAGAACTTCTAAAACTGGCAAAGTCCTTGTACGACAAATTCCGTCTTCAATACGCCATGGCAATATATGAAGATATCCTGAAGAGGGACCAATCTCATACGGAATCCCTGATTGGTTTAGGTGAGATAGGGATAAGCTCACATTATGAAACAAAGGAGTCTGTATACATAACACAAATGTATCTGAATGATTCAAAAATGAATTCAAAATTAATACAAACATGAATTAAAAAAGTATCATGATTCCAAAAATTTTAAGTATAGGTCCACATAAGAATTAGGCAGCCCCGTGATACATCAATTTTTTTTTGAAAAACTGTTTATTTCTGTTTTGAGACATATATGTGGTACATATCAAATGTATGATATTTATTTCTCAAGGTAGGGATGATGAAGCAAGATATTCACCTCATAATTTATAAAGGATTATATAGGGAAAAAAAATTGGAGGGAAAATTTCTCTATATAATTCAACCAAATTTGCTTCCCCTATAACTTCCCTCATTATCCAAGTATGAGGAAAATTCTTTCAGAACATTCAAATGGAGGCTGATCTGAACGTATGTCAAGAGAAAAAAGTTTTGCAAAAATTTAAAGTTTTTTCAGCTGCCTGATCCTTACGTAGACTTGTACTTAAATGACCCTGTTTCCCTAGATTCCAACCCCACTGTGTGTCATCAAGTGGACATTTCCATGAAACACAATCGTAACAAAAACACCACAAAAACTTCAAGAAGAACATAACACAAAACATGTACTTCATTTCATGTTGGAATATTTTAGCGCAGTGAGATTTTCAGCTCACTTGAGCAATATGTAATAGGCTGTCCTATGTCCATTGTCTGTCTGATGTCTGCCTGTGGCCAATCTGTCGTTTGTAATCTTATGACATTTTCAACTTCTCCTTATTGAGTCTTTGCGGAATACAGTTTTTTCCCCTTACAGACGGTATCTGACATAAAACCAAAATGGTATCGTAACATCGATTTTTTACCGTCATTTCCCAGACTTTTAGGACTGTTTCCATAGAATTTGATGACGTCATAATCAGTCTACGTCAGATACCGTCTCAAATGGGAAGTAACTCTGGTTTTCGAAATTAGCGAATGAAGCATACAGAATTTCGCCATGCCTTACAGGATTCAAATAGTCAAGATTAACAGGTATGAATTTAATGATCAACTCTTTTTGATTCAGGTGCGTGTTACATGAAAGCAGAAAGATACCATGAAGCAAAGAAGTTCTTTGAGAGAATACCAAGCGTCATTGAAACTGGATATCAGTAAGGTTATACTATGAACAAAAGTCATTCTGATATGGTAACCTCAGAAATAAAGGCTGTGCACTCCTGTACTACCCCATTGGTCATGAACATGATGAAAACAAATCAAAACATATGATTTCAAAATAAATTCAACGATTTATTCCAAAATAGGAAGCATGCGAGATTGCTGTGTCTGTTAAGAACATAATACATAGTCAATTATTCAACTCGTACATTTTTTCAGTTCCTCCATTAATTTAAAATATTAATATTAAATAACATGAATATAAGGAGAGTTGCTTAGATTTCTGTTGAAACATACTCATATTAAGTACTGTAAACGTGATTATTTTCACTGGGGGGAAATTTCGCGATTATAATATCAAGACTGTTCGCAGGGGGGGGGGGGGGAAATATTCGCGATAAAAACATATTTCCCATAGTAAGAATGCAGCAGGGATATTTTCGCACGGGGGAATTTTTGCGAAATCCCTCGATTCACAAAAAACGCGAAAATTACCCCCACATGTAAAGTTTACAGTATACATTTGTATATTAAGTACATTTTGTGTATATCATTAAAACAAACTCAATAACACGTATATTCATATGATATTCATGAAATATCAAAACACCCAGCAAATCACCCAGTTTCATGAAAATCTAAGCAAAAACCATTTACAAGAAAAATATATTTATTATATTCTTTCTTTTTATTGCAAAATCAGGGAATCAAATCATAACACAGTCAATAAATTGTTCAGTCCCAACATTTCGGCAAAAGCCTTCTTCAGGGTGGAGTCCTCTTCGCTGGATTACATTGTTTGTTTATCGATATCTGTCATGATGTCACACTTCGCGTATGTGGCACTAAAATATTGTTCTTGTTCTTCACTAAATGTGTAAACAACAGCATGTATTACTATTAATTCACCAAACAGACAAAAACAATGTAATCCAGTGAAAAGGACTCCACCCTGAAGAAGGCTTCGGCTGAAACGTTGGGACTGAGCAATTTATTGACTGTGATATATTTGTTATATTTATTGTATACTTACAATCTTATTCTTATCATTTCACAGGCTTGGAAAGTGTTATTTAGAGTGTGCGGACGCTGATCTTGCCATAGAAACACTTATGTCATATGTAAAGGAAAAGAGGGCTATTGGTGGAATGGACACATTACATAAACAAAACACACAGGCAAGGTTTATGCCCCTATGCTGCTTCTTCTTCTGCAAGTCTGTTATGAGTATCTCTCATACCTTGGAGCATAGTGTATTGTCATAATTTAAAGTGTATACAGTTTATCGCTTAGCATATAACATGTATAAGCCAAAATGGCACACTGGTTGGTAAATTTTGAACTGGATACCATTTTGATCCTGTTTCTGCATACTAATTGTATCTTGTGACATCTGGAAATATGTAATTTGATGGGATACATCACAGCGAATTGAGCACCATGTAAATTTCACATGAAAGTTCATGTAAATTTCATATAAATTTCTCATAAGGTTTATGTGGAAAAAATATCTCACATGAATTTCACATGAATTTCCTTTACATGAATTTCACATGAATTTTTCTAAGTGACCTTCACATGAAACTAAATTCACATAACATCCATGTAAAACCTTCACATGAATTTCATGTGAAAAATTTCATGTAAATTTCATGTTCGTGCTCGTTTCACATAAATTTCATGTGAACTTTCATGTAAAATTCATGTAAATTACACATGAATTACATATGAGGCACAATTGGCTGTATACCATGGACTGTTATAGTAATGCATACATACTAGAAATATAAGCATCATAAGTGCATCAAGGGAGAATTTATAATTTTGACATTTAATTTTTAAGATTCCAGGATGAAATGTTTGGAGAGCTACATTTGGCATCATTGTTGTTTTACTCTTTAACTTTAACTTGGACTACATCTCTTGAAATAAAGGATTTGAGCTTTTGATATTTTATATGTAGATTTCTAATGACTTGAAATTTCACTGTAACCATGACTTTCCACATGGTGACTGTTTCGTTTGGTTTTTAAATCATTTATGGTGACCTTGATGACATGGACTTTGACCAACTTTAAATGAACTCTAAATCTGGACAATATCTCTTTACTTTTAAATCTATAGGCAGTACTTTGATATCCTTTATGACTGGACAATGTTTCTTTACTTAGTGACCTTGCCCTTGGACTTCAAGCATTTATCTGATTTTATTTATTTATGAGCAAACAATCTTTGAGCAATATTGTCTTTCTGACAGTATTGCTTTCATATTTAGATTTTATTTTGTATTTTAACATCTCTTTGCTTGGAAATTTGATAAATAAACAATTAATTTTAGGTTCTGCTGGCGAAAGGGTTCATTAAGAAAGATCACAAAGACATGGCAATTACAATTTTAGAGGTAACTATTGAACTTTTCCATCTGTGACAATTTGCCTTTGTGGGGTAAAATTGTCTCGACTTTGGGTAATTTTGATCTTATGCACACACATAAAAAAGTTCATGTGGTTTGTCAAAAACAATCTTTCAGAATAAGTCGCTACCCAGATACTCAGATAAACTGATGTACATGTATTAACTTGACAGAAAGAAATCTGTCAAAGCTCCAATTTATTAAAGTGTTGTAGGGTAGGAATAATAGAATCTAGCACCACTTTGAGTTCCGGATAAAAAAAAATATCAGTCGAGTTTGGGATTGATCAAGTCCCAACCGAGGCGTAAACCGTGGTTGGGATGTTGATCATCCCACCCGAGACTGATATTTTGCTATCTGCAACTCAAATGTGGTGCTTGATTATTTTTCTCGCACATTGAAACCTTCAAAGTCCGCTTGTTTATGCATCAGAATGACTGAACGTCATGCTAAATATATGAAATAACGTACGTCAGTTTGTCTGTGACATCATAAAGGAACAATCAAAAGTGCCAGATCAGGGGTGCCGTATCGAATTCTCTAGTACCGCTATAAAGGGGAATCAGCCTATCCAATGTGCGAGAAAAGATGTGCCCAGACCGGGGTTCGAGCACGTGACCCCTATACCTGCAGGTAAGCACTCTAACCACTGAGCTATCCGGGCCGATACACCCTGCTCTGCCACACTCCTCCACCCATCAAATTTTGAGGTTTCCTCAACCTCACAACAACACAACAGCCCTTGTTCTACCTCTTTGCAAGACTCACTCTGATAGCACCAAATGTAGTAAAGTAGGAAAAGATGTGCCCAGACCGGGGTTCGAACCCGGGACCTCTATACCTGCAGGTAAGCACTCTAACCACTGAGCTATCCGGACCGATACACCCAGCTCTGCCACAAAAGTATGCTGTCAGGATTAGAATTTCAGATTGTACTTATGATTAGAAATTTCTCCTGAAGGTTTGTTTTCAAACCAGCTAAAATCATCCAAATTACATGAACAAATTAATTATAGGTTCTTTGAAAAGAGTATCATGATATCAATTTCTATTTAATTTACTCTGTAGGGTGTTTTACGTGAAAATATAGAACATCTTGGGGCCCTAGTTGAGTACGCTAGCCTGATTTGGGAACTGAGCCCAGAACACAAAGAAGAGTCAGGGAGAATCATGCTAAAAGCTCTAGCAAATAATAGAGGTATTCAGACGTTCATGTGATTTCATAAAATTTTGTAAGAGCTTTTTGTCTCTGACTATAATATTATTTGAGTCCATATTTATATGAAATTAAATATGTTTTTATGAATGAAGGAATTACGCTAATAAATTTTACATCATAATTTCAATTTATGATAATTTTATTTGAGTTACAAATGTATTACCATTAACAGTGGATTGTTTGTTCACCCAAGGCAAAGGCTCAAAGTGAGTCATCATTATATCAGGTTGTCCGTCTATTAATTTTTTCACATTTTCCACTTCTTTGAAATCCCTGTCAGGATTTTGATGAAACTTGATCTGCATGAAGTACTCAAGGTCCACTACTAAATTTGTTCATTTTGGTCTGTTCCCTTCTGGGCTGGATCCATGGTGGATAAAGTGGGTCCTAGAGGATATTCCTCTTTGAAATTGCTACATGTACATAAATGAAAACTAATAGGATCTGAGTGATCAAGACTGATGTATGATTCAAGCTTGACTTTTGATTTGCCATATCCATCTTTTATGTATATAAAATCTTTTACTTCTGCAGAGGATCATCTGAGTGTATTTTGTTTTCAGATAATAAGTACATAAAGGAGAAATTTGCTGCAGTGGTATGTCAACAAGATGGTATGAAAATACTTGAAAAGTATGTAAAAAAAGTCAAGTATAGGTCCCCATAAGAATTGGGCAGGGGTGATACATCAAATTTTTTTGCAAAACTTTTTATTTCTGTTTAGAGAAGCGAAATATTCACCTCATAATTTATGAAGGATCATGAAGGGAAAACAAAATGGCTGGAAAATTTCTCCGTATACAATGTAATTCAACCAAATTTAGTGCCCTTATAACTTTTTTCATCATCCATGTATGCAGAAAATTCCTTCATGACATACAATGTATGTTAGAGATTGATTGATCTGAGCACATTTCGAAAGAGAAAAGTTTTGCAAAATTTTGAAGGTATTTCACCTGCCTGATTTTTACATGGACCTATACTTAATTATTGTGTAATGTAATGCCCTGTTCATATGAAGGGTTCAATGTGCATTAAATCAAATCTATAGTGCATCAGATTTGGGCTGCAATCACACAACAAATTCAATTCACATTTACAGATTTAATGCCCTTTAGATTTTGTCGTGTGAATACTTAGTGAATCTGATTTGCCTTAAATCTGATGTATGCGTATGATTTACTTGAAGTCTACGGTACATAGACATTTAAACTGGGCACATTCAGTCATCGTTGGATCTCAATTCATTAAGTACATTTATATGAGGTCAAAATGTTTGATTTCATTCATCATGCATACATGTGCTTCTAGGTGGGTTACAGTGACATCATTTAATATTTAATGATGTCACTATGGATTTGCTTAAGTCTTGCTGTAAAGAAATAGGGCCACGAAGCCCAATATTAGCCCTAATTTTTAACATTGTACTTCTTAGAATTTTTTACTGTGATTTGATATTTTGAAACGTTCTCTACCGAATCATGAATCTATCTTTTGTAAATACGGTATTGCATTTATCAATAGCTTTAAGCCTTTTGAAAACACCAAAATAGGTCATATTCAGCGAAATTGATGCAAAAACAACATATATCTTTTAAATTAGCAATGACCGCATGCATTAACTGAGATGAAAAAATTATACTGTAAATTGGTTTTTATTCGTCATGTACCAATTTTCGTCATTTTCGTCAGTGCCTTCCTTGACGAAATTACGTATTGACGAATATAAATACTCCTAATTACCAAATGATATGTTTTCACAACAAGCTATACATGTCTCTAATCATTTGTTTGCCAATAGTTGTTAAACAAACAATGAAAACAAACGCATACGGCCTATCTAAATGTTAAGTTGGCATTTGAACGGACAAATTTACATTTTAGGGACCCTTGGATGACGAATTTACGTACTGATGAAATGGTCATTTTGAACAAGTTGACGAAAATTGGTACTGACGAAAATAAAGCAATTTGCAGTATGTGAAAGATTATCATTATATAATTTTGTCATAAATGTTTTATCTCAGTTAACAGGTGCGGCCACATTGAATTCTTCCACAAAAGACAAATTTCCCAGCTATTTTCGCCATTGTTTTGTCAATAACGTCAAAATGACGTCACCCTTTATGACGTCATTACATGTACATTTAAATGACACTTTGTTTGGTGATATTTTTCTTTTCATTAAATGCAGTAAGCATTCTTTTATTTTCAGGAGAGATATCAAGTATTTCTCATAAAATTTATTTCTAGAGTAAAATCGAGGGCCAATTTAGGGGTCTAGTGGCTCTATCCATTTATAAAATGGTAGTGTTCAGGAGCAGATATAGGGATAATAATAATAATAATAATAATAATAATAATAATAATAAATTCTTTATTTTAAGAAGGTAACTCGATTAGTGAGACACTATTCTTCCTCAAGGCCTTCATAAACAAACAAATACACATAACATATTTACAATATATATATATATACATAAGACATGGTAAAAGTCATGATAAGTGATAAATAGAAATATTGAATCATGGCGTTTGATAAATGTAACATTACAAGGGATCTTCATTCTTTCCTTTTCCAAAAAGATATTTATAAAGGCAATTCTTAAAGCTAAATAAAGACGATGCTTCTTTTATATTGGATGGAAGTTCATTCCATAAGGAGACTCCACTGTATTGTAAACTGCGCTTGAAGGACTCTGTCTTGTGTCTTGGGACTTGTAGATCATTTCCGGTTACAGATCTCAAAGTGTAAAGGCTGTTTGAATTTTTAGAGAAAAGGTCGCAGAGATATGGAGGGGCCAGGTTATTGAAAATTTTGTAAAGAAGTACTCCCTTGTAAAACATGCATCTATCATAAATATTTAGCCAACCTAGTTCATCAAATAAAGGTTGGGATGGTGAATCAGGCGGGGCATCCATAATTACACGTGCCGCGCTCTTTTGTAACTTAAGGACGCGATCAAGTTGTGTTTTAGAAGCGTTACCGTAAATAGTGAGGCAGTAGTCAATACTTGGTAGTATGTAAGCATTGAAATACAGCTTTCTATAATGTTTATTCAAATACCGTTTAATTCTCCTTAAAAGACTTATTTTACAGGATATATTTCGACACACTTCGCTAATATGTTTGTTAAATTGTAAGTTGTTGTCAATCGTAACTCCAAGTAACTTATCAGTTTCTACATTTTGAAGAGGTTTTCCATTTACTTCGATATCAATTTCTTTTTTATCAAGGCGTGATAAACGTTGACGAGAACCAATTAGCAAGCATTTAGATTTGTTTTCATTGATGGCCATTTTGTTTTCATCACACCAAGTCTTAACACTGAGTATGTCATCATTCAAATTACTTTCAATCTGATCAATTATGTGTCCGGATAAGAAATACATGTACACTATTTTGGTATAAATTCTACTTTGTCCCTTTTCCTTTCCACGATTATCAGTGCAAATGTACCAAAATCTAATGCACATTAGAATTTGTTGTGTGAATGCAATGTAAATGTAATTTTGATTAAGATAATGTGCATCTAGTGTTTCTGCCTTTCTCTGATTTGATTTGTTTTACATGTATATGGCTTTTTGTTTTATTTGTTTTCTCCATTTTTAATTTTCACTTGGTTTTGTTGGCCCCTTTTGTTATCTAAAAAAATGAAGATGCATTACTCTTTCTGCACTACCAGTATTTTGACATTTTAATATTTGGGTGATCTTACATTGTATTTCTTTTATGTTTTTACACTTATCATGGTCAGTACATTCAGTAGTGTGTAGTTCATCTTCAACCAGTAAAATGGCGTTTGTATTCTGTATTTATGCAATGCATATACTGTAAACGTGGTTATTTTTGCTGGGGGAAAATTTCGCGATTATAACATCATGACGTTTTGCGTGGGGGAAATAATTCGTGAGAAAAATGTCTTTCCCATTGTAAGAATGCAGCGGGGATATTTTAGCGTGGGAGAAATTTTTGTGAGATTCCTTGATTTGTGAAAAACTCTAAAATTACCTCCACACGAAAATTTCCACGTTTACAATATTTTCATATACATGTATATCTAGTTTGGTAAAATTTATTTGTATTAATGATATTTTGTCGTGTACATTTATCAGAGTCTCCGGTTCTGCGTGGAAAGACGTCAATGCTATAGTATTTATGGCTACATCACTAAGAGATGCAGGTGGTAAGAACATTTCTGAAAAAAAAAATTATTTTAAATTTATTTTGAATTCATTTTTCATAAAAACTGAGACACAAACTAATACGTTATATGTCAAGTATTTTTAATTCATGTAATTGTTTTCTTTGTAAAAAGTAGGAAAATTTTACAAATGTTAAATTATTAATATAGGGGTCAAAATGGTCTGAACTGAAGTCTATACAGTCCATTTTCAACATTTTAGAAAGGATAGAAAAGGTGTATAGAAGTTTATGGATGGGAATGTAATATGTTTCTGCTACAAAGGAGCTCAAACGATATGAAGGGAATTCTGCCCAGTTGGGACCGAAAATTGTTTTTCTCATTAAAAAAAATAAATAAGAACTCTGAATTTGGTATGAATTTCGCTGAATTTTATGAAAATAGTAATATTTCAAACATGTGACTTTTATGTTGTGTATAATTTGTGTTGAAACAGTCAATTTTAACACTAAAGCCTATGGAAACTGGAAAAAGTTTTTTAGAGTATTGTTCCCCACCTTGCTACAGGATTTCCTTTTAATAGAAACTTAAGTATGGCAAGATCTACCAGCATAAAAAGTAAGATCCTGTAGCAAGTTGGATAATGATGTCAACCTGGCAATCGAAATATCAAAAAGGGGGGGGGGTGAAAAGGCTCGAAATCTTGAGTTATTATACATAAATCTATCATGTTTTCTTTTAATGGGTTTAGAGTGATGATATATTGGAATAACATGTTATGTTAATGAAAAAGTGACTTCTATGACATCATTTAATTGGTTTTGGTGAGTGGTAAACATTCTGCGACTACATTTTTTTCTTGTGAGATATTCATTCAAACACTTACAACAAAGAACACTGTTCTCGATTACATTTTATTTTCTTTTATTTATCAAACACTCTTTTAGCTCTTTTTACAAATTACCACACAAAAATCTCTTTTTTTCGATAGTTTTTTGCTTAGCTTTTCTTAACGTAAACGCACTAAGTGCATTTTTCCATGGTCAACTATTGGGAGTATAGTGATGAACCAAACATGTAGTTTTCAGTGCAGTACGGAAAGAAATACTAGTTTTTGAAGGAGAGCAATAATTCTACCGTTTATTAAATCACCAAATGTATGATAACTTAATATAAGTCAGAGTTAAATTATTTTCTCAATTTCATCTCATTTTATTGATTTGTATAACGTAATACCACAGACTCTAAATGGCGGGCCCCATGTTGCTTCGATTTAGAATACATGCCAAGTAGGTGATGTAAATGATAACATATCAGTAAATGTTATAAATTACATGTATAAGTTTTCCTATGTATAAATATATATTTTATACCTTAGAATAGTTTTAGTAACCCTACAGGAGATTTTATTATCTGGGTGGATTTCTCACCAATTCCTACGAGGTCCTTTGTTATATGATTGCATTAAACTGAGTACACATACATGTACACTTGTTTACTGTGTAATTTGGATACCTGATGTACATTTTCCATATGTTTACATAATGGAGGAACTTGGTTTGCTCCTTTGTCATTGTAAATTAGTTAAAAGAAAGTGAGCAGAGTACTTTTTTATCTCACAGGAACACATGTCTGAAGAGTTATTGTTATACCCCCACATTGGTGTCCTTGTCCGTGTCTGGTCTATAAAGCTTTACCCTTGTCAATGTCTCGTGAACTATTGTGGGTAGGGCTTTTACATATACTAACATGTAGATTCCTCATGGCCGGAGCTTTCATATGATCCCATGTCTTCTAAACTAGTTACCTTGAACTTTCACCCACTTTTAAAAACTTAAAAAACCTGGCCTATAAATGTATCGGTTCAACTATTAGGCATATGACTTTGATATTTCCGTGTAGATTCAAGATGAACAGAACTTCCATTTTATACCATAGCTTTTGACCTAGTGACCTTGGACTTTGACCTTCTTAAAAGATGTAGATTTTCTATGAGCTCAGTTTTCATTAAGTAATTGAACTTTTGACCTAGTGACCTTGGACTTCAGTGATTTCTGAGTGTTACTATTTACTAGAATACACTCACAGACAAGATATCTTGTCTTTATTATAAGTCTTGGTAGGTTCCCTGAGAATAAACACACTATAAACATCTTACGCGAGCCTTTGTAACATTGTAAATGTAGAATGCACCGGCTATCTTTTATTTTTTTTTCAGCTATTGACGAGGCATTGAAGTTAATGGAGCATGCTTTTAGCCTAGATCCAAAGAATGCCCACACACTTCTGACATTTGTACATATGATGGAGGTAGGTAGATAAGTGTATTCTAGTATTTACACACACATCCTGTACATGTAAGATGTACAATGTTTTGTAGGAACTCTTATATACATGTACTACTGTCACACATGATAGAGGTGCATGTACATGTAGGTATGTAACGTATGATGTACACACATATCACATAAATTATATACGAAGGGGTAGGGTCACGAAGCCCCTAAATCGGCCCTGTTTCTTAACATTTGAATTGATTAAATATTTTTTCGTGATTTGATACTTTGTCAAGTCCTTAACTAAATTATGTGTTGAGATTTTGTAAATAATGCATTTATCAGTAGCTTTAAGCCCTATGAAAATCCCGAAAATCCGTGAAATTGCTGCAAAACCTACATGTTTCTTTAAAATTAGCAATGGCCACTTGTACAATTCATGTATCAAGAAAAATGAAAATTTTACAAATGAAAGATAATCATCACATCTTCTTGTCATAAAAGTTTTATGTTTCTCGACACATGTGGCCACATCGAAATTTTCAACTAAAGACACATTTTTGAGCATTTTTGACCATGATTTGTCAATTACGTCAAAATGACGTCATTTGGTGACGTCACAATACCTCCTGCGGTGCTTCAGTAGGTGATATGCTCCTTTCATTAAAAGTGGGAAACATTCATTATATTTTACGTGATATACATGTATCAAGTATTTCTCATTAAGTTTAATTTTAAGGAACATTTCAGGGCCGTTTTAGGGGCTTAGTGGCCCTACCCCTTTGTATACATTACTGTAAACAAAGCATTCACATATATGACAGATTTACATTAGCATTAAGATTAAAATTCTTCATCTCCAAATGTTTATCCAATGGTATTATTTACATTTTATTGAACTAATAGGTAAGAGGATCATTCCTCAGCAGTGAGGAGAATCCAGGTGTATGAAGAGTCCTACCCCGAGGAAGCTATAGATAGTTTCTGCTGTGGAATCCTTTTTTTGTTGTTAATTTTATCTTAGTTGACAGAGGATCACTCCTCAGCAGGATGATCCAGGTGTATGTGGAGTCCTACCCTGAGGAAGCTATAGATAGTTTCTACTGTGGAGTCCTTCTATATTTTTTGTTTATTTTATCTTAGTTGACAGAGGATCATTCCTCAGCAGTGGGGAGGATCCAGGTGTATGTGGAGTCCTACCCTGAGGAAGCTGTAGACAGTTTCTCCTGTGGGATGCTCAAGGATATACTCAAGCCATTTACCAGAGAGACAGAGCTTTATCTACATAGTAAGAACCTTAACTTTAATAGGATTCTGTTGAACTGAGAAAAAATATATGTAAATGAAGCTTTCAATTGTGTTCTTGTTCTTATTTTTTTGGCCAGAAAGAGTAGAGATTTTGATGTACCATCAATGTCAACTTGGATTCAAATGTAATTATCAACAGCAGAAAGCACTGCTTCAAACGAAATCCTCCACACTTGTTGTTCTCTAATTGTAAATATGTAATAACATTGTCCAAATCCAAAATTTGATAAATAAAAAAAAGAATTCTTAAATTCTACAGATCCATCTGTCCCTTTTATGGATCCATGGATAGCGGTCTCTAGTTCACCGACACCGTATGACGAGGACACCAGATATCTATTGGCCTTGCTATTCACCTTGGTTAAGATCCTGTTTGTCAAAGGGGCCCTGTCATATATCCCTCCAATCGTCAAGTTATTGGGTAAGTACATGTATTTGTATTGCCCTCCAAACTAAACAGAACCTAAGGATGTTTTTGGTGATAGTTTTCAACAGTTGTTTTTTGTCTATTTTCAATGTCATTATCAATGATGTTTTCTGTTTAGTATATTTGATTCTTGAAGTTCTATCATGCATTACAATAACATTGGCATGAAACTTGGATGGGTGGTCAGGCATTATTCAAGTGAAGGTTAAGGTTAGGTCAATATTGTTTTTTATCTTTCCTTTTTCTTCATTGAACACTAGATATTGAATATTATCACAAAGTATTGATGTAGAGATTGAGAGGTTGAATTAATTCTTACATTTTCTGTACATGCATATTACATGTACATTTGTACGTACAATTCTCTTATTTTGTCTGCTCTGTCAGTTTGTGTATAAGTTTCTCATTTCTGAATGTATTGGGCATATAAAGGACTGTAAACGTGGTTATTTTTACTGGGTCAAATTTTCACGAAATGACAATTGCAACATTATTCATGGGTGTAATTTTGGTGAAATCAGGAGTATTTCCTTTAGTCTTTTATACTGGTTGTAATTTTCATGTGGGGGTTACATTTTCGGAAAAAGAAACAATCACAAAAATTACCCCCAATTTCCACGTTAATAATATTTAAAAGGTTGTACCTGTAACTTTTGATCCTGAAATGTTGAAATTTTGAAAAGGGGTAGGGCCACGAGACCCCTAAATTGGCCCTTGATTTTTCTCTTAAAATAAATTTCATGAGGAATACTTGATATCTCTCATGAAAATACATGAAAGTTTACCGCTTTTCATGAGAAGAATAATATCACCAAACAATGTGCCATTTAACAGTAATGACGTCATGAAGTGACGTCATTGACGAAATATGGCGAAAATTGCTGGGAATTTTGTCTTTTGTTGTAGAATTCAATGTGGCCGCATGCATTAACTGAGATAAAACGTTTATGACAAAAGGATATAATGATAATCTTTCACATATAAATTTTCCATCATAGTTAATGCATGCGGTTATTGCTAATTTAATAGAAATATTGAGTTTTTACATCAATTTCGCCGAATATGACCTATTTTGGTGTTTTCAAAGGGCTAAAAGGTGTTGATAAAAGCAATGCTTACAAAAAGTAGATTCGTGATTCAGTAGAGAACGTTTCAAAATGTCAAATATTAGTTAAAAATTCTATGAAGTACAATGTTCAAAATTTATCAAAATTAGGGCCAATATCGGGCTTCGTGGCCCTACCCCTTTGACAAAGTGCCAAGATATATGTATTACCAACTGGAAGACTGGTTTAATTTTCATTTTATTTTTTTTCAGTTTTACCCTGTTTTCTTTGATTTAGTAGTTCTAACTGCCAGTCTGCCAGTTGATTGAGTAATTTGCAAACCCTTTTACCAGTATATCAAATTTAATAAGAATTTGATTCAAGTACATGTATTTTTAATTAGCCTACAAATTAATTTTTTTTTTTGCAAAAATAACTTCTCATTATGACATATGTTCAAATTGCAAAATTCATGCTCAAGTTGGTTTTCTTTGAAAATTTGTAACATTTTAGATCTGAATTTCTTAGCATGGTAAGTTTAACAATTTTTTTAATCTGTATTTACACAGATCCTTTGACTGAGGGACAGGACTTACATCGTACTAACGTCAGAAATGAGGCTGCCTATTATACCTGTATAAGTCAGGTAATATAATACATGTATAATTGATCTCTGTGATACCAATATACATGTATAGCCGGAGAAACAGACAACAACATTTGATTATTTGGATTTTGGATGGTTTGTGTATGTTGGCCGCAGGAGGCAGGTTGATGTAAAAATTGCAATGAAAATACATGATATGGCCAACATGTTTTCCAGATGATTTTAATACCTAATTTTGATAGAACATAATAACTTTTTACATTGCTAGTAGATTTCGAGTGTTGAACGCCCATTAAGCAACTAGAATTATTTTTCCAATAAATTGGGTTGCCTATTGTGAGGTTTCGTCCAAGTTTTGAACGTAGGGAGAAGTTACCAACGTT
This sequence comes from Pinctada fucata, assembly GCA_028142955.1. Classification (NCBI taxonomy): domain Eukaryota; kingdom Metazoa; phylum Mollusca; class Bivalvia; order Pterioida; family Pteriidae; genus Pinctada; species Pinctada fucata. Next base: position 34,790,135 of record AP027109.1, on the reverse strand, counting down.
AGAATACTTTTGATGCTGTAATTTGTTGTAAAAGTTATGTTCGTGCAAAAAAAGGAAGTCTAATAATAATCGCTTCGCAATTCGCAGAATTTGCCCATGACCAACCAGAATTATACACCCATGAACACCAAAAGTTAGACAGTCATTTCTTAAATGAATGGCAATCAGATTTTACCTTGTTAAACTTTATTATCGATGGTGCAAAATACATCTTGAATTCTCATGCCAGACCACTTCAACTCTGTGATATGTGTATAAGAGTGATTGCATGTTTTGTACATGTATGTAAATGACACTTGATGATAATATTACACACACCCTCGCACCCTAACACACATACATGTATGTTACCAGCTCCTCAATACACATGCAGACATATTACTGCGTCTATCCTTCTCTCTTATACATAAAAAATAGGATCAAAATAGCAATCCAAGGAATGCTTGTGTCGCCTGCGAAGCAATGTGATTATTATTCTAGAAAGTGGATCAAAATTATTGGTATCAGTAGAAAAGTCTTGTCAAATGAAATTTATTGGAAATATCAGACCTCTTAATTACAAATTAAAAGATATGGTCATTCTTAAATTTTCAGAAAAGAGTGTCAATCATCTAGGTCAAGGTCACTACGTAAAAATTGGTAACAAAAAGGTCTCATCATATGAAATATTAAAGACCTTTTTGTTACCAATTTTAAGATAAATACAAACTTAATTTCTTAGAAATGAAGGTCAAATAGCTAGGTCAAGGTCAAAACGTAAAAAATTATGGTATGTGTAGAAAGGCATTGTTACATGGAAAGTAATATGAAATATCAAAGCCCTATCACCTACAAATCAAAAGATATAGCCAATTTTACTTTTCTTGAAAAGTAGGTCAAATATCTAGGTCAAGGTAACAAGGTCAAATATTATGGTCTGTGTAGAAAGGTCTTGTCACAAGGAATACACATGTGAAATACCAAAGCCCTATCACTTACCAATCAAAAGATATATTCAATCTTATTTTCTTTGAAAAGTAGGTCAAATATGTAGGTCAAGGTCAATAGGTCAAAAATTATGGTATGTGTAGAAAGGTCTTGTCACAAGGAATACACATGTGAAATATCAAAGCCCTATCACTTACCAATCAAAAGATATAGTGAATCTTATCTTTTTTTCAAAAGTAGGTCAAATATCTAGGTCAAGGTCACAAGGTCAAAACTTATGGTATGTGTAGAGAGGTCTTGCCATAAGGATTGCACGTGTGAATTATCAAAGTCCTAACACTTACCAATCAAAAGATATATCCATTCTTAATTTTTTTAAAAAGTAGGTCAAATATGTAGGTCAAGGTCACTAAGTCAAAAATTATGGTATGTGTAAGAAGGTCTTGTCACAAGGATTACACATGTGAAATATCAAAGCCCTATCACCTACCAATCAAAAGTTATGGGCTGTGACACCCAAAGTGTGACAGACAGACAGACGGACGGACTGACAGACGGACGGACGGACGGACAGACGGACAACGGACAAAGTGATCCCTAAGTGTCGCTATGCTTCACAGGCGTCACAAAAATGTACTATGATAATGATTTACATATTGTTATGTAATCTATAGTGCAATGAAAAAAAGAAGAAAGAAAAGTGAAATTTTACAATTGCAATACTTTGATAACTCTTCCAGCCAATCATTTTAAGTGATTATTGTAATAAGTTAACACATATTTTCTTTTCCAGATCATACAGCAGAATTATCCACCCTTGCCAACAAAGTCCTCACCCTTTATATATTTTGTTGGAGACAGTCACTGTATACCTTCAGCTTGGCAGTTAATAAAATACAAGGTTGTATAATTGTTTTTGAGAAAATAACATAAAATTAATAAGAAAGTAAAGAAAATATTAAAATGATAGAGTCTTGATTGATCTGGCAGTAACATACATTGTATGTGCCTACATTTCAAAGAAGGTGAAGTATACTGTCAATTTAGGAGGCCTTCAAGAACTTTGCTTCTTCAGCCACTATTCAAATGTTCAAATTCCTGTAGCAAGATCAAGATATTTTTAAAAGTGTAAGCAGTATGGATAGTAAACATGATGTCACATCAGAGTCTCCTCTACATTCTCCTAAAAGTGTCAAATCTGCTTTCAGAATAATACCAAGGTTATACATCCGATACTGTCAACTGGGACCAAGATATGGCACTTGAGAGAGGAGGGGAAATTTTACCCTAAACATGACTTCTATTCATCTATCTCCCAAATACCATCAGCTTCAGAAGTGATATTCTGCTTTGGAGAAATTGACTGCAGGGAAGCTCTTTTACTATGTGTGGAAAAAGGAAAATATGATGTAAGATTTCAAAAATTTTTCACCATTTTTACAATGTAGCAATATTTAGGATCTCACATGGGTTGATGCCTTAATTTGATTTAAAAGAACTATGTATATGTATTCGCTATTTTCGAAAACCAGTTACCTCCCATTTGAGACGGTATCTGATGTAGACTTATCATGACGTCATCAGATTCTATGGAAACAGTCCTAAAAGTCTGAGAAATGGCGACATAAAATCGACGTTATCATACCATTTTCATGACATCACAATGGTTTTCATCAGATACCATCTGTAAGGGGAAAAATATTCCACAAAGACTCGATAACAAGGCTCTTTGCCATCCTCTTGTTTACATATAGAATACAAAACCAGTTAGTAAACAATTATTATTTGTGTATCTGTAAATGTGTGTTCATCTGTCTGTGTGGTGAAAAATTTCTGCTGTATTTTGCTGGTACATAACATATTTACTCTCACATTGAATATTACGTCTCAATCACTTCAAGATTTATATTTCTCCCACTTGAGACTTACATGTAGAACTCTTTTACTGGGGTGAGATAAATCGATCTTACCCTCATTCTCACCATGTGATATCATGGCTTCCAAAGTGACATTATGGAAGTAATGCAACAAACAGGTGATTATAAAATACTCTCTAGTCGACGGTGTGGGAGGAAAACAATTAAACACCACGAGGGAGGGATGGCTGATTCTCAACTCTCGTGTAAAAATTTTGCTTGTCCATGACTTGTCATGGACTTGCAAAATTCTCAAACTCGTGTTGAGAAATCACCATTCCTCCCTCATGGTGGTGTAAGATTATATTATTACCCAGCAATCTTTTATAGAGATATCAAAATTGCCTCTGAGCATTTTGCTCAACTGGCCCAAATTTCGTATTTTAAAGGCACAGGTATTATCATGATTTAATCTAGAATACAAGTTTTTGTACTCTTTCTTATCTTTTGATTTATCATAACCTATATTCAGTTATCTACTGAATGGATATTAAGCAATCTGAATTTTTTTGCAGACATTTGAAAGTGCAATGGATAAACTGATTGATATATATATAGGGCTTTTAATGGGACTTCGTGAAAAGTATCATTGGAAAATATATGTACATCCCGTTATGCCTGTATTAGATATAACAAGGTAAGAATTTTGTTCTGAATACAAATTGCCACATCTTGAAGATGCTATTATCATAATCATACATATTCAGATATCCTCTGTCCCTCTCCAACTCATGTGTGGGGAGTAAAATATCACAACAAAATCATTTGATATCATTGTAACAATGATTCTGATTGCCATAATTTTTTTGGTATACTGTGTATCTAAAATTTGTTTAGTAACATCCTCCCTGACAACATGTTTTTGTAAAGTTTAGAGATTGTGCAAGGTTCATGGATTTTAAGCTTTTTGTGATGTATCTCAGGAACTTAAAAGGGTAGGATTTGATATTTCACAGGTTGATTCCTTATTATAAGACCTTTCATATGGAACTTGACATTTGACCAAGAGACCTTGACCTTGGAGTTTGACTTACTTTCAAAAAACTTTATCCTGTGCTATATTTCATGTACTATAATGGGTAGGGCTTTCATATTTCACATGTGAATTTTCCTATGACCAAATCTTTCATTTGGGACATTGACTTTTGACCTAGTGACCTTGACCTTGTAATTTGACCTACATTAAAAACTTTAACCTGCTCTATATCTCATGAACTATAAGGGGTAGGGCTTTGATATTTCACATGTGGATTTCTTATGACCAGACCTTTCGTTTGAGACCTTGACTTTTGACCTAGTGACCTTGACCTTGTAATTTGATTGCATTGAAGAAACTTAGACTGGGGTATATCTCATCAACTATCGGGGGTATGACATGTGGATCCCCCATGATCAGACCTTTTCGCTTTGGACCATGGCATCTGACCTAGTGACCTTTACCTTGGAGTTTGACCTTCTTTTGTTATTTCTTTGTAAAATAATCCCCTGAATAATGAGTAATTTTTGTATTTATAGAGATATTGTCATGCAGTTTAATGAACATCTGTCCAAGAGGTTGTTAAACATACCAGAGTTACAATGGTGCCATTTTGTTGAAGAATTATTGGTCGAAATAAATGGGGAAAAGAAATTAGATTCAAAATATGGTAAGTACATGTATGTTTACATTTGTTGTAAAAAGTATCCTGAAAGTGATATACATATATGTGTATGTTAAAATATGAACATGGGCAATTTCAATTATTTTCACTCCAAAATTTAATCTACATCAAGCGATTGTCAATTTTATTGCTCATTGCTTTGACTGTCTTAACCCTAGATTTTATATATCCTAGCACTAGATTTTCAGGTTTGTGAATAATATGAAATATATTTTCATATGATATCTGAATTTCAGGTATGGATGGAACCCATGCTAATCCGTCATATTTATGTCTCCTGGAACACTCTATAGAGAGGCTTCAGTAATATACATTAACATTATTATAATTATAAATGTTTATCATATTATGATTACATATGATTCAGGATTGGCAGCTTCATACTTTGTATTGTGTTGAAAGCCTATATAAATCAGACCACTTGTTTGTAAGTTTTTTGTTGCTTTATGAGAAATAAATGTTTTGAAAATTATGAAGATGTTTTTGTATCTTACTACATGTACAATGTTTAATTTCATGTGCATGTATAATGTGTGTGCAATTTCTTTGAAACCCTGTGTAGATGTTAGTACACACAGCCAACCTAGGTGTTATTAAAGATACAACATTGAGATAGAAATTTCTGAATTTGTGTTTTAGTCATTAGGGATTAAAGTATGAGGAGAACTTAACATAATGATTTACCTTGATAAGACCTTTCCTTTGAGACCTTGACTTCTGACCTAAAGTCCTGTTCACCAAGTCCAGAGCACCCTGTTTTCCCGTTTTATTCTGAAATATGATACTGTCATCTTCCAAAAAGGTATCAATTTTATAGTACTCCTTTAGTCGTAACAGAAAATACCATTGTTTTGGTTGTACGTCAGTTAAGTTAGAAATAGGACAGAAAATAAAAAGTCTATGGGGATTTTCTATAATAAAATTGCTGAAAATGCGTGACGTCGGGAGCTTTGACGTCACTGTTTACTATTGTTGACACGGAGAACAATATGGCAGTGGCTTGAAATTAACATGGAAATTTCCCGTAGGCGTTTTATTTTTCATATTGTGGTTTGAAGACAACTGATAGGGTAAGTTGAAGTTAATTTCCAGTTACAACTAAAGGAGGTCATTTCTCAGAAACTATAATTTATAGGAAAATTCTTCATATGACAGAATAAATCACCAAAACAGGGTGCTCTGGATTTAGTGAACATGACAGTAGTGACCTATACCTTGAAGTTTGAGCTACTTTTCAAAAACATTCACATTGACCATACCTTTGAACCTTGAGAGGTAGGAATTTTATACTTCATGTGCAATCATCTTGTGATCAGACGATTCATTTGTGACCATGAATTTTGACCTAGTGACCTTCATCTTGATATTTGACCTATTTTTCAAAAACATAAACCTAAGTTATATTTTTAAAACTGCTATGGATATAGCTTCCATATTTTACTTAAAGCTTCTTTACAACAACACTTTTGAATAAAACCCTACCTTTTGCAAACGAGACCTTGACTCAATGAAATTTCATTAATGACTGTGACCTTGACCTTAAGAAATGTTATATTTCTTAAACAAGAAGAGGTAGTGCATTAATATTTCGGTGGTAGACTCCTTATACAGTAACAATACGGTGGATAAAGTATACATCAACTAAAACTAGTGTTTCGCAATCCGGTCATACGTTCTGCCTTTAGCGGTTTAGGGTTTATTACTTTAATATTGTCCTAAGGTAATTTGTTCTCAAGATCACAGCAAATGTTTGCGGATAGAATATGCAGTTCTTCATCAGACAAAGACCACACTAAACACACATGATCTCTGAAAGACAAATTTCAGTCTTTGTTCAAAGCCATTTAAATTTTAAGGAATTTTACTGTCATCCCCCTTGTTTTGATAAGTGTATGAGACAAGGTGCCCTATTTGATTTGAATACTGTCGGACTGTTCATCCAAAAAGCTAATAAAAACAGATAACATGATCCGTAAAAGCACAGTTTGTTAATACCATTACTTGATTTTACATTGCATCTGATCTCATCTCAATTAGGGATTCACATAAGCTTCATTGTAGAATGTTTGCTTGTGTGTTTTCTAAGCCTATAGAGGGTGATCGTTTGACGTTCACTCACTGATTGGGAAAAGAAATGACGGGTACACATGTAAGATTTTCCTTAATGCGAGAATGTTTTATATTGGAAATCGGTATGACAAAATAATTTGAACATTCTGTAAGATAAAGTACGATTATTTTTAAATGACTGAAAGTAACAACACGGCGATCTATCTTAATGTTATAATTGAAGATGATAGTTTGTACATGTACATGTACATGTACATACGAGCATGTATGGAGATAATTACTGAAGAAAAAGTCGTCAGAAATTACCAAAAAAAGCGAAAAAACCAAATACATTCATGTAATGTAATATTAGAATTTTTTTTGAAACATTAACGGATAAATGTTACGTCTTCTAATTCATAAGAACAATGAATTTGCAGCATGGACCAGACATGCACGTTTTGGGTAATTAACCCTCGTCAATGATAATAAAATCATACGTTAATAATTAGAAGACCACTTAAATCATTAACAAAATCTGATGTCGAGAAACAAAAAATCTATACATTAACAAAACCGATATACTATACTAAAAAAATCACAGGACTTCCATTCAAAATCAACATTAAATATATGGTTAACTATTCAAATATTTATGATAGACAACCCTCCTAGGATTTTGAAAACCTGATATTATGAACACATCAAACATGATTTATCAGACAATTATTAACTAATGATAATAGAATGAAATCCATATTTCTAAAATGATACATCATTTCGAGAGGTATTCGCACGTACCCAAATCATTTCTGATTTTCATTTTAGAAAATATGTTAGTCCTCCATTGACAAATCAACACTTAACATAGATAATCACAGATTACGAAGCTCACCTAGTGGCAGCAAAATTCAATTCAAACATATTTCTAAGTACATGTATATTGGCTTTTAAAGGCAAAATCATTCAGGTGGAAAAAGTAGGTCAAGGTCATTTTATGAAAGTTTGATCAAAGATACATCCAATAAGCAAATTTGGTACTTGTAGCACTTATACTTTGCTTAATATTAGCTTTTAAAGTCAAAATCACTCAAGCGGAAAAAATAGGTCAAGGTCATTTTATGAAAGTTTGATCAAAGATAATCCAATATGCAAGTTTGGTACATGTAGCACTTATACTTTGCTCAATATTGGCTTTTAAAGGCAAATCACTCAAGTGGAAAAAGTAGGTCAAGGTCATTTTATGAAAGTTTGATCAAAGATACATCCAATATGCAGTTTGGTACATGTAGCACTTACACTTTGCTCAATATTGGTTTTTAAAAGCAAAATCACTCAAGTGGAAAAAGTAGGTCAGATGCTGCATTCGATGCATGGGTCCATCTCGGCATCACAAGATATATGACTTGTGCAAGTTTGGTTACTGTGGCATCAGCACTTTGTCAGATACTGAGCTACCCCAAACTTTTTAACCAAGCCACTCTGAGCTACCCCAAACTTCTTAACCAAGTCACTCAAGCGGAAAATGTATATCAGATGCAGCATCCGATGCATGTGCTCACCTCAGCATACAAAGATGAATCACTTGTGCAAGTTTGGTTACTGTAGCATCAGTATTTTGCCAAATACTGAGCTACCCCAAACTTCTTAACCGGACGGGGACGCGGACGCGCGGGGGGTATAGCATAAGCTCACTCAACTTCGTCGAGGTGAGCTAAAATGATACAAAACATAAAACAAAGTCCATATGCAGAAATGGCGTAAACAAATATCAATATACTAAGCAAGGCCACTAACAACAGAAGACCACAACCGCAGACAATGAGCATCGAAAAGACTTTAAAACAAGCAACAAGGGACATCGAGAGAAACAACACCAAACAAAAGTGACCAACACACAACAACCATACACTGAAAACTCAATGACAATGCCCACAATTTTTAAGACCAATGTGCATTTGGAACATATTAAACTGTATCTCGATCAAGAATAATGGAATTGACACTCGCGATTTTTTTCATTTCGAATAACTGTATCCTCCACGATTCCCTTTTTTCAAAATTAAAGTCACTCTCTAATAAAAACTTCAGCTAGCTTTTTCCAGAACATTTCAATATCAAAAACATCGTTGTTATTAGGAAACTTTAGACAGACGATTCTCCACCATATTTTCCTTAACATGTTTGGCATCTCGTGAACTGGTATGTCGTCTTTTAGTATGACCAGTATCGTGTCACTGTCACTTTGAAAAACATGGCGTCTCGCTAGGTCCATCTCAAACAAACTCCAATCACTGGCCAGGAAATGTCTAGTGATCACAAACACGGATTTCCTACTGGAATCTATGCATCTGAGAATTTCTTCAGCTATCGGCTCACCCGGTATAAAGTCTTTATGATGTATACATATTTTCAGTGAAAGTTCATTGTTCAAGTACCGAAACAAAGGACCAGTAACCCAATCCTCGTCCATATGAGAATACGACACGAAAGCATCATAACTATAATTGTTTCGCTCTTTTAGGTCATTCACTTGTTTAATCACATGTCTAGCTTTTATATAGAGATATATCACCAAAGACTTATTCCGGTAGCCCGTTGCAACCACCACTAAACAGAACTGAAACTACAGAAAAGTCTAACCAAAACTCCGAGAGACATTTCAATCGAAAAAAATGAATATTTGTCAAAATATCCGAAATGTCACCGTCTTTACAAGAAAGCCTCCCGAAGTTCCTTGACGTATTTATCCATACAAGACTATGGATATGTTTACAACTACATTCAAAAGGGTTTCCCTCAAAATTGAAATGTGTGTTGACCAATGAATCAATGATATCTCTGTCCTGTTTTTCAAAATATTCAATCTCGTTGTAACTAAAGTCTATGAAATTTGCATTTGACAAAGAACGAATTGCTTTCGAAATTCTTGTAAACTTATTATGGCTAAGGTTTCAAAAATTTCAAGGTGACATTCTGATCATGAAAAAAAGTCGTCATTGAATTGATAGATTTTATTGTATGATATGTCTAAAGTAATTAATTCTGATAGACCTTGAAACAACGAAACTCGTTTTTTCCGATTAATAAAGTGACCTATGCCAGAAAAAGATGCATTTAAAAACGTCAGCTTATTGTGTCGTTGATTAAAGTTTGAATTTACTTGATCGCAGTTCCAGCCCGACATATCTAAAGTAGACAAATTTCCCTTAAAGTAGCCATCATAGATACAAAGCTGCGTAGCTGTAGATGCAGCTTTAAGAACCTTGAGATTTGGCATATCAAAAATAATAGTGTAATTTCCCAAATAGTGAAACCATAAACTTGCCATCTTGACATGCATATCTATTCCTGACACATCAACATATTCTAGCGATCTCAGAAATTTTGATGTGACATTAATATATTTGCCATTTGATTTAGATGGCACTCCGGTGAAAACATCCGGTTCAATTTTATCTTTACATTGCCTGTCAACTGATACGTCCAAATATTTCATCGACGAAAGACCGACAAGGCCAAGAACTTCCTCATGACTCCAGATAATTCGATTTGCCTCTACGATGAGTTTCTCTAAACATTTATAAAGTCTCGAATCAAGAAGGTCCAGAAACGGAAAGAAGTAAATATAACTGTAGCCTATATTGATCTCTTTTACACACATAGTCATAAGATTATCTAGGCCCTTTTCTCTTAGAAAATGCATTCTCCGTGTGTACCAATTGTTTCCACTAATATCCATCTTTTCCAATGTCCTATAACGTAATCCGTGAAGGTACGTAATTATGTCAAGGATATCAAATATTCCGCCCATACTGATTCTTAATCGTTTCAAGAATTGAAATGGTTTTAAAAAATCTATTTCAATTGGTTTTCTCACATAACCTGTAAAGTCAATGTTTATTTCCCTCAGTGGTGCATTTCTCAGTCCTTCAAAGGAATCATTTTTCAAGGAAAAGACACTTCTTGGATTGAAAGTAATGTTTGACAAATAAGTAAGTGAAAGAAACTTTTGATCGAAGCAAAACTCGGTGAAAATATCGATATTCAAAACTCTTAAATGTGTCAAGTTCTGTATTGAACCTGGATATTCCTTATAATGATTCATCCGAATGTCGAGGGACTGAAGACTCGATGGCATTGCTAGATCGTCAAGACTCTTGAGTCTATTCCAGGAAATATTCAGTTTTACCATTGATTTCAATTCCTGGAAACAGCCTTCCTCTACATGACGAATTTCATTAAATTCTAGATTAAGCTCCTGTAAATCCGGCATCTGCTGGAAAGATTCTTTTCTGATCACTGAGATTTTGTTGTGTGAAAGTAGAATAACACGAGATGTACTAGGAAAAGTCGGTACCTCTGGTAAACCGCATTTGGAACAATCGTATGTGTGTAAAGTATCAGGAATAGGAACTCTTGAACAGTCAGAGCAAATACCGTGTGTAGTCCCTAAAATAGATATTGCAAGATCGAGATTAATTAAGGAGGTATTGAACACTTGGATGCCAAATTCAATTTTTCTCAAAATTTCTGAAATCATGTATTGCTTGTCTGTCCTTGATGATACAAACTTACATTTAATTCTACCCACAGGAAAATTTTCTATGAGGCTTTGAAATATGCCTTTTTCAACGTTTGCGTGAATTTCTTGATGACGTCATGATATTAAAAGTATCATTCCAGTTCTCGTAAAGCTATTGGAAATTAATTTTAATTTGACTACCAAAATCTTCATAAAGGTATTGCACTTACATATTGAAAAGATGGGATGAATTGTGTTTTAAACAAAGGTAGGATACTGGAATAAAATATGATACTATCGCTCAAAAAAAATTCCAAGCCAATTGATTGTAGTTGATAGCTAATTATTAGGAGTCCTGTGGATTGGTCAACAATGTCCAGAGATGATTTCATGATTATATGAGAAAAATTGAATTTAGGATTAAAATATTACAAAGCTTTATATTTTCCTATTTTTCCTTCCAAAATTGTTCATTTTCAATGAAGTGACATCCGCTTTCCTGTAATATAAATTTGTCAACGAATTCACCGTGATGAAGATTGCACTTTCTATTTTACACATGCAAAGTTTCAATTTGATACGTTTGGTATTGATGATTTTATTGCACTTTGAATGCATAGATTTTTTACGCCATTTTTCCCGATAACGTCGAAATGACGTCGTAGTTTGCTCATGGCTAAAACTCCCAAAGTCCACAATTTTGAAAATCGCCATAATTTCTTCAAATGACGCCGGAAATTATTCGAACTTCATCAGGATACTCGAATATGTATATCAATCAGCGTGCCAATTGTTTTGAAAAAGTTAAGACTGAACGTTTCATAGGAAGTGCGAAAAAACAATTAACGTTGCCGCCATCTTGGTGTACAAACCTTCCTTAAGGTATTAACCATATTACAAACATCCAAATTTTAAGGTCAGCCGAGCGATGTGTTTATCTTATGAATAAATATAAATGTTCTTTAATATTATTATTGTAATATAGCACCACTACAATAGATAGGATATTTTAGTATGAATAGAATAATAATAAGTGCAAACGAATAGAATATTAGGAATGTTGCTAGAATCACCTAAAATGGAACAAACAGAAGGCTACAATAAAAACGATAACAAAAATCCCCTCATTTGAGCTATTGTCATAGCTCGGACTCTGTCAACCTTTTTTTAGTCCATCGTCCGTCGTATTAAGGTTTCCCCATCGAAAACTGTGTTAAGAATCCATTTTAGGGAGGGATCCAGGTCGGAACTAAAAGAAAGGAGGGACCTCGAACAACATTTGCAACACTCACAGCAAACATCAAACCCCCAAGTGAAAACACAGAGAAGACAAACACAAGAGACAATTAAGGGGACAAAGAACACCAAATACGACATTAGAACACAAAATGACACATAAATCTGCGAGACCCAATGGGCAATCGTTGCCGACGTAGGACAGCCATCTGGCAAGCTAGTAGTAAATGGTGTGCTTATCCGGATTACCTATACACAACCCACCCACTTTTCCGGTTATTCAGAGGTCTAGAAGAATAATGCGGAAGGGTTCCAACTCCATACCCTTTTGAAGAAAATCTCAAACCAACTCATTATGCACTAGACACGTGATTCGAATATTAAATTCTCACCAGTGATGCCCCTAGCCAAAGTGCTGTTCATAAGGCGCCCAAACCCACCCCACCAGCACCCCCAGCTTGATTTTTAAAATTAAAATTTGTGTATTTACTTTACAGAGAGTACGCGATTCCAAATTTTTCTGAGTAGCAACATCCCTTTATCGCATGCTTATGGCGTGTTCATATCTCAGTTGATACGCTATGCCAGAGCAAGTACTAGATATACAGATTTTATTCTGAGAGCTAGGCGTCTTTCAGATAAGCCTCTCAGTCAGGGAGACGTTTGTGACCGACTAACATCGTCACGGAGGGAGTTCTACGGTCGATATGGGGAACTCGTCATACACTATGATGTCCCACTCTCCAGAATGGTGGATGATATTCTGTCATAGACCATTTGTACCGTCCAACCAATGATTATACTTTATATCTTCCATAATGGAAGTAACCGGATGTGACAATTCTACCGAATTGAACCGACTCTTCCTGAGCACCTGGTCTCACTCCCATTTCGGGAGTTCGCTTCCTTTCATGTGGTGGAGATTTTTGTTTGCTTGCTTTGGTTCCTGATTTATCCTGATTTTGTTTGCCTTCGGTTTATGATTTTCCGAATTATCGATTTTGTGCTGTATATAGGGATATGGTCATTATCCATATTTGTCATTCATATAGGGTCGATTCAGTAGCACATCCAAACAAAATCTATGTTCAAAATAGCTTTGGAGGGATGGTGCTAAGATGTTAACCTCCTTTGATTTCGATAATATTTTTGGATGAAATGACAAGTTTCCGAAATAGCCAAATAAAATGCATGATGTCAAATTGAACTGTCTGCTTTCAGGCGACAGAGCTGGAAAGAAGTAATTAATACACTTGAAAACGTCGATCCAATGTCACGGGAACGAATTTAACTGCTCCACACTGCAACAGGAAATACATGTAAGTCTTTATATAAATAGTGCGGAAAGGTTACAACTCCATAGTCTATTGAAGAAAATCTCAAACCAATTTATTATGCACCAGACACGTGTTTCGAATAATGATGCCTCCAGCCAAAGTGCTTTTCATAAGTCGCCCAAACCCACCCCACCAGCGCCCTCCGGCTTTAGAACGCACACTTGTTATGTACAATAAGCTACTAACTGTAAGATAACCAAGCAAACAAAACAACAAAACGCAGGGGCCTTAGCAACACACAGATGAATTTGTTAATGGATATAAAACACAAAGGAGTTAAAAAAAGATCCTGAAGATAATCTCAACAGCACTCACAATAGAGCACAAAATTGAGCTTTGACGGACCCCTAGCAAGCTAGAGGTGGGACCAGGTGCCCGGGAGGAGTCGCACCCGCCGTCGTGGTTCATGCAAGAAAATGAAAACAATATATAAAATACATGCACAGTCTGTGGTTATGTCTATATAGAAAGTGCTATGGCAAAAAAGGTCACACAAAAACAGTCCGTGCTCTTTCTACTGGAGTTAGCTCATGCATGTTATCACTCAATGATTCGGAGAGGATAGTGTCGCCTCTTCCAAAATCTTATCATCCAAAACTGCTTAATGAATCAGAAATTTTATTGCCTCTAGATAATCTACATGGATGTTTTCGTAATATATTGTACAACATGAAGATCAAATAAAAATTTGAAAGGTTGAAAAGTCTCTCCGGACTTTTTCATAAAAATGTCTGTTTTTGTACAATCTCTCTGAAACTTATTATACACTCATCCACTCTGCAAATTCGTCAAATTTAAGTTGTTCAATGCGCAGATTTTGAGCGAAACTAATGTTTTTAATGATTAGAAAAAAAGGGGATTGATATCTCTAAGATGTACATTTCTGCCTCTCTCCGGACATCATACGAAGGATTTATATGAATTTGGTATACATGATGTACTCAAAGTCCCCTACCAAGATTGTGTCGTTGGTCCAAATCCTTTCATGGGTATGTCCATAAGTGTCGATATGGCACAAGTGTCGTATAAAATGTACAAATACAGATACATTACATGTGTTAATAATGAATCAGAATGTTTCTAGACAATTTGTCAGTATTTTAATATATTTATAAGTATAGGTAATGAGTAAGACTAAACTCAGGTGAGCGTTTTGCCTCCTTATGAAAATCGAGGAAGTAGAACAGGTATTTAAGGAGGGATTCAACACCAAGATGGCGGCGGCATTATTTGTTTTTCTCACTTCCTAGGAAAAGTACAGTCCTTACTTCCTTAAAACATTTGATACACTGATTGATATACATATTTGAGTATCCTGATGAAGTTTGAATAATTTCCGACGTAATTTGAAGAAATTATAGCGTTTTTCAAAATTGTGGATTTTGGGAGTTTTATCCATGAGCCAACCACGACGTCATTTAGACGTTATTGGGGGAAAATGGCGTCACAAGCGATCGCATTCAAAATGCAATTAAAACATGAATACAAAACGTATTGCATTGAAACTTTACATGTATAAAACAGTAAATTCAATTTTTATTTTAGTGTTTTCGTTGACAAATTTACATAACAAGGAAGCGGATGTCACTTCATTGAAAATGGACGAATTTGGAAGAAAAAATTGGAAAATAAAAAGCTTCGTAAAATTTTTATCCCAAATTTAATTTTTCTCATTTAATCATGAAATCATCTCTGTACATTGTTGATCATTCTTTTAGTTTTTGAAAAGGATTGATCCACAGGATTTCTAATAATCACCTATCAACTAGAGTCAATTGGCTCGAAATTGCAATTTTTTGAGCGACTGTGTCATCTATTATTCCAATATCCTGCCTTTGTTTATAACACAATTCATTTAATCTTTTCCTTATGTAAGAGCAATACATTTATAAATATTTTGGAAGTTAAATCAAAATTAATTTCCATAAGCATTAAGAGAACCGGAATGACACTTTTAATATTATGACGTCATCAAGAAATTCACGGATACGTTGAAAAATGCATATTTCAAAGTCTCATAGAAATTTTTCCTGTGGATAGAATCAAATGTAAGTTTGTATGATGAAGGACAGACTAGAAATGAATAATTTCAGAAATTTTGAGAAAAATTGAATTTGGCGTCAAAGTGTTCAATACCTCCTTAGAATATGAAAAGCTTAAATTACGTCAAACTCATATGAACTATTTTAAAAAAAATGTACAAAGACAAATTACCATATGACAAGACTATGTATGTGCGGTTATACCTGAATCGTTTTGGATGTTTGAAATTGAAATACCATTGATTCTCTTTCATTAGATAATACTTCCATTGCAGCATTGCAATAGAATTCCCATGTTAAGCGCCCGTTAGGCAAACGGATTTATAAACTATAATTCTGGTTGCCTATTATGACGTCACGGTTTCGTTTTTAAAGTACGGAAACTTTACCAGCCTTCCTAAACTTCTGACGTTATAACATTCAATACGCTCAATATCAGTGCCAAACGGAGTGCCTGATATTTAGTACAAATTGAAATATAAGTAATGACGGTCTTACTTTTGGTGTTCCTGGTAGTATAATTCTGGTTGGACTTCGCGATTCACGGAATTTGCACGTGATCAACCATAATTATACTACCATGAATACCAAAAGTAAGACAGTCATTTCTTAAATGTTTTCGAGTCACATATAAAAAACGAATCGCTCAGAATATTCATAATATCAAATATTGGTCGGTTTGAACCTTTGTATAGGATCAACTAATTCTAAAGTATTTCTGCAATGAAATGAAAATTTGTAAATCCTCTGTCATCGAATTTGATAAATTAATCTTAAATTGATAGTTTTGTCCTCTGAAAAAAAATCTCTAAGTATACAGAGCACCATGCCATGAATCAGCTCAGGGCAATCATTTCATTAATGGAGATATCCCTCAGTTTTTCAATCAATGACAAATACGGATAATGACCATATCCCAAATACATAGTACAAAATCGATAATTCAGAAAATGAAATGAATTGTGTAAACCGAAGGCATACACAATTAGGATAAAACAAGAACCAAAGCAAACAAAGAAAAACCTCAACAATATGAAACGAAGCGAACTCCCAAAATGGGAGTGAGACCAGGTAACCAGGAAAAGTAAGCATCTCCTGCTTGCATGCAACACCTGTCACTTCAATTCGGTAGAATTGTCACATCCGGTTACTTCCATTTCGGAAGATACAAGTATATTCTGTGGTTGGATGGTTAAGATACAGTAAATCCTTATTCACATCAGTTGCACCATTGTTTTGACGTTCCTACGATTTACAGAAGAAGGAGGCCGTAAACAGATCGCAGACAACTTCGCAGGTCACCAGGAAAAAACTAGTTTATATCAGCCTTGTGGCAGCCGTACAACTATTTGTGACAGAATTTCATAGAAAATAATATTGTTTTGCACGGCTGCAAATAGGAATTAATCAAAAAAGCAAGCCCGTCGCAATGTCAGATGTTTTTCTAATTAACATATTGTATGCTGCCAAAATCTGTGGAAAAATTTCAATTTGTTGGTTGCAGAAACATGCAATCTTATCTCCAGTTAAGATTGAATTTGAAGACGTTGAACATTTGGACCACTTGTTGAGTATCACCCAGGGAAACAAATTACAAGAAAGCGATACATAAATGACATAAGACAAAACTACAAACTGCAAAAAGACATAACAATTCACACAAAACAATCGAAACAGACGTACAGAAACATCGAACATTAATGACAACACATAAAAGGAAGGAGACCAATGTGCACCCGGCGCCGACTTCGGACGGCCATCTGATATTAGAAAATGGTGGGTCATCCGGATAACGTGCGCATAACCCTCCCGCTTATCCGGATACACAGAGGTATTCAGAAATACACGAAACATGCATGTCTGGTCCATTTTTCTGTTCTTAAATGATGCTATTGAATTTGAAGACGTCTAACATTGTTCATCGGCAAATATAGAAATTTTTCCAAAAAGGGGATAGAAAGGATGGGGTTCAAGCCATTGATTTTGAAAAAAAACCTTTTACTTAAACATGGGGGGGGATTGACAACCTCTTAATCCGCATCTTTGGTTGGTTCTCGATCCATATAATAATAATCGCTAATTCAGGACTACCTCTCTTTCGGCCTCGAGCAACACTGTTTAGTTTCCCAGGATATCCTTCCCCTAGTATAACATGGATTCTGTATTTAATTGAAATATAATGGAAAAATTTCTAACAATGAAATTGTTGAATTACTCTGAAAAATCATACAATTCATGGACATGAAGTGACCTGTGCAATGTCATCTCCTTCCTGATTTGGCGAGGATCTCTACAAGCAGGTCGTAGGAATTCCTATGGGTACTAACTATGCGCCTCTTGTTGCAGATTTATTTTTATACACTTATGAAAGAAATTATTCAAAATTTTCAAAACCACAGAAAACTGAATGATTTGAACTTAGATGATATTCTGACTATTGACAATCCTGGTTTTGAAACATTAGAAATAATATTTATCCACAAGAATTGACACTCAAATAGGCGAACATAACAACCACAGAAACGTAATTCTTGGACCGAAATATAAAAAATGTAAACTGAGAGATGCATACAAGTGTGTATGACAAAAGAAATGATTATGTATTCAACATAGTAAATTTCTCCTGGCTTGACAGTGAATTTACACACAGCATAACAGCTTATCCGGTAAGCTAGAGCATGTATGAATGTTAGGGATTTTCATATTAGAAATTTACAAATTATCGAGAAGTTTTAGATCAAGGTTTCAGCTTTGATAAACTAGTTAAGACGTTTTTGAAATTTTACAAATATTACCGTCACCAACAGAGTATATTACTTTGTGTATTTCACAACCTGCCTTTTTAAGTTGACATTATTGTGAAATTATACGGATCAGTGGTAGACAGAATAACCAGAATAATAAGAATTGCATCAGAAATCAGTTAAAGAAGATCCTGATGATAATCTCAACAGCACTCACAATAGAGCACAAAATTAAGCATCGACGGACCCCTAGCAAGCTAGAGGTGGGACAGGTGCACGGGAGGGGTAAGCATCCTCTGTTGGCTAGCCGCACCCGCCGTCGATGGTTAAGCACGAAAATGAAAACAATATATAAACTTCATGCACTGTCTGACGTTATGTCTATATAGAAAGTGCTATGGCGACAATGTCAGGGAGATATATTCAAAACACTTACACTTTTTTACGAGCTCCACACGGCAAAGGGCATAAGTGTGACACAAATGAGTTAAAGAAGATCCTGACGATAATCTCAACAGCATTCACAATAGAGCACAAAATTAAGCATCGACAGACCCCTCGCAAGCTAGAGGTGGCACCAGGTGCCCGGGAGGAGAAAGCATCCCCAGAAGTGCCTTTTACACCGTGGATATGATCCTTATATCATCAGACGAACACTTGGCTACATACATGAGCTCGCTACAGCCGGCAGAGCACCGACTGTGTTTCTTACACCCTTTATTTTTATATCCTTTTACATATTCATCTGTTTCTTTCGTGTCTTATTTGTATAAATATCTTACATTGAGGATGTTATTGTACACTACTTTTGTGCGTTCTTCCAGAACTAGAAAGGTCGAAGGGTTGTGCGCACGTAATCCGGACCACATCATTTGCTACTAAAGTAGCAGATGGTCGTCTTAAGTCGGCAACGATTGCCCATTGGACCATAATGTGTAGTCTTTTGTGTTGGTGTTTTGATGTCGTGTTTGGTGTTCCTTGTCCCTTTTGCATCTGTTGCTGTGGTTTTTCTTCTCTTCGTTTTGTCCTTGAGTGTCTTTTGTCCTGCAACCGGGTCTGTTTGGAGATCCCCTCCTTTATGTAACCAAGGGAGGTATCGCTATGCTCTTAATTTGTTCTTTTGCATACAATTTAGATCAATTAAAGAATTTCGCTCTTCACATATTCAGTTATTTTCTATTTCCTGTCTTTGGGCATCGAACAGCGCTTATGGTTCATGATTTGTGGACATGCGCATATTGAGCATGAAATTCTAACGATAGAACATATATTTCAGTGTTGATAATATTGACCATAAAAGGGAAACCGACAATCATAGCTAATAAAGAAGAGATCATAGTCTAAAAAGAAAAATATATGAGATGTAAGAATTAAATAATGATTTATTCATTTTATGTCATTTTCTTTATAAAATTGATGCGCAATGTACTTGAGATTCACTTACCTGCTTCTTTTATAAGAAAATATATCCAGAACAAAATTGTTGTACCCCAAAACATTATGCGCAAAATAATTCACCCGATTTTAAAATGTTCAATGAAATAGTTAAGTATTTGTAAATATTGGTCTACATTACCCATCAATTTATATTTGAATAAACAAGGAAGTTGACTTATATGAAGGTAAAGACGATCAATCAAGGTTATCAGGGCATGACCTGGACTATCCAGCTAATTAACGATTTTGAAGCAATTTTTAAGATTTTAAATTAAAACGTAAAATAAATTCATACTTGCCATGGATTAAACTTCCGGTTTTTTTTTAATATGTCAATGCCGTCTTGTACTATATTATGCTTTACCTTTTAAAGATGGCGACCTATGTTTTTCTTCTTTTCTAGTTTTTACTTCTTTAAAATCTCTATTTAACAGCAATGAAAACAGATCTGACAGAAAAGTTCGAAATAGATGTTTCTATTTGACATGAATTGCAGGCCCAAATTCAATAAAGCCCAAAATAGGCAAAGGTAATAATTTTGAAACACATAATTTGTCGTTTTTTTAAAAGTTTTAAACAACTCTCTCTCTCTTAGGACCAAAAGAAAAATTAGAAAACTCTTAAGTGATATTTTGACCGAAAGGGAAAACACATATGCTATCATGAATGCCTGAAAGGGATTCTTCTTCACTGTAGAATATAACAAATCGGATTTCAAGGTATTATCCTCTCCTTTGACGCCAAGTTTTACTCTATGGATGCACTTTTATGTTAAGTTGGCTAAATTTCAAAGGATAGCAACTTTGCTTATTATCCCCTCGCAACATAGTTTCAGGGGGATATAGTAACACTACAACAGTAGTCCTTCGTGTATACTGCCTAGAGGGTGCAGTTTTTATTGGGAACTTCATACTCTTATATTACTAGAGGTAGAACCCTATTGATTTTCAAGTTCATAGGTCATAGGTCAACGTCATGATCACATAGATTGGAAATGGTCAAAATCCTTGTATACAGCAAAGAGGGTGCAGTTTTGATTAGATCTTAACCAAGCTTCATACACTGATTGCTTATGACAAGAGACAAATTTTCAAGGTCATAGGTCTAAGGTCAATGTCACAGATGGAAATGGTCAAAATCCTTGTATATAGCCCAGAGGACACAGTTTTGATTGGATCTTAATCAAGACAAAAGGATAAACATATTGATTTTTCTTGTATACAGCCTAGAAGGTAAATTGATATTTCCCTGCCATGCGAGTTAGTTTTATTTTTGTTTATACACGTATTGAAAAAAGTTCAAATTCAAACCTTCAAAACTAAAATCAAAAAAGAAGAAATAATAGATTGAACTGTTTTGGCGCCTCAAGACATCTTTTTATAATTAAACATTGATATTCCACATTTTCAAATAACAAAACAGATGAACACAAACACAAGAAGGTCATGTAGGTTAAAGAGAATTGTCAATATTGAAATATATGTTCTATCGTACAAATTTTGTTGTACTAGACACGTGTCTCGGATATTTTAATCATCGTCAGTAGTATTTCATGTCAAGCAATTTGAATAAAGCCAAAGTGAATTTTCCTGGCGCCATCTACAATACAGAGCTTTAATTTCCTTTTGCCAAAATAAGCGGCTCCAAATTTTGTGTATGGTTTATTCAGAAGCGTATTTAAGTGAAAAATATGACCAAAAATCGTTGGAGGGTATGCGCAAGGAGCTTAATTCTAAACATGACCGAAAAATTTATGCCAAAACCCAGCTAAGGACAGAGCTATGCAATGATTGAGATACTCCTTAGTTTTAGAAATTTAGGTCTAATTTGATGACAGGAAATTTATAATATATTTCAATGCAGCGCATAAACATTATATATCTAATCCTTCAAAAGGTATGATCAAATTAATATTTTTTTGGTGACAGTCTTATAAACAGATTTGTCTCGTTGGTTAATGTGTGCTCTTGTATGTTTCATGATTCTATGATGTGTGTTGGTGTTCCTTTCCCTATTGCTTCTCGTTCTGTGGATGTCTGCTCTGTGGTTTTTTTTTTTGCATTGGGTGTTTCGAAGTTTTGCTGTGGGTGCTGCAACCGAGTATTGTTGGAGATCCCCTCCTTTCTTTTATGATTTTTTGAATTGCCTCCACAGATATTATTCAGATGCTTAATCTCCTGATCGACAACATTTTTATGGTGTTTGGAGGAAATGTTTTCCAGCAAATTGTCAGAATTCCAATGGGAACCAATTGTGCCAGACTCCTTGCCGATATTTTTCTTTACTTGTAGGAAGTTGAATTCATTCAATCTGTGGTCTCTGAAGGGAAAGATACTTAGTTTCTGACTTTTACTTCACTTACAGATACATGGACTATGTACTGTCCATCAACAATCCAAAAATGGAGGATTACCTCAGCAGAATCTATCCATCGGAGCTTGAAGTCAAAGAAACTACAGAGACAAATATTCAGCATCCTATTTGGACATAATTTGCTGTCCTACAACAATGATGGTCACGTGAACACTCTGAAGCCTCCAGTTTCAGCATCACAAACTTTGCTTTTCTGAGTAGCAACATCCCTTCATCGCTTGCTTAAGGTGTGTTCATACCTCACTTGATACGTTATGCCAGAGCAAGTACCAAACATACAGATTTTGTTCTGAGAACTAGGCGTCTTTCAGATAAGCTTCTCAGTCAGGGATACGCCTGTAATCGACTTGTAAACATCGTCACTGAAAAAGTTCTACGGTCGATATTGGGAACTCGTCATACACTGTGATGTCCCGTTGTCGGGGACCAGGAGTCCCCGAGGGCACATGTTGCCAAGTTCGATCAATTTCGGTTGGTCGTTTCTTCAAACGCATTTGAAATTTTCTGTTTACAAAATTTTCTCAAATTTCTCAAACCGGGGTCCTGTAGCATCATTTCCCAGCCATCTTGCTACGTTTTTCAGTATATTTAGGACATAATTTTCGCAGATTTTGGCCATATTAGTTAATTACATTGTTTAGATTAAGGATCACTGACGAGGGTTAAATACCCGAATCGTGCATGTCTGGTCCATGCTGTAAATTTATCTGCTTTTAAATGATGCTAATGAATTTGAAGACGTTAAACATTCAATATGTTTGTATTTTCCTAGATTTTGTATGCCCAATGAAATCTGAATTGGGCTTTATACTCGACTTTTATTCACTGATTGTGAAATTTGACATGTACAATATACAGATATTAAATGTTCTAGTTTATATGAGTATATATTTTATTGAAATCAGTTTTACAAACAATTCTGTACATTCTGTAGGATAAATTATGATTGTTTTCACATGATTAGAAGAAAGTTGCAGCAAATGTTATAAAAGTCCCAAATTGAAATATATAACAAATTGATTAAGATATTTTATGCAACACCATATGAGCTCGCATGCATAGAACTGCTACAGAATTCGAAGCCCAGTTCCAGGAGACAAACAAAAGACTGCACATACACCAGCAACGTCAGTTGATTGTTACTTGACGTTCTTCGCGGAAAGAATGAAACATGAAACAGACGACTTGCAAGTAAACTACGTGTTCAGGGTTATGTTAAACAGCGGTTGAAATCATCATTGAGAAGTTCTTCGGTCGCTACGGGGATGTAATAAAAGCATATGAGATCCCCCTTTCCAGAATGATCAGTGGCATTCTACATTGTGATTGAATGGGTGTCATCATCACCAAACAAGACATACTTACCTGATATGTACATCAAAATGTACATCGAGACAATCACCGAATTTTACAGGTTTCCATGGAGCTGTTGCGACGGTTGTTTCATGCAATCAGGAGACGCTGACTCTCCCTGGGCACCTGGTCTCACTTCGGAATGTTGTTCATTCCGGGGTTCGCAACCGTTTCGATGGGAATTCTCACGATTTTGCCGTGCCTTCTGACTTTGAGACTGAATGACGGTTAGGTACTTCTTTGATGTTTATTCACGCAAAACGTCTTATAAAAAGCAAATTACGTCATCGGTGCATGCGCAATCTGTTTCGTCCCCCGGAAATGAACTTCAAATTCAGAACCGCAGGTAATGTGAAAGGGTCTATAATGTCAAAAATTACAAAAAAGGACATGCTTCATGAACATTTAGCAGAGTATAAAATTGCAAATTCATGTATTGAAATTATACGTGTATGAAACAGAAACACTTAAATCATTCAGAAAACAATACACCAAGATGTCTTAATTCCCTTTACTGAACAAGAAATGAATCTATACAAAAAATAACAAAAATAATTTCTGGTCCATGCTGCAAATTTATCTGTCCTTAAATGATGCCATTGAATTTGAAGACGTTTTTAACACATCATAAACGAATACTTCTAAAATCAAAATGTATGGTTAACCACTTACTTATATATTAGGATGACACATCCTCCTGATATGTCTAAAATGATAAAAATCCACAAATTAAGAAATTACACATTTCGACAGCTATCCGCATCTTTGACAAATACCCACATCAACCGCATCCATACTGTTTATGCTTTAAAGAATAAAGTCATTCACATAATCCATAAATGACAAAGAGAAAACAAATCAGAAACAAATCCCATACAGACATAATCCTCCTATAAGTCCAATTTTCACATACCACAGTGTAAGACAGCCACAGACAATTATCATTAGAAAACTTTTTAACTTCAACATACAACAGGGGACGTCAAGACACAAGAACATCTGCACAAAATTGACCATCACATAATTAAAGAAGCACAGTAAAACATCGATGACAATGAATAAATTTAGAGAAACCAATATGCACCCGTAAAAGTTAAACGCCACAGTGTAAATAGTAAAATAATAATAATGTTACAGTTTGCAGCGTAAATAGTAAAAGAACATCAATATTACAGTCTGGAGAGCATGAACCATCGTATCTGTCATACAGCAATTTGAGATAAGGTGACACATTTAAATTCCTCCAAAATAATTTCTTACCTCAAATCTACTTGAACAGATAATATGGAAGCAATTGTGCGATATGTATCGAAAACTTAAAATATCTATCTCAAACAAGAACAAGGACGATCGTACAAAATCCACGAAAAATATATTTCGTTTAAATACTCGTATACTGTTCCTTGATTTTATTTTCAAACAAAAATCACTTTCTAATAAAAACTCCAGCTAGCTTTTTCCAGAACATTTCAATATCAGAAACATCGTTGTTATTAGGAAACTTTAGACAGACGATTCTCCACCATATTTTCCTTAACATGCTTGGCATCTCGTGAATGGGTATGTCGTCTTTTAGTATGACTAATATCGTGTCACTGTCACTTTGAAAGAAAGGAGGGGATCTCCAACAACACTAGGTTGCAGCACCCACAGCAAAATCCCAAAACACCCATGCAAAAAACACAGAACAGATACCCACAGAAAGAGACGCAAAAGGGACAAGGAACACCAACTCACAACATAGAAACATAAAAGACTACACATAAACCAACGAGACCAATAGGCAACCGGTGCCGACTTAGGACGGCCATCTGCCAAGTAAATAGCAGACGGTGTGGTTATCCTGGATTACGTGCGCACAACCCTCTCACTTCTCCAGTTACCTAGAGGTCTCGAAGAACGTACAAATGTGGTGTAAAACAACCTCCTCACTGTAAGATGACGTCACACAAACAAGACCGCGAAACGCAGAGGCCCCAGAGACACAGATGAATATGTAAATGGATATAAAAAGAGGGCATGCGTAATACAGTCCGTGCTCTGCCGGCTGTAGCGAGCTCATGTATGTAATCACCCGAGGAGTCCGACTGACATTCAGAGAGGACAGGTGGTCGGGGCCCTGTCTTCTCTAAAGAGGTTTGGACAGGGCCCGTCATGGAGTCCCGTCGTCACAGTCAGTCAGAGTGCAAGTCTTAAGAATGCGCTCGTACAAGACTGTATATTGGTCAAGTACCAAGCTTAGTGTCCGTCTGGTGACATAAGGATCATATCCACGGTATAAAAGGCGTTTGATGACTCTGACGCATTTTCGATACATATGCTGTCTACCTTTGATCCTTCTTATTTTGTTAATTATGTCACCATAAAATGCAGGTTGTGAAATACCTAAAGTAATATACTCCGTTGCTTTTATGGGTCCGAATTTCAAAAGAAGTTGATCATAATTTTTGTAAAATTTCCAGAAGGTCTTTACTAGTTTGTGAAAGCGAAAACCTTGACCTAAAAGTTTCTTTGTAATTTGTAGATTTCTATTATGAAAATCCAAAACATCAGTACATGCTCTAGCATACCGGATGAGCTGTGAAATGTAGATACCGTAAGACGGTAATCTAGGGACATCACCGTCAAGCCAGGGGAAATTTACTATGTTGAAGCCAAAATCATCTCGTTTGTCATATACACTTGTATGAATTTCTCCATTGACAATTTTGATATTTAGGTCCAAAAATGGTGTTTCAGTGTCTGTAAAGTTTGCCTTGTTTAGAGTCAATTCTTGTGGATAAATAACATCTTTATACTTTTCAAAAACAGGGATATCGATAGTAAGAATATCATCCAGGTACCTAGAAGTACTAATGAAGCATTTCACATCATCATGTTTTCTTTGCTTTTGAAGATTTTGAATAAATTCCTTTTCATATGTGTATAAAAATAAATCTGCAACAAGAGGCGCACAATTTGTACCCATAGGAATCCCTACAACCTGCTTGTAGAGATTCTCACCAAATCTTACATAAATGTTGTCCAAGAGGAAGGACAAGGCACTACACAGGTCGCTACATGTCCATGATTTGTATGATTTGTATTCTGTAGCGGAAAAGAAACCCTTTGATTCAGATGTACAAATATAAATTTTCCCCTCTCGATTATAGCACCATTTAATGAGTTTGGACAATTGATCATTGATCTTGTCGTGAGGAAGCGTGGTGTACATATTTGAAAAATCGTATGAAGCAATCGTATTGGCTTGAAAATTTCTAGATTTTATCTTGTCAATCACATCCCCGGAATTTTTTATAGACCAAAATAAATTTACATCATTCCTGTTAAGAACAGTTTCACAATATTTTGCAACGTGTTCCTTTACCGCCGTTAGGGCTGACGTCAGATGTCTAGACAAACTTGTAGTTGAGCAGTTGCTAGAATTAGCAATGTATCTAAATTTGTAAGGAGATTTGTGCAGTTTTGGTATGCAATATATTGTAGGAAGATCCAATTTAGAAATAGGGATGTTGAATGAAGAAATTTCACTGCTATGTTTGCTCAAAATGTTAGGGACACTTTCATTGCTTTTGATATAAGTATTTGTAGACGAAAGTTCCGAAACTAAAGTTGATATATAGTAAAGTTTTCATATGATTATGGTGTTGTTGGCTGCTTTATCTGCAGGAGCGAAGACAAATTTTTCATGTAAATTACGTAATTTGGATTTAAAATATCTTTCAGATCTAGAACTTGGATTTTCAAAAAGATGAGGATTTCTGTGGAAGTTGTCTATTCGAATGTCAGTAATGTCCAAAATGAGGTTTTTCCAGTCATTCAGAGAATGCGATTCGACTCCTTCCGATTTACACCATCGTTTGGTATAGTTATCTAAGGCTTCCTTAAGTACTTCGCGACATTTAATAAAATCTATCTTGGACGGGATTCTATACTTGGGTCCTTTTTTGAGAAGACCACGGAGCTGCCTGTCTTGGATAATTGAAAAGTCACCTGTAATAATATGACCAGCTGGTTTATATAGATACTCAGATGTTGCACATTCTCAAGAAGTAGGACATGATTCAAGTATTTTAGGATCTGATGTAACTTTGTTGTAGTTAAAAACGAAATTTCGAATAGGTCTTTTATATTTGTAACAAATAAGAGGAGGTTCTAAATTTTCAAAATATTGAGGAATAGCACTTTGTACACGATGATCCCGAAAAATATTAGAGATGTTAAGAAGATCGAATCCTTTGTTAATAAATGGAATTTTTAAGAATCGTTTTTTTGGGGGGATGTTTTTAACAACTGGATAAAGTTTATTCTGTGCGAATGCAACAATGATATTAAGTCTGAATCAATCCGTATTTCTTAAGAATGCAACCAGTGCTTCATCCAAGATAGATTTCAGTTGAACTGCTGGAACTGATGAGAGAGCATGAAGCAGTTCATGTCTGCCGCCGTTGCGAGCAATGATCAGAAGATCGTTGAGGGTACGGTGTAATCTAGATCTTATTCTGAGTTTTCGGTTTCGTCGGCTTCCGTGAGACCTATGCTTCCGTTTAGTGTTTGGGCGGATTGAAAATACATTAATATTAGTTGACGTCGAGGAAATATTTCCTTGTCCATAAATTTGATCGTTTAGACCAAGGGGGTACGCAGTTTGGAGTTTTGTGATCCAGGCAAGTTCAGCTTGTAGTCGGCGTTTTTTAATTTCCGTTTTACTAAGATTTTTAAGTTTAGAAAAAGACTGAACCGGTGTAATAGTTATATCCGAAATGGAATGATTGTATTTAACGAAGTGATTATAAAGGAAATTTCTTTGTTTTTTGTGATGTGAGTTTCTTATCTGATACGAATGACTTCTAAAACGAGATTTTAAGGCCTGACCTGTTTCTCCAACATATTGGGCGCCACATCCCCTAGCGTTTCATGTTATAACATAAATGACATCTTGGTACGATCAATCGATGTCGTTTTCAATCTCAATTTTAAAAGTCTGCCCGTTAACACTTGATTTAATTGTGGAATTGCAATTGATGAGCGGACACATACCGCATCTTTTCCCTTTGCACGTAGAAACTGCTGAGAACCCCCTATGTTTGTTGTTAAATGTAGAGCCTGCAGATGGAGAAGTAGGTGTAATACGTCTACGGGAATTCAATTTAAGAGGTGAAAGAAGTACTCTGGGTGAGGAAAAAAGTTTATTGCTGTTAAAAGTCGATGATGGGAAAGTTACTGTAGTGATAGAGGGTAATCTCAAAGGAGTAAGTTTAATACGAGGCGACCTTAAAAATGCCATAGTGAGATGATCAAAGAAGGGTGAGTAGAGATCCTGCATGGAAGACACTACAACAAAGTCAAGTTAGAGAACGAAATGGAATTAAAACACTTCAAACATGGCGTCTCGCTAAGTCCATCTCAAACAAGCTCCAATCACTGGCCAGGAAATGTCTAGTGATGACAAACACGGATTTCCTACTGGAATCTTTGCATCTGAGAATTTCTTCAGCTATCGGCTCACCCGGTATAAGTCTTTATGATGTAAACATATTTTCAGTGAAATGACAAATATGGATAATGACCATATCCTTGTTTACAGCACAAAATCGATAACCCAGAAAATCAGAAACCGAAGGCATACAAAATCAGGATAAAACAGGAACCAAAGCAAACAAACAAAAACATCCACCATATGAAAAGAAAGCGAACTCCCGATATGAGAGTGAGACCAGGTGCCCAGGAAGAGTAAGCATCTCCTGCTTGCATGCAACACCCGTCGCTTCAATTTGGTAGAACTGTCACATCCGGTTACTTCCATTTTGGAAGATATAGAGTACAATCTTTGCTTGAATGGTTCAAATGGTCTATGACATAATATCATCCACCATTCTGGAAAGTGAGACATCATAGTGTATGACGAGTTCCCAATATCGACCGTAGAACTTCCTCAGTGACGATGTTAGTCGGTCACAAACATACTGTAAACGGGGAAATGATTGCGGTGGTTTTATTTTCGCTATGTTCGCGGTTTTCGAATTTTCCGCGAACATTAAACCCCCGCAATGATTTTGTATAATAGACAAAACAAATAATAGAGGCAAAGATGTTCATATGCATTTGATGCATGAAAGCTATTGTCCATGTACAGCTGAATCGTTCAATTCTCTAAACGTGGTTTTCCTCTAAGTTGGTAAAATAGTTTGTACAGTAAAGGGTATCGACAATTTAACTTACGATGCATCTATATTTTATAAAAACGAAGATGACACACATATCGCGCTTAAGATTTCTAATGAAAACGCACCCATTTAATTAGTTTCAATCTACTTTTCCGTATTCTTTAATTATTGATATTCAACCGTTTCTGTGTAATTATCCCTAATTACTACGGGTTTGTCATTAATTACCACATGAAACACTTTAAACTACAAACAACAATCAAATTACACGTGTGCTTGTGAGACGAAATCTTTATAGATGTATCAAAAGTTTTTTTTCTTCTGCAACTTTCGATATCGCGAAATTAAAACCACCGCAATTGGCTACATTCGAAAAATCGCGAACTTTTAACACCGCGAAATTAAACCCGTTTACAGTATCCCTGACTGAGAAGCTTATCTGAAAGACGCCTAGCTCTCAGAACAAAATCCGTATATTTGGTACTTGCTCTGGCATAGCGTATCAACTGAGATATGAACACGCCATAAGCAGGCGATGAAGGGATGTTGCTACTCAGAAAAGGAAAGTTTGTAATGCTGAAATTGAAGTCGTCACGTTTGTCATAGAGTGAGGTGTTCATGTGACCATCAGTGTCGTAGGACAACATTATGTCCAAATAGGATGCTGAATTATTTGTCTCTGTAGTTTCTTTGACTTCAAGCTCCGAAGGATAGATACTGCACAGGTAATCCGCGAATTTTGGATTATTGATGGACAACACATCGTCTATGTATCTGTAAGTGAAGTTGAAGTCAGAAGCTAAGTATCTTTTCCCTTCAGAGACCAAAGATTGAATGAATTCAGCTTCGTACGAGTAAAGAAAAATGTCGGCAAGGAGTGGGGCACAATTGGTCCCCATTGGAATTCCGACAATTTGCTGGAAGACCTTTCCTCCAAACACCACAAAATGTTGTCGATCAGAAAGTTTGACATATGAATAATGTCTGTTTCAGTGTACTTATTTTCAGAATCGGACATTTCTTTTACAAAGTAGGTTTTGTCATAGTTTACAACAATAAATTTGTATTTGTGATTACCGTTCTTACTTGTAAACGCATTACTTATAATTTTTTCGAGTCTTTCTTTCAATTTAGAATGTGGAATTGTAGTGTAAAGTGTCGAAAAAATCAAAGGCTTTGATCGAATGGACTCTACTAAAATGAGTGGATTTCAGATGTTCTAAAAGTTCTTTCGAATTCTTTAAAATATTGGCTTTTGGAGGCAAAATCACTCAAGTGGAAAAAGTAGGTGAAGGTCATTTTATGAAAGTTTGATCAAAGATACGTCCAATATGCAGTTTGGTACATGTAGCACTTATACTTCGCTCAATATTGGCTTTTAAAAGCAAAATGACCTTAGTGGAAAAAGTAGGTCAGATGCTGCATCCGATGCATGGGTCCATCTCGGCATCACAAGATGAATTACTTGTGCAAGTTTGGTTACTGTAGCATCAGCACTTTGTCAGTTACTGAGCTACCCCAAGCTTCTTAAACAAGTCACTCTGACCTACCCCAAACTTCTTAACCAAGTCGCTCAAACGGAAAATGTAGGTCAGATGCAGCATCTGATGCATGTGCTCACCTAAGCATACAAAGATGAATCCATTGTGCAAGTTTGGTTACTGTAGCATCAGTACCTTGTCAAATATTGAGCTACCCGAAACTTCTTAACCGGACAGGGACGCGGACGCGGACGCGGACGCACGAAGGTATAGCACAAGCTCGCGCAACTTCGTCGAGGTGAGCTAAAAATGATACAAAACATAAAAACAAAGCCCATATGCAGAAATGACGTAAACAAATATCAATTTACTAAGCAAGGCCACTTACAATAGCAGACCACAACCGCAGACAATGAGAATCGAAAAGACTTTATAACAAACAATAAGGGACATAATGAGAAAAAACATCAAACAAAAGTGACCGACAGACAACAACCTTACATTGAAAACTCAATGACAATGCTTACAATTTTTAAGACCAATGTGCATTTGGATATTAAACTGTATCTCAGTCAAGAATAATCGAATTGACACTCGCGATTTTTTTTTCATTTCGAATAACTGTATCCTCCACGATTCCTTTTTTTCAAAATTAAAGTCAGTCTCTAATAAAAACTTCAGCTAGCTTTTTCCAGAACATTTAAATATCAGAAACATCGTTGTTATTAGGAAACTTTAGACAGACGATTCTCCACCATATTTTCCTTAACATGTTTGGCATCTCGTGAACGGGTATATCGTCTTTTAGTATGACCAGTGTCGTGTCACTGTCACTTTGAAAAACATGGCGTCTCGCTAAGTCCACCTCAAACAAGCTCCAATCACTGGCCAGGAAATGTGTTGTGATGACAAACACGGATTTCCTATTGGAATCTATGCATCTGAGAATTTCTTCAGCTATCGGCTCACCCGGTATAAAGTCTTTATGATGTATACATATTTTCAGTGAAAGTTCATTGTTCAAGTACCGAAACAAAGGACCAGTAACCCAATCCTCGTCCATATGAGAATACGACACAAAAGCATCATAACTATAATTGTTTCGCTCTTTTAGGTTATTCACTTGTTTAATCACACGTCTAGCTTTTATATAGAGATATATCACCAAAGACTTATTCCGGTAGCCTATTGCAACCACCACTAATACTATAATGAAAAACAGAACTGAAACTACAGAAAAGTCTAACCAAAACTCCGAGAGACATTTCAATCGAAAAAAATGAATATTTGTCAAAATATCCAAATTTCACCGTCTTTGCAAGAAAGATTCCCTAGATTCCTTGATGTACCGTATTACGAGAAATTTTCGCGAGATACTAATTTTCGCTATATTCGCAAGTGATTTGGATTCGCGAAAAATTATTCTCGCGAAAAATTATGTTTTGTTAGGTTTAATGTAAATTTGTATATCATCTTCATTTTGTTCTTATTATACGTGTGTCATTCTTTCACAGATCTCGATTAAACATAAATAGAAGAAAATCCAGGGTATTCTTATGATAGAAATATCTAAAACTTTAGTAATTGAAGGTACAAAACACTGAAATCATATGTACATATTTGCATGTAGTTTAGGAATCGCGAAAAATTGTACTCGCGAAAATAAAGACACCCTGATTTACCATAAAATCGCGAAATTTGATACTCACTAAAATTTCTGGTATATCCAATAAGACTACGTATGTGTTTACAACTACATTCAAAAGGGTTTCCATCAAAGCTGAAATTTGTATTAACCAATGAATCAATGATACGCCTGTCATTCAATCTCGTTGAAACTTAAGTCTATGAAATGTGCATTTGACAAGGAACGAATTGCTTTCGAAATTCTTGTAAACTTATTATGGCTAAGGTTTAAAAATTTTAAGTTGACATTCTGATCATGAAAAAAGTTGTTATTGAACTGATGGATATTATTGTATGATATGATTAAAGTATTCAATTCTGATAAACCTCCGAACAACGAAATTAGTTTTTTTCCGATTAATATAATGTCCAAGGCTAGAAAAAGATGCATTTAAGAACATCAGCTTATTGTGGCGTTGAATAAATTTTGGCTTAACTTGATCGCAGTTCCAGCGCGACATATCTAAAATAGACAAATTTCCCTTGAAGTAGCCATCATAGATACAAGCCTGCGTAGCCGTAGATGCAGCTTTAAGAACCTTAAGGTTTGGGGTATCAACTTAACCAGCGGCGTAAGAAAATCGGAGTCCTTGTCTGCAAATCTAATCCAGACAGATCAACATACTCTAGTGTTCTCAAAAATTTTGATGTGATATTAATATATTTGCCATTAGTTTTAGCTGGACTAACGTCGAATAGTTTTTGTTTAATTTGATTTTTACATAGCAATGGAACTGATAGGTCCAAATACTTAATCGACGAAAGGCAGATAAGACCAACAATCTCATGATTATTCCAGATGATTCGATTTGCTTCTATGATGAATTTCTCTAAACAAGTATAAAATTTTGATTCAAGAATGTCCAGGAAAGGAAAGAAGTAAATACAACTATTAGCTATATTAATCTCTTTCACGCACATTGTCATAAGATTACCGAGGTTCTCTTTTCGAAGAAAATGTATTCTCCGAGAAATCCAATTGTTTCCACTTATATCCATCTTTTCTAATGACCTCTAACGTAACCCATGGAGGACCTATAACGTAACCCATGGAGGACCTGTAACGTAACCCATGGAGGACCTATAACGTAACCCATGGAGGACCTATAACGTAACCCATGGAGAACCTATAACGTTACCCATGGAGGACCTATAACGTAACCCATGGAGAACCTATAACGTAACCATGGAGGACCTATAACGTTACCCATGGAGGACCTATAACGTAACCCATGGAGGACCTATAACGTAACCCATGGAGGACCTATAATGTAACCCATGGAGGACCTATAACGTAACCCATGGAGGACCTATAACTTAACCCATGGAGGACCTATAACGTAACCCATGGAGGACCTTAAGGATGTCAAGAATATCAAACAGTCCGTCCATACTGATTCTTAATCGTTTCAGGAATCGGAAGGGTTTAAGAAAATCTATTTCAAGTTCTGTATTGAATCTGGATACTTCGTAAAGTAATTCATCCGAATGTCGAGAGACTGAAGACTTGATGGCATATCTATATCATCAAGACTCTTTAGTTTATTCCAGGAAATATTCAGTTTTATCATTGAATTCAAATCATGGAAAGAATCGCTCTCTACTTGACGAATTTCATTAAATTCTAGACTAAGATCCCGTAAGTCCGACAGCCACTGGAAGGATTCCCTTCTAATCGCCAATATTTTGTTGTAAGACAGTAGAATAACACGAGATGTATTTGGAAAAGTCGGTACCTCTGGTAAACCGCATTTGGAACAATCGTATGTGTGTAAAGTATCAGGAATAGGAACTGTTGAACAGTCAGAGCAAATGCCATGTGTAGTCCCTAAAATAAATTAAAAAAATCATCCATAAAAACTACATCCGTTTAAGGTTTGCAGATTGATATTATTTTCTTTTATTTGCAATATAGTACTTTTGTTACCACGGATACCATCGCTCTAATGTTTTTTAAACTATGCTACTGAATCGACCCTACATGAAATTTTAAGCCGCGCACTCTTTGAAAAGATAATGCGCAAATTTAAATTCAAAATTGTCGAAGTTGCGTTTTCCGTAAAACGAGTTCATTTTGATATGATTTATACATATCCTAAGAGC
This sequence comes from Pinctada fucata, assembly GCA_028142955.1. Taxonomy (NCBI): domain Eukaryota; kingdom Metazoa; phylum Mollusca; class Bivalvia; order Pterioida; family Pteriidae; genus Pinctada; species Pinctada fucata. The sequence goes on along the minus strand of AP027109.1, from coordinate 34,755,098 downwards.
TAACTTTAAATACATTATGTTGTGCTAATTAAACCCATTTATGAAGTTGGTTTTCCTGAGTAATAACGTCACAAATTAGGTGTAGAACGCTACCTACATGGCATACTTTTGCGCCGTTCGTATGCGCTAAACTGCATAATAACAACGTCAAATTCTACATAATATATATAACGGGTTGGTGACAAAATGCCCTGAATTGGATTTCTGAGTGATAAATCTCTTCAATCGTGAGTTTATAATAACATTTTCTTGTAATGTGTAAAATACACGTTGCAATTCATATTTTAATGGGTTTTTTTTTCGACTCTTGATCTTGATTTTCGTATGCTTTTAACAAATATTCAAAATATCCTTATAAAAATTAACATCCTATGTACTCTTCATGTTGATATAATAAAAACATCCAAAACATCCCCCTAGATTTTCGCTATTCTCACTTATATTTGCGTCGATGCTTCTATAAACGTTAACGAAAACGAAAAAATTATCTTGCCGTTGTAATAATAAAGATACACTACGCAATTGTACATTTTCTTAAAATCATCTCATCCAAAGAAAATAATACATTGATTAGGAAAATGTATTAATTCTGTGCATATATCCACAAAATATTGTCAATAACATGGTTATTCTGCATGTTTTTGCATGCTATTCTCCTTTATTTTGTCACATTAAGGTTCATGGTTACACCTTTTCAAAACACCCCCAAAACACTATTAAACATCCCAGGTTAAGTTTTATTGATTTTATTGGTAGAGAACAATGTAATGTATAGTATTTTGACGAAAAAAGTATATGTCATCGAGCTTCCAATTGATTTATGACCTTCCAAAGAAGTACATGTCCAATTTTTCTTTAATTTTCCCCAAATTTGCATCATATCATCAATAGACTCCTGTTATTTTAAACCTGATGCATGAATGTATATGGTCATTCTTTTAATAACGAAAGAAGGTCTAAAACAAATAAAAAATAGAAAATACATCAATGCTGGTAAGTCGAATTCTATGAAATAGTAAATATCATACCATTTTAGGCTCTATTCTTGACGTCATTATTTTTAGAGTCCAACCAGTAAATGACGGGTTTAAGTACTTTGTTAACATGCCAATGAGCGGAAAAATTGCTATCTTAATCTATGTTAACATATCTTTCAACAATAAAAATAAATGTAGCAATCATCGAACAAAATTTTAAGTTTGACACAAAATTATCACCTTACCCCCCTCCAGATTTTGTCACAAAATGCTGGCAAGATATCCCCTCCGTGCTCTATTTGGATTTATATCTCTTGAACCGTTCATCTATATTACTCCATTTATCATCCATATATCAATTGGAAATAGAACTGATCAAAATGTGAATCCCATTTTATAATATTTACCCATAATATCAGTAATATTAAAGCCTGCAACAGTTTTAAGCAAATGACGTCACGTGATGCATTTGGCCATTTGAACGTCAAATCAAGTTGATAAAGAAATAAAAACGGTCCAGAATGAAATGGGGCGATGAAAACAAGATGTTTATCTTATGAATAGAATTATAGATAAATAGAATGTATTCAGATAAAAGAATACGCAAAGAAAATTACTAATACTTGAATGTAAGTGCAATCACACGTTATATATAATATACAGGCTTAGTACATGTATGTTGCTTTCATTGGTTTTGAATGAGGAGGAAAGCCGGGAAGGGCTAAAATCGGCATTGTGACATAATATCATTTTGAAATAGTTTTTTTAATTCCTATATTTATGAAAAATCATATTTATTTCCGCATGACATTTGTTTTCTTCTAAGAAAGGGTAAACAATAGTACGAACAACGTCGTTTTGAACCAGGACGTCGCCTTATAATTGCTCGGCGTTTTGAAAACTATTTGTAAGAATCTGAATTTCAAAACAGAAAACATTTTTTTTAATATTTAAAAAAAATCCATATAGACAATGTAAAATGCAATTAACTGACTTATAACATTTAAGCAGTGCTGCAATTGAGTTCTATCTTCGATTAATATTATAAACGTTCCATACCCCCCCCCTCTCAACTCAACCCAAAAAATTTCATTATAGACGTTCATTGACAAATTCTTTCCTAACTGCAAAATAATTTTAGTGTACTACAATGTAATACGATAAAAACACTATTCCTTGCATTAACGTATTTATGGAGATCATGTAATGTAGGTTAGTCGGCATTCGCATTTTTCATCAAACATGCTGGGGTATTCAGCATTATGGCATCCAACGTGGGTCAAGGTCATCCTCAAGGTCAGTGTGACTTGCTCAGGATCAAATATCCTTTAGGTAATCAGTGGCGGATCCAGCGCCCTCTTTGCCGGGGGGGGTCAAGGGGCGAATTTTGTCGATTTTTACTGAAAATGGACAAAAATATACCTGTTTTTGGAAAATTTGGGGTCATTGCCGGGGACGCCTCCTCCGCACCCCCCCTGAATCCACAACTGGTAATTTTAAAATATGTATGTACTTTCCATTCCTATATTTAACGCATACCGGTAATAATAATTCACTGTCTGGGAGAGGGTTAAATTTAGGCAATAATCCTGAATTCATTGATTTATAACAGGTCCATGAATATTCGCATTGTAAGAAAGGGAGAAGAACAAATAATGCAAAAAAGGGAACTTTTTCAAAATGAGGATTCACTTTGAGAAGATTTGACTTATAGTACTACGTCATTTGTCATGAAAAGTCTTCTTTTCGATAGTTTCAACATAGAGAATAAGTGTCTTAATTTGTGTTTTGTTGCTGGTATACAACACGCAGCAAGTGCATTTATCGTACATGTAATGCGCGTTAGCGCATTTCATGCGATAAATGCACTTGCTGTGTGTTGTATATCCGTAACAAAACACAAATTGAGACATTTATTATATATATATGCACCATAGTTGTCTATTTCATTCTAGTTTTCTGAATTCGCGTTTTCTAGGTAAAAGGGTGACGTTAAAATTCAGGTCATCGCGGGCTCAGTTTGCAGGTTAGAACAGCCGTCGCGGCATGCTTCTTGAGATCTTATGCATTGTGACGTCACGAGTGTTAATACACGAATTGCAGCTTGTTTCTTTCAATAGTAACATCTCAGGTAATTACATTGGTTGTGCATATATATATAATTATTACGGTTCGCTTATAATAAATGGCGAATCTTACACATAGCGAAGATAAATTGCGACGTAGCAGTAATACTTTCCCCTCCTTTGCCCTTATCGTGATGCTTGCTGTTCTAAATATCACTACTCCTAGATATATAGACATAGAAAAGTCCATTCATTTGTTTTACCCAAATCCCGCATGTAAATTAAGGAGTTGTTTCCTAATAAAATGTACAATTTTGTGAGATGTTGCTCATTTCAACCCCGCGTGTAAAAAAAGCATCACACACATTTTGATTAGATTCAATTGCTATTTTAACCCCGGGTATAAATCAAACGGTCGTTTACAAATAAAACAAGCATAAAATTATTCTTTCGTGATTTTCTCGTAGAGATGACGGCGAGCGGCAGAATGCGCTGTTAGCCTTTTCTCTGAATGAACATACTCATCAAAGAATTGTTTTACATCAATTTTTAATCAAGATTGAAAGGAAAACGATAGAAGTCCCAACCTTATCAAAATACGGTAGTTGTATTTAGCACAATCCCAGGGTTGTGGGTTCAAAGATTGGCACTGACACTATCATAATGCAATATCAGTAGGTTAAGAGTGTGCATGGGTATCAGGTGAGCGTTGTGCCCTCTGGGGCTCTTGCTTAATAATTACAACAAAATTAGGAGAAAAAAGGGTAATTTTTTCTAACCTTAATGTGACAAAATAAAGGAGAATAGCATGCAAAAACATGCAGAATAACCATGTTATTGACAATATTTTGTGGATATATGCACAGAATTAATACATTTTCCTAATCAATGTATCTAAGAGAGATATCTTTCTTTAGTAAAATGTTTACGTTTTCAAATAATAACATTACTTTTAAAACAGATAAATTTGCAGCATGGATCAGACATGCACGTTTCGAGTTCTTAATAAAATTAGTCAATCTTCACAAGAATTCATTTTTCGAAATGTTTCAGAAATGTTGTTATCGGCACTAGGTCTGAATAAGAAATTATTTGGCTTACATTGCTTACGCTCTGGAGGTGCAACCGCTACTGCGGATGCCGGCATAAACGACAGAGTATTCAAGAAACACCGGCAGTGGAAATCATAAACGGCAAAAGACGGATATGTCCGAGAAAAAGATACTTCAGAAATGATCAGTTTCAATAATCTTGGCATTTAGTTTAGTACATTTTTCAAATTCACTTCATTATCCTCGAAGATTATCTGAGCGCCTGATTCCTATATACGAGTGACAAATATGGATAATGACCATATCCCTGTATACAGCACAAAATCGATAATTCAGAAAATCAGAAACCGAAGGCATACAAAATCAGGATAAAACGGAAACCAAAGCAAACAAATAAAAACCTCCACCACATGAAAAGAAGCGTACTCCCGATATGGGAGTGAGACCAGGTGCCCAGGAAGAGTAAGCATCTCCTGCTTGCATGCAACACCCGCCGCTTCAATTCGGTAGAACTGTCACATCCGGTTACTTCCATTTCGGAAGACATAGAGTACAATCTTTGGTTGGATGGTTCAAATGGTCAATGACAGAATATCATCTACCATTCTGGAGAGTGGGACATCATAGTGTATGACGAGTTCCCCATTTCGACCGTAGAACTTCCTCAGTGACGATGTTAGTCGGTTACAAACATATCCCTGACTGAGAAGCTTATCTGAAAGACGCCTAGCTCTCAGAACAAAATCCGTATATTTGGTACTTGCTCTGGCATAGCGTATCAACTGAGATATGAACACACCATAAGCTGGCGATGAAGGGATGTTGCTACTCAGAAAAGGAAAGTTTGTAATGCTGAAATTGAAGTCGTCACGTTTGTCATATTGTGAGGTGTTCATGTTACAATCAGTGTCGTAGGACAACAGTGTTTGTTTATATTTTAAAGAATTTATTTTCGTTTGAGTGGAACGAATAAGAAAACAAATATATCAAAGATTCATAGAAACATTAAACGAGGCAAACCTGTATTACAGGTTTAGCTAATTATAGTAATGACATCACGTGACTGTCGTACGTCCATAGAAGGGTGTGTTGGAATAGTTAATCGAAGGCTCTCGGTCAGAGTGTTTACACTTTCATTTCTCTTGTCTATTATTTCCCTACCTAGCCTTAGAATATTGCTATTTGTATAAGTATATTCTTATGATGAATATTAAATGAAATATGAAATTGATTGTTACAGCAGAAATATGCTTCGATAATAGAATCTATGTTCAAAATAGTATTGGAGGGATTGTGCTAAGATGTAAACCTCCTTCAATTTCGATGATATGTTTCGATGTAATGGCAAGTTTCCGAAATAGCGAAAAATATATGTGATGTCAAATTGATGAATTGCCAAAACAAAGCTTCTTTCAGGCGACAGAGCTGGAAAGAAGTAATTAATACACTTCAAGTCACTGGGAACGATTTTAACTGCTCCACATTGTAAAAAGAAATAAGTGTTTATATTAGAGAGATATGTAACCGTTAGGAATCTGATATTTCAACTCACTCATCTGAGCGCCTGATTCCTATATACGCAGGTAGGAGATTATGCCGTATATGGAATTTTACCCGTTTCAATTTGCGTACCAATATATACTACACCGTGTCTCGTGATAGCCCTCTCAGCCAATGGAATACCGCCATCCGATAAACACTCTGACGAATACATAATCAAGTACACATGTTTCGTCAACATAATCTCGCTCGGTAGCCAAATTCTGTCACAATTTGGTGAATTTCTACTCTCGATAAGTCCAACTTCAAGGGACCATCAGAAATAGTTCGACTTTTCAGGAGTTTGACTGATCGAGTACATAATCAGTAATTGATTTTTCAAAAGATTTATATTCCTTTCTCTATCACCGTTTTATGTTTGTTTTACGACTCCATAGCAAGAGAGTATCAATTATAGGTCCACCGATCTCCTTATAATGAACTGGTTTTTGTTTAAGAATTGAAATCAATTTGTGGTTCGACTTGTTGAGGTAAATTTCAGTGAAAAATGACTTCTGGGACATAAAAAATGAGTTCGACTTAACGAAAAGTTCGAGTTATCAGGAGTAAAATTGCATCGAAATCAATAGAAGCGAATCAGGACTTTTAAAAACAGTTTTAGTTAAACGGAAATTCGAGTTAACCGAGTTTGAGTAGATGAGAGTAAACTATAATTTATGCATATGTTTATAAAAATTTGGCCGCGTCAAAACATGCATTTTGTCCTCAATTCACCCTTTAAAGGTTCATACTTTACATCATCCCTACAATACATATACAATAAAGTAATATCATTACATGTGTATGGATTAATTCTGATGAAAGATGAGACATGTTACAAGGTAAGACGTTTGTCTGAAATGCTTGGCTTATATATATTACATATTTCGACGGAACAACTAGAGATGTGATGCCATGCGTGCATTAAGAAGGTAGGTTGAGGGTTCAAAACAAACAAATTCACATTAATAGGTCAAACTCCAAGGTCAAGGTAACAATGTTAAAGATTTCGGTATTTATGGAAAGGCCTTGTCACTTACCATTCAAACTTTCGCTTTATATTGCGAAACGTTTGAATTTTATCGCGATACTTGTGCAGAAGTATCGCATTAAAATGCGAAACTTTCGTGTAATAACGGGTAAATTCAGCATTTTTGGTAAATTCAAGAGGGTCTTGTCCCCTCTAGACATGATATAACGCGAATATTTCGGGAGATTACGCGAAAGTTTCGCGAAATTACGCGAAAGTTTCGCGTTATAACGCACAAGTTTCTCGTTTTAAAGCAGAAGTTTCGCACTATAACGCGAAAAAGTAAATTTCCTAGCTACCTCTTGAGCTCAATAGACTTAAGTAACTGATAGCCATCTCGAACACGAATTTATGGTTTCAAAAATGTTAAAAGGGTGAGGGTCCAGGGTTGTAGGAGGTTCCTACAATATTTCCATTTCTTCGAAAAATTCGTTCCCCCTTTGGACACATTCCTCGCAAAAATATCTTTTCCTCTTTGAAATTAGGATAAATCCTTTTGTTAAGAATAGTTCAAAGTTCTTATTTTCAAGTTTTGTTCATTTACTAAATTAGGACCTCCTCTTCAACTCCTCATGCAATGGATTTACACATTTTATCGCAAACTGAGAAGGATTTGAATTCCTTTTTATTACGAAAGAGAGCAGAATAACGAAAAGAAACAAAGCCCTCATGGCGGGTGCATTCCACAACAGTAGAGTAGCTTGTTCAAAAAGTAAGAATGAGTGAGAGATATTTTACCTGGATTTGTCATGCTTGTTTTACGATTCTAGGGTTCATGAATGGGGGTAATATACTTGTTAACCTTATACAATTACCTTTGAGGACAAAATGCATGTTCTGACACTGCCAAATTTTCATAAAACAAAAATGATAATTTGCAAAAATAATATTCTGCCATTGAATTCACAAAATTGAGTTTATGTTGGCTATTGGAATATTTGGCGAAACACAAATACACGTGTTTCGTCAAATATTCCAATAGCCAACATAAACTCAATTTTGTTTACGAATACGTCAGAATATTTATCGGATGGTGGTATTCCATTGGCTGAGAGGGCTGTCACGAGGCACGGTGTAGGCTATATAAATATGCAAATTGAAAGGGTCAACTTCCATATACGGCATAATCTCCTACCTGATACGTGTTTGTTTATATTTTACAGAATTGATTTTCGTTTGAGTGGAACGAATAAGAAAATAAAATGAGTTAATAGAATGGTGATGTCACAGAATGGCATGAAACTCCATTTATATCAATACGTCTTTATAGTATAGGAAATCACCTTAGTGATATAGCAAATTGACAGAGTAGTATAGCGAAATGCCTTAATGATATACAAAGATTGCTTCACGTTATATCAATACAATTTACGTTCTTATAGTATAGGGAATCACCTTTGTGAATTAGCGAATTGACAGAGTAGAACAGCAAAATGCCTGAATGGTATAGAAAAATAGCTTTATTTTATATCAAGACGTCTTTCTAGCATATGGAATAACCTTAGTGATAAAGCAAATTGACAGAGTAGTATAGCAAAATGCCTTAAAGCATTACGGATATAATACCCTACTCCCGGTTGTTTTGATGACAGAAAAATTAAATACCACGAAGGTGACCGAAGACACTCGACTTCGGCAATGCTGGGGTCCATACATTTTCAAGGCGCATTGAATAAACATTAAAAATACCAAATATCGGAAAATGTGTAAGATATGGAAATACATAATCTCTAGCATTTCGAAGATATTACCTTAATGATATCGAACGATTGCTTCATGTTATATCAATATTTCTTTATAGTATAGGGAAATATCTTAGTGATATAGCGAATTGACAGAGCAGTATAGCGAAATGCCTTTATGATATAGAAAATCACAACCCTTTAATGATACGACTATACATAAGGCAACTGTGGCGTTCCATACATTTAGAATTTATTTTTCGAATCAGCGCTAGTTGATCATTCGTAACGGCCATAGATGATCTTATCGACTTTTAAAAATATACATGTATATTCAATGCTAAATAAGAATAATGTTTGCATGTTTTGTTAAAATCTTTCTTCTTTTAAAGAGCAGAGTAGAAATAATTCACAAGAGCCAGTATGGTGGAATGTGGTTCAGATATTTATGACATTCTATCATTCATCATCAATATAATCTTCCGATTCTGCAGTTTTTCATCGACGGTGAAATTCTTTGCTCGTTTGATTTTGTATTTGATTGACACTGTTATCGAATTTTGTCTTGTTGTCGCATACTTGTACAAAGACAAAGCACTTAAAGATAACACTGCTGAGGGATTATTTGGATTTATAATTCTACTGATAATAATTTACTTTTACATTTTATGCTTTGTGCTTATTGATGTGCATTCACGGAATGCAGAGGAGCGTGAGTTAAAGTCAAGGATGAAGATTGAGTTATACCATTTTCGTGAGACAGACAGATTAGTTGAACTAATAATGGAGAAGAAACCCAAGAAAATGAAGATAATATATTCATACAAGGGATATTCACTCATCACCGGAATTTTTCTTACTGTTTATATTGGGCATATTTCTGGATGGGAAGAAGTGCCGTTTATCCTTTCGGTATTAGACAACATTCTAGATATTATTGGCATCATATTCACAGGCATTTTTTCTGGGACAACATGCGGCGATGGTGAAGTTGCTCCGATTTTAGATGATTAGAGAAATAACTAGAAAGTAATAAGCAATAAGAATGTATTTCTCCAATGTACAGCAATGATATGTTTGACTTGTAATGTTGAACTTCTTCCGTGTGATGCTAATGCAATGAAGTTTCTTTGCAGTTCATTTGATTTGTGACTTTGATAAACATTTGTTATAATCAATAGGAGAAACTCATCTGTATATTATAAATCTGTTTGGTTCTTCTTCACAAAGTTTAATTCAAAGATCACAAACTCTCCATGTATAATAAAGGTAACGCATGTTCTGTTTCATCACCAAAATGATTTTGAATCTTGTCACCTTGACCCTTTATCATGAAAATCAATAGGGTTTATCATCTCCTCATTAGGAACATTTGCAGGAGGTTTGTTGATCATGCAAAAATTGTTTGGTTTTCCATACTGTTCATAAGGGTTTAAGCCCAAGTCAATAGTGACATTGACCTTTGATCCTTGACCTTAAAAACCAATAGGGTTCATATAGAGAGCATTCATGGAAGGTTTGATGTTTCTATGATAATTGCTTTGACTTCTATGCTGTTTACAACGATTTAATCTCATGTCCATAGCGACTTTGACCTTGAAAAATCAATAAGGTTTATTCTCTCCCCAAGGGGAACATTTGTGGAAGAGTTGATGTTTCTATGAATATTGCTTTGTCTTCTATATTGTTCACAGGGATTTTATGCTTAAGTCAATAGTGACCTTTACATTTGACCCTCAACCTTGAAAATCAATAGGGTGGAATGTTTGATATTTCTATGATTATTGCTTTGTCTTCTACGTTGTTCACAAAAATCTGGACACAGACACCCTCACAAGCAAATTAACACACTCATATAGACGCATGGCAGTGATGCCCTATCCCCTTGACACAGGAGCTGTGAGGAAATAATAAATGAATAGTTTCATGAAATTCATTTCGGAAATGTATTTTTGTACCGAATTCTTTCGTACATTTCGTTCTGAAAATTAAGTCTGCAACTTTGTAACATTGGCAAATAAATTAATTTTCGATGTAGATTATGTGTAAGAAACTTTTTTTTCAATGTTCATTGTACTAGTAGTATACAATTTAAGAGTGCTCAAAGCCCAATTATCTTCGAAACATCCTTCGAAAATTTTCTTTTAAGTTTGAAGATGATATTGGATTCACCACAGGAAATATCCCCTGGCTTGACGGTAATGTTCATAGACTTCCGTCATACAGCGTTTACATATCACTGCTTATCCGGTACGCTAGAGCATGTACCAATGTTTTGGAATTTCATAGTAGAAAACAAATTACCAAGAAATTTTTGGGTCAAGGTTTTTGCTTCCATAAACTAGTTAAGACTTTCTTGAAGTTTTAATAAAAGATACTTAGAGCTTCTTTAAAAATGTGGAACTGTACACGTAACAGGGTATATTATGTTTGGTATTTCATGACCTGCCTTTTAAGGTGACACAATAAACAAAATTAGAACGATAAAAGGTAGTCAACAAAAGACTAACCTTAACCATCGACAATACATAAGAGTCATCAAACGCCTTTCGTACCGTGGATATTATCCTACTGTCACAGACACAAAGCATGATATTTGAGCAATTTACAGCCTTGTACCAGCGCATTCTTAAGACTTGAACTCTGACTGACTGTGACTATAGGACTCCATGACAGGCCCTGTCTAACCCTCTTTAGAGAAGACAGGGCCCCGATCACATGTCCTCTCTGAATGACGGTCGGACTCCTCGGGTGATTACATGCATGAGCTTGTTACAGCTGGTAGAGCACAAACTGGATTTCGTACGTCTCCATTTTATATCCATTTACATATTCATCTGTGTTTCTTTGATCCCTGTTTTTTGCTGTCTCATTTGTGTGTTAATCTTACAGTGAAAAGTGGGAGGGTTGAGCGCACGTAATCCGCATAACTACATATCATTTGCCACTAACTCTGCGGATGACCGTCATCAGTCGGCATCGGTTGCCCATTGGTCTCGTTGGTTTATGTGTAGTATTTTGTGTTTAGTGTCTGGTGTTCCATGTCCATTTTGTATTTCTTGCTGTGTATGTCTTCTCTATGTTTTCACTTGGGGTGTTTTGGTATTTTGCTGTGTATGTCTTCTCTAGGTTTTCACTTGGGGTGTTTTGGTATTTTGCTGTGTATGTCTTCTCTAGGTTTTCACTTGGGGTGTTTTTGGTATTTTGCTGTGTATGTCTTCTGTAGGTTTTCACTTGGGGTGCTTTGGTATTTTGCTGTGTATGTCTTCTGTAGGTTTTCACTTGGGGTATTTTGGTATTTTGCTGTGTATGTCTTCTCTAGGTTTTCACTTGGGGTGTTTTGGTATTTTGCTGTGTATGTCTTCTCTAGGTTTTCACTTGGGGTGTTTTGGTATTTTGCTGTGTATGTCTTCTCTAGGTTTTCACTTGGGGTGTTTTGGTATTTTGCTGTGTATGTCTTCTCTAGGTTTTCACTTGGGGTGTTTTGGTATTTTGCTGTGTATGTCTTCTCTAGGTTTTCACTTGGGGTGTTTTGGTATTTTGCTGTGTATGTCTTCTCTAGGTTTTCACTTGGGGTGTTTTGGTATTTTGCTGTGGATGGTTCCATCGTATCTTATTGGAGACCCCTTCCTTTCAATGCAAAAAGAATCTTCTTGTTTGTGATTATGAAAGAATATGAAAAAAAAAATGCTCACATAATTTAAAAAGAGATCTTTCTTCGAATCAAGAAATTGCTATCAGCCGAATAATTCGAATCATTTATGCAAGAAAAACCAATATCGTTTGTAAATGAGCCTTATAGAAACATAACGCACATGTACAACAAGAGAAATTACAAAAATCCATATGCGTGTTTTCTTTTTATGTATCCTAATGGCGGAAGTTTTAAAATTTAAGTTGACGATAAGATCTACTTGATATTCATTGCATCCATTTCTCTTTCTAATTGCCTTATGGCACAGTCTGAGCACCACATCGTTGTACAACAATCGCCAAGTATTGTGCCCTGTAAAGACACATAACGTGTACATATATACATTAACAACATGGAAGTAATCGGTTCATCCATCTATTTTGGTTTGGAAATAATTACTTCTTATTTTACGATTAAACTCGTCCCTCAGAGTTTTCATTTATCGCTATGGAAATTTTTTTGATCGGTTTAAGTTTCAAAGATACACCATCCGAACAATATATCACTTCGGAGTCTCTCTCGTCGCCGAAATCGACGTCACTTTATCTGTGACGTTACGAAAAACACGCCAAAATTGCGTCGACACTCTTATTATTTGACGCTGACTAACGCACGTCCTGAAACATGAACTAATATTGTAAGGTCTGTGCTAAATAGCTTTTGAAATAAAAGTGCTGTTTTTTATTGGTTATATTTATCGCTGATTTAAAATGATTGTAAAACACTTCTTTGATGGGTATGTTCAGTCAGAGGAAAGGCAGACAGCGATTCTATCGATCGACGTCATCTCTACGTTAATATTACGAAAAAATGTATACATGTACTTATATATATATATAGTATATATGCTTATTTTATATGGAATCAACCGTTTGATTAAAACCCGAGGTTAAAATAAGCCAAATCTAATAAAATGTGTGTGTTATAAGGAAACAACCCTTTTTATTTTTTACATACGGGATTGAAATAGGCCAGATCTTTGTACATGTAAAATTATTAAACAGTCGAGAAGGACATTCACAAAAGAAAGAAAAGAAAGAATTTGTCATCTTACGCCTATAATGGTGACATGAAACACAGGAATTTACTGTAAACCATCTTTTACTCGCGGCGTCTGAAGTTCGCGAACACGAGTAAAGTGAAAGGTTCGCTTCGTTTTATTTTCGCGACATCGTATGTTTGCTTGCTACACACGTGTAAGGACACAAACGCGTTTTATATTGGCGAATTGAAGGACGTCGCGAATATCGCGAAAATAAATTAGTAATTTTTTTTTCGCTTTGCCAACTCACAGGATTTCATTCATTTTAAGATTAAGGTATAATTACCCTATTCAAAATGATCCAAAAATATTCAATATCTCCTTTCCTAGTACAACAGTTTGTATCATATCACAAGACATGAAAATACCGTATGCAATACTCGATACAGACAATTTGAATTTGACAAAATTATGTTCATCATACATTGAATGCCTCAAACCGTTAGTATAGAGATTAAATATGCAATATACAAATGTACCTAGACACTGAAGCTGAGGCATATCAAATGGGACACCTTACTACTTTCTTATAGATTAGTCTTTTAAGTCTTGCAGAAGACTAGGTCCATAAAAATGTTGTAAAATTAAGACGTGGATTTGAATTAAAAAAGCAAACTTACACGTATTCCGCCCACTATCCGTATTTTCGTCCTCATGGCAACCACGCCAGCGCCTGGGTAGAAGTATGGCATGAGTAAGTGCTCCCCCATTCTCTTTGACAAGTAACATATCGTGAAAGGGATACAGCAGAAAGTTTTTAAACCTATATGGAAAGAACGAACAACTCATAGATATCATAACTTACACATTTAAAACTTAACGGTTGTTCAAATGTTATTGTTATCTATGACGATCAAGATGTGTTCATGAAATACTAAGGCATGTAAAGCTGAAGCTTCCTATGGGCAGGATATAAATGCAAGTTATCCTTATACAGTGGGTATTATCCTGTGGTCGTCATAAGGACACTTTGTAGGGGACTTTTCCCGTCTAAAGCCTTGCATCAGTGTGTTCTTAAACTCCCATATCGGGTGTTCGCTTCTTTTCATATGGTGGAGGTTTTTGTTTGTTTGCTTTGGTTCCTGTTTTATTCTGATTTTGTATGCCTTCGGTTTCCGATTTTCTGAATAATCTATTTTGTGCTCTATACAGGTATATGGTCATTATCCATATTTGTCATCATATCCTATTCATCCTGCTTCGTCTTTTGGTACGATTTGTGGAAATGATAACGTTCACACTCTTAGGTCATATTGCATTGTTTAGATTGAGGATCAGTGACGAGGGTTAAGCACCCGAAACGTGCATGTTTGGTCCATGCTGCAATTTTATGTTCTTAAGTGATTCTATTAAATTGAAGACGTTTAACATTTTCACATTGGCTGACGGTGAGAACGGCACTACATGGCGGATCCTTTCCAGTCCTCGACAGAGAATACAGGACCTTGACACATGACCTCCTTGAAAGACATTCTGACTTGAAAATATTGTCTATTTGAAAAAAAAAAAAAATAAGACGCCATCTACATTGGATTCCGTACTAGCATTGGATTCTTAGATCGTCCTCCGATTTTCTGTATCTTATAATGGAGATCTTTTATCGTGTCTGTCTGTCTGTCCATTATGGAGATCTTTTATCGTGTCTGTCTGTTTGTCCATTAGGTAGATCTTTTATTGTGTCTGTCTGTTTGTCCATTATGGAAATATTTTATCGTGTCTGTCTGTTTGTCCACTATGGAGATCTTTTATCGTGTCTGTCTGTTTGTCCATTATGTAGATCTTTTATCGTGTCTGTCTGTTTGTCCATTATGGATATCTTTTATCGTGTCTGTCTGTTTGTCCATTATGGAGATCTTTTATCTTGTCTGTCTGTTTGTCCATTATAGAGATCTTTTATTGTGTCTGTCTGTTTGTCCATTATGGAAATCTTTTATCTTGTCTGTCTGTTTGTCCATTATGGAGATCTTTTATCGTGTCTGTCTGTCCATTATGGAGATCTTTTATCGTGTTTGTCTGTTTGTCCATTATGGAGATCTTTTATTGTGTCTGTCTGTTTGTCCATTTTTTTCACGCGAGAAAGTTCTGTTTTTAACTTACATTTTTCAAAAAGAAAATTTCATTGTGATAGATTGAAATATTTCTTCCAGAGGGAAGGGATGATGACAAATAATAATACAAACACTCAAATACACAAATTTTTCGCCCCTTGGTCTTTATCAAGTGTAAAAAATACAGATCGTCGATTTTTACACTCGATGAAGGCCAAGGGGCCGAAAATTTGTGTATTTGAGTGTTTATGTTTTTATTTTCATTTTATTGTGATTTAGGAATTTGGTTATGGGTTTTGTGTTTGACTTTCATTCACTGTTATTTTTCTATTAAAACTATGCCTCTTTAAATTAGGAGATCGAATTCAAAAGCTTTTTACACGATGACAACATTTTTAAACCAGCGTAAATCTCCTGCTATAAAAATTACATACTAGAGATACGAAATCCCTGTCACATTTGAATAACAAATAGTACCTCTTTGATGATTAATCAAAGAGAAACAAAAATTAACAAAATCAGGTAAACAGTTTCCCGTGATTTACAGCGACCTTTTACAACGAAAAGACCTTGTCCTTCTTTATGATGTTTGGACACGAACTGTCTTTGAGTCCTATCGTCATTTTTCTTTGATTATTCGAGAATTTTATCCACGGTAAAATGCTGTTGATTAATACTCTGCTTTATCTGATCAGTTTACTTTGTTTATCAATGAGTTAAAGAAGATCCTGACGATAATCTCAACAGCACTCACAATAGAGCACCAACTTGAGCACCGACAGACCCCTAGCAAGCTAGATCTAGGTGGGACCAGGTGCCCGGGAGTAGTAAGCATCCCCTGTTGGCTAGCCGCACCCGCCGTCGATGTTCACGCACGAAAATGAAGTCAAGTCACCATATAATACCATGTTAATTTAGCTTTGTAATACCGTATGATGGCAGTCTTTGATACAACTGTCGAGCTAGTATTCGATGTTATATATCTTGCTTCTGTTTGTAATTATGATATAAGGATCCAAACGTGTCTTCAAAGCAATACTTTTAACAACATTCAAATTGAACTATTGTGGAAATAGATTCAATTCTGTGATTCAAACTGAGTGTCTTATAAATAAAAATCAAGATATATGGATATAAATGCAAACTTCAAACCATCGAACGTTCTGTTTTAGATGTGTTTTAATGAGATAAAGAAGATCCTGACGACAATCTCACCAACACTCACAATAAAGCACCAAATTGAGCATCGACTGACCCATAGCAAGCTAGAGGTGGGACCAGGTGCCCTGCACTGTATCTAAGATATTCTTTCTGAGTAACTTACAAGATGAATTCTCTTGATTAAAGGATTCGAACAGTCCAGTTGACCAGTCTCTGTTACCGTTAAGAGGCACAAATGGTCCTAAACCGCCTTGTCCTTGCTGCACCATTGTTGTTGCACTACTAGTCGGCTGCGTTACAGCTGTTGTTGCTCTTGGGGTAGGTTGCTGCATAACGACTGTTGTTGCTCTTGGGGTAGGTTGCTGCATAATTACTCTTGTTTATCTTGAGGTCTTCTTTTTCTCGTTTTTGAGATCTAACTGAACTATTCAATATAGAATCTGCAATTTTTTACATTAAAAATAAATATGCCTATCAAGATCCATTTTCAAAATTTGAACCCCTCAAACCACCCTAGGTCATAAGAGTTGGATACATATTTTTACAACTGTCCTTCCTCGAGTTCTTTTAACTCCTATTTTTGCTTCAATAAACGTTGCTTCAGAACATTTTATCATTGACCCTACAGATTACATGTCAAATAGTGTTCATGATTTATTGGTAACGAACGAAAATTGATAGCATACAATGGCAATTTAGAATAAAGAAACATTCATTATTATTATACAAGAATGAATAATGATTATGTACAAGCAGTATTATATCATTAAGGAAAAAAGGTTAGCTTTTTTTATAAAAAATATATTCACCTATATGCCTGTCTCTATGCTATACTAAAATGAACGTTAACCGCTCGTTTATCCCTTTTTATATGCTAACTGGCCACACAATTAAAGAACAATTTGACCTATTTATTTTGTGTAAAAAATTAATATAACATTATTTATATCGACCTTAAATGTTAACCCAATGCACGCTTCCTTCCGTGCGTATCCATCCCCTTCCTAAAAGCCTTCGATAACATTTTCGTAGCTTATTTAATCACCAATACAATGTCTTCTTTGTGTCTTAGATGGATAGTCAGGATTCTTCTGAAACCGGAATATATAAGGAGTGTATTTAGTTCAGAGAAGAATTTGTACTGAAAAATCTTACACTTCCTTCCTTACAATGTTTACAAAAGAACAATCAGTTCACTGTTTCTTCTAGAAAATGACGAATAGACACTTATTTTTCTGAAATAAATACCCACCTATTTAACATTTAAATTTCATGGAGTATTAAAGTGGTGACAGCAAAATATCGTTTTGCTAATGAGTTTGCGCATGGCACGTTAAAGGGCTTAAAATACGGAAATAAAATCAAGACAAGTATTAGCTTTTACAAAAAGCTTGCCGTCAGTTAGCTGACTGTAAATGTTGTAAAATTCTAGTTAGAAAATGCATTTACCAATCGCACATTTCCGGGCTTTTCCGCGTTTTTTTCCGATTCAAGTGACGGAAATTTCCGAAAATCTGCGATTGTTATAGGACGTATCTATTCAAAGACTTTTCGATGCATATTTCGGAAGAAAATACACTGATGCGATATGACTTTCATTTGTCAGGTCATCTAGACTCTTAAGCCGACCTGGTGAGATAATCTTATACACAGGTTCTGAATAACCTAGACAAATATTTGCATTTTATGCGATTGTCAACCAATCATATTGCAAAGAGGTATTATATCCGTGCAAGTAGGTTACGAATGATTACAGTATACCGTCAGTCATGACTGACGGTAATGACGGACTGAAATAAATCGTCACAAATTGATCCTTATATGTACTAATGTATGTTACATTAAAGTTCGTTATTGATTATAAATATGTTATTTGTCGATTTCGGAACCTTTTTTAACTTCGGAACATAGATATTTTTACTTTGTACATTCTTGTTTAAGTGATAGTACCCGAACTTTCTCAAAGCTTTGTTCATTTTACACGCGTGGGGTTAGTGGCCATATCAACATAAAGAGGAGTCCAGAGGCGGATCCTCGGAATGTTGCACATTTGTAATTTGTTACCAATAATTCACAAGTCTATCCCACTTTTTTAAGATATATAATGTAAATAATTAATAAATGAATCACAAACAGTCGAAATTCTAGTGAATTACCCAGGTATATTTAGAATCTTTTATTTTTTGTACCTATTCTGGGGAGGATCGGCACGTGAAAATGGCTACCTGTATAAATTCGTGTTCGAAAGGACCACGTGTTGTGTAAACATGAGATTTATAAGATATTGAGATCGTGTACTCAAAATTGAAGGACAAATGGTTGTAGACATATAATCAATGTAATGTTTAAGGTAAGTTATAGTTATATTCATGAATTCTTCTGAGGTGCAGCTGTGCAGTTCGGTGCATCAAATTAGAAGTGTTCTAGTGTTAAAATGTAAGTATAATTTTTCGTAGAAAAGATGAGAAAGTGTAGTTATTGATAAAGAGAATACTTGGTGTGAAAATAGTTAAAGTTGGAGTCTTTACTCAATGTAAGGAAAGATTTTCAATAATACACTACATAAAATCCAATGTGGCGAATAACAGTTTGTCCATACCCCTTAAATGATGAATTTGAAGACGTTTACCACTCAACAATTGTTTGGAAAGGAGGTAGATTTTTTGAGTTGGCAAAGCCAACTATTCATTGGAATCGAATGCCCCAGTTAGGGCCAGTACGAACCGTGCAACGGTAAAAAATCTGTAATTCTTAGCTAGTAAGAAATAGTACCACTATTATTTGGACAAAAACATTTTAATATGGATTCTCTGTAAAAACCTAAAACAGCTGGCCACGGCATGTCATGGATTTTGATGAAACTTTCTGTAATTATCATACTTAATGTAAAAACAATGAAAACAAACCATATTGTTATATTTGAACAACGGTTGCCATGGTAACGGGGTCAATCTTTTTGACACCCCCATAAATATGAGAGATAAGACATATTGTGGCATTCTGTTGCCATGGAAACCATGGTCAAAATTTACTTTATGAACACAAAAACTTTTCTTTGTAAGTTTAACTCTGACAAGAATAACTTTTTCGGGGGAGGGGGTTATCAGGTAGTTGTTGATATTCAGTAAAATTATGTGAAAATTTAGCAAAAATAAGGTCTAATTTTAGGGTCATTTTTGGCCTGTTTTTGATTATTTTGAAGGTTGAAAACCATTATTCGGTGAATGTTATGGGTATTTAACATCACCTTGCCAAAATAAATGTCTATAGCTGGAAAAAATCAAGAAATGAAATCTATGGTAAAACTCACCATTTTGTCATGAATGCCAATCAAAATCCGTTGCTATAGCAACTTGGAATCCATATTACCATATACCACATATTTAAAAACATTGTTTTTCCTCATGTTTGAGTCCTATGATTATGAAATAGCATACCAGTATACAAATTATATTTATCATTATCAATTGACCTTCAAATCATTTCAAGGTCATCTTTCCAAATCTCAAGGTCATTTCTAAATTTAGACTAAAATTAGGACAAAAATCAGGATTTCCAATTAATTCAAATTGATTTCTCTTACTTATTTTATTAGATATTTTGATTTTAAATATTTACAGTTGAACAACCAATCAAAAGAAGTAGAATTCATCACAATTTTCTTAAATTGTATTTCACTTCTATGTATGATATACTTTCAAAAGAGCATAAAATTGCGATTTTCTAAAATTTTCTCGTAAAATATGTGACATTTTTTCGGGTCTTCATTGGACTCTGATAAATGTGATACTCATCCCAACAAATAATACATTTATCATACTTTTACCGATAATTGATTGTTTTGCCAAGGTTCCATACTGTTTACTGTTAATCATGTCTCTTTTAAGTGAAAAACCGCAAAATTTGGCCTGAAAATAGCATATATTTTTAAATGACCTTGAAAATTGAGCAAATGACCTTGACATTTTCTCAAGGTCATGATAGCATCAAATGGTCTTTAATACATCTACATACCAAGTTTTGTAACAATAGCAGGCATACATCTGTAGAAATTAGCTTTTTACTTATGACAGGTATTTACACCTTCGTACCAAATGTTGCCATGGTAACCTATTTCAAAGGCATGTAAACAGAAAAATCTCTCTTCTAGATAAATTTCCTTCGATTCCCATGAAGTCCTAGGATAATACTCTTCAGGAAATAGTCAACTGTATTTCAAATCTTGTGCAATTGCATTATTACTCTTGTCAAAAGTAAGTAAAATATAGGTAAAATAAGGCCTAAATTGGCCGAAAATGGCTCATTTTTAATAAGGCCATACCAAATTAATTAAATGTTCTTTGGATTTTCTTGTGAAAAAAAGGGTGCGAGCGAGCGAAAATATAATTATTTTATTTTTTTTTTAAGTATTGCAGCTTTTAAGGTGCGAGCGAGTGAAATTATACATTTTTCATGTTTTCCGTACTCACAAAGGAATCCCCATAGGAATCTGGTGACTAGGAAGCCTGGCACCTCGCAGTACGGAAAAGATTTTCGAACACTCCCCCTCCTTGACTTTCAGAGCCATGTATATGGGACAACAAATTTGCTCCTAACGAAATTTTTTAAACACAAAAAGTATAATTTTCTTTGAAATTTGCACAATCTGAACCTTTTAGAAGC
Source organism: Pinctada fucata (assembly GCA_028142955.1). Lineage (NCBI taxonomy): Eukaryota > Metazoa > Mollusca > Bivalvia > Pterioida > Pteriidae > Pinctada > Pinctada fucata. Next base: position 34,734,145 of record AP027109.1, on the reverse strand, counting down.
TTTATAATTTGCAGAAATCAGAACCGACCCTAAAAAATTCTTAAGCCAGAAATTTATTGGTGCGGGCGAGCATTTTATTTATATAATATTATTTTTTGAATTTTGAAAAATATGGTGCGGGAAATCCAAAGAACATTTAATTAATTTTGTATGGCCTAAGCAATTTTTCTTGAAATTGAAGTGAATTTACATAACACACAGAAAGAAGGAGCATCGAAAAATCAAATTGTATCAACTTAAGAGGATTTAAATAATCTTTTCGGAAAATTACATATACATTCAACATTTGTTTCCATGGTAACGGGATGCATAAAAATGCCTTGTTTAAAGGTGTTTTTATACAAAACCTTGGTTACCATGGCAACGGAACGTCAAAGAAAAAAATGGAAGGTCAATTCGTTCTGGGGACATTATATTTACCTTATACACAAAAGATATCCAAAATCTGAGACATGTCGTGGCCAAACATGTCTGATTTTTTAGGTTTTTACATAGAATCTATATTAAACGACACAATGAGTGCAAGTTGTAAATGATGATTCCAATGCAATTATTGGAGTGAAAAAATGGTCTATAGAGCTATTTGTAATGAAGATTCGAAGTATAGTTCTCGTATCGCGTAGGAATTCAACTTTTAAGTAGTCCAAATTAGCACTGCACCATGCCGGCCATGCGGTTTTTTTTTTTCGGGGGAATTACCAGAGTTTAGGCCTAATGATATTTATTATAACCGTGTCGATTTATATTTTATTGATGAAAAGATAGATATAAAATAGTCTGTTGATGTCAATATAAATCGCTATGGTTCTTGCGTCTTAAGATCAGAGGACACTCGGAAGGCCATACGATGAACGGCGAACTGGATTTGTAGTAAGTTCTTGAAAATAACTAATAGAATATTTGAATATTTTCTTATCTGTTGTATAAAGGATTATGAAAAACCACAATTCGAAAGACTAGATCGTCTATTTACTGTATGTCGTTATCTGTTTATCGAAGTTCGATTTTTCGGAAGGAGGGGGGGGGGGGGGGAGGGGCGTGTTGTGTTTGATTAGGTGAATGAACGATGTACATTACAGTTCAGGTTATAAGAAGAGCATTGTCCTCGAGGAATATAATTTTTCAAGGCTGAATAAATCTTCACCTAATGACTGCAATAAATGTATATATGTCCATGTACTACTTGTAGTATTCCAACACACTCACTTCATCACGTGTTATTACCGTGGACTTGGATATTCATGGAAACGCTGGGAAAATAAATTCTCCCACTTGAGACTGAGAACTCTCAAATTTCCCTGGGGTGAGATAAATCGATCTCACCCTCTGACGTCGATCTCACCCTCTGACGTCATCGCTACCAAAGCGACGTTATGGAAGCAAGGCAAACTGGTGATTATATCAGACACTCGATAACGTGGGAGAAAAACAAACACCATCTCGGCAAGCCTCGTCATGGATTTATACACTCGGGTTGAGAAATCGCCATCCCTCCCCCGTGGTGGTGTAGGATTATATTATTCTTTTATCCCATATTTACAGAACTGACTACTCGTATAAAGCAAAATGGCAAATCGATCATCTACGTTGACTATGACGTTTAGTCTTGATAAGGCATAGGAAAAGTACTATTTTTGACGTTTTTGCACAAACCGTTAAGGAGAAAAATAATCGACACACTGCGTCGCTTCAACCTTGATCAAAAGATGGCAGAAAAGTAAAGAAAACTTATCGAACGTCAATCACTTGGGTGTGATCATTGATAACGTCACAAGGAAATCATTTAATTTCTATTGTTATTATTAAGAAACGACGATTCCGTTTGGCCGAGAAATTTTGTTGATACCTGTAAAAAAAACGGACGTACGTGCTTAGCAACGTCGTTAGCAACACGGTTTCAAAGCCGCAAATAAACGTTGGAAAGCAACAAAATGAAATGATAAGTAATCAATGTAATATGTATTTGGTTGATCGAGGTATCGACACCAAAAATTGAGGAAAAACTTGTGCATCTTGCGCTATGCGCACAATGCAGTTTTCCCTAAATTTTTGGTGTTGATACCTCGATCAACCAAAAAATTTAAGAATGATTCCTTTAATCTATACCTCTTGTCTGGGATTTGCTTTTGTCCATGACGCGGCAAGTCTTGTCATTGTACAAGCAAATTCTGGACATTCGGAGTGCATTTCCTTGTCAATGCTCACACCTGATGATAGATTCTATAAGTCTTACCCCTATGGGGTAAGATTTCATTTTCACGTGCCTTTTAACTGTAATGTCAATTCAGACAATTGTGATGCCATTCATGAATGCTGCGTTGGCTGATCAAAATATGAAAATGAATACCGGTACATAAAATTTTATTTTAAGCGCTTTTAGACAATGTGAGAAAAAAAGCATGTACTTGTACATGTAAGACACACTTTAAAAGTTATGACTTAGATTTATGCTGGTAGGGGACTAATATCGCTTAGAGATTAAGAAAAAAAAAAACTTTTTATGCACCCCGGAATCAAAGATTCGGGGGTATATAGTTTTTGGCCTGTCCGTCTGTTTGTCCAAAAACTTTGAATGGTAAATTATATGGCTTTTATATTTCACATATGTATTCCTTGTCACAAGATTTTTCCATAGATACCAACATTTTTATGCCCAGTGACCCTGACCTTGATATTTCACATACTTAACAGAAAAATTGTGTTTATACGCCGCTGGGAGCATTCGGATTTCACAAACAAAGGCTTTATTCAATATTAGACTTTGCCAACTCGCAGGACTTTTAGTCCTTTGATTTTTCAATCCATGCAATCTCTATGAGTATGAACACGTTTCGTCTTTTCAAAACTGTAATGAAATGAAAAAGGGAATTGCCGTCACAGGTTAGAACTAAATACGTATTTGTCTCCCCCTTTATGTTTTATTCTTCGTGTTTCAGTGAAATTTCTTTGCTTTCTCTCTTAGTGCTTCTACTGAGAGTATTTCATTTGCCTCTATTTATTGGTATGGTTGATATATGTCCATTTCATGCTATGTTTGTGTTAAGTTGACACTAACAAGTTCTCAGTGTCCACTTTGTCCCGCCTTTATCTTACATTTTGATATGCAATACTCATACTTAGATGTACTATTTTGCATCACATTGACAGAATGCAGCTTACAAATTGATTCAGCGCAGTCTGAACTTTTTTTGGAAGTCCTATTATCGATTTTCCGACAATATTTGTCGGTTAAATCTTTATCTTTAATCTTTAAATATGAGATTTCACTCTTGCAATACCTCACTTATTTCTTTCAATAAATTCATTACTACAACGCGTTCCACTTTATCATGGAATTTTTTGGAGATTACTCACATATGTAGCGTTGACATTCACGTTTTAATGATGTGGCGTTCTCGTTATCTCCATCTGTTTGTTGACGTGTTTATTTTGTGTACTGACCTTCACGTTTTGATGATGTGGCGTTCTCGTTATCTCCGTCTGTTTGTTGACGATTATTTTGTGTACTGACCTTCACATTTTAATGATTTGGCGTTCTCGTTCTTTCCGTCTGTTTGTTGACGTTTATTTTGTGTACCGACCTTCACGTTTTAATGATGTGGCGTTCTCGTTATCTCCGTCTGTTTGTTGAGGTTTATTTTGTATACTGACCTTCACGTTTTAATGATATTGCGTTCTCGTTATCTCCGTCTGTTTGTTGACGATTATTTTGTGTACTGACCTTCACATTTTAATGATTTGGCGTTCTCGTTCTTTCCGTCTGTTTGTTGACGTTTATTTTGTGTACCGACCTTCACGTTTTCATGATGTGGCGTTCTCGTTATCTCCGTCTGTTTGTTGACGTGTTTATTTTGTGTACTGACCTTCACGTTTTATGATGTGGCGTTCTCGTTATCTCCGTCTGTTTGTTGACGTTTATTTTGTGTACTGACCTTCACGTTTTAATGATGTGGAATTCTCGTTATCCCCGTCTGTTTGTTGACGTGTTTACTGTTTATTTTGTGTATTGCCCTTCACGTTTTGATGATGTGGCATACTCGTTATCTCCGTCGGTTTGTTGACGTTTATTTTGTGTACTGACCTTCACGTTTTATTGATGTGGCGTTCTCGTTATCTCCGTCGGTTTGTTGACGTTTATTTTGTGTACTGAACTTCACGTTTTAATGATGCGGCGTTCTCGTTATACCCATCTGTTTGTTGACGTTTAATTTGTGTACTGAACTTCACGTTTTGATGATGTGGCATACTTGTTATCTCCGTCTGTTTGTTGACGTTTATTTTGTATACTGACCTTCACGTTTTAAATATGTGGCGTTCTCGTTAACTCCGTCTGTTTGTTGACGTTTATTTTGTGTACTGACCTTCACGTTTTAATGATGTGGCGTTCTCGTTAACTCCGTCTGTTTGTTGAGGTTTATTTTGTGTACTGACCTTCACGTTTTAATGATGTAGCGTTCTCGTTATCCCCGTCTGTTTGTTGACGTGTTTTCTGTTAATTTTGTGTATTGCCCTTCACGTTTTGATGATGTGGCATACTCGTTATCTCCGTCGGTTTGTTGACGTTTATTTTGTGTACTGACCTTCACGTTTTAATGATATGGCGTTCTCATTATCTCGCGTTCACGTCACGTTTTAATGAATGATGTGGCATTCTCGTTATCTTCGTGTATTTGTTGACATGTTTATTTTGTGTATTGACCTTCACGTTTTAATGATGTGGCGTTCTCATTATCTCCGTCTGTTTTTGACGTGTTTATTTTGTGTATTGACCTTCACGTTTTAATGATGTGGCGTTCTCATTATCTCGCTTTGACACCACGTTCTATTAATGATGTGACATACTCGTTACCTCCGTCTATTTGTTTACGTGTACTATATATTGCTTTCCCTTATCCTTCTCATGCGTAAGTTGTCCGTGGTGATCATCACCATCATGGCAACCTTCATCTTTTCTTTGAACAAAAGGAGGGGATCGCGGTTACCACACCCAATACAAAACACAGAGCAGACACACACTGAGAAAGACGTTAAAAGGACAAGGAACACCGACTCACACAATAGAAACATGAAACACAATAACCCACACATAAACCAACGAAACCAATCGGTAACCAGTGCCGACATAGAACGCCGTCTGCCACGCAAGTAGCAAACGGTGTGGTCATCCGGATTACACGCGCACAGTCACGCTCTTGCATGTTTGAAGAGTTTCATAAGATTTTATTACTTAAAACTTGTCGTTAAACCAGGAAAATAAAGAATGGAGAATCTATAAATCGGTTTCTGTTTTGTAACAGCACATTCTACAAATTATTATTATGTTTGGATGGCAATGGGATAAATAGAATTGCATTTTTGAATTGTAGTGTACATCCTATTTTTTTCATTGAATTTATCCAAGATGGTGCTATACTTACAATATTAATTGTTTGGTAAAGTTCTTGTCCTAGTTCTGCTGCTAATGCTTAGGCCCGACCCCTTTGATTTTAGATAAGAGAGAGATACAGAGCACTTTGATAAGCTTAAAGCTTTCTTTTCGGTTCTACAAGGGCTGATTGATATGTTGTGAGCCTATGTTTTCTGGGTTGCAGAAGGTATTCTGCTGATATCTCCAAAAGGGACAAACAATCAATGACCGATACAATCCTTCACTTCTGACACAGTTACGGGAAAATATTAAACTTAAGCGCCACAGAAAGCTCACTAGTTAAAGGTATGTTGTTCCATTAGGACAATGCTCCTGTTCACAAGTCTGTCACTGCCATGGCTGCCATTCCTGATTGTGGCTTTAATTTGATTGAGCATTCGCCTTATTCATCTGATCTTGCTCCATCAGAATTTTATCTATTCCCTAAAATGAAAGCAGCTATTTCTGGCACCCTATTTCAGGCCGATGATGACGTCATACTTGCAGTGGAGGGCTCTCTGACCAGTCAATATAAGGAGTTCTTTAAAAGCGGTATAGAGGCCCTTAATCACAGGTCGCAAAAGTTTATAGATACTGTCAAGGGGATTATGTAGAAAAATAAAGCAAAATGTCTGATAAAATTCAATTCCTTAAAGGCTCACAACATATCAATCAACCCTCGAGCGTAATCCGTTAGATACTTTAACTTGTATAATATATGTTACACGATTCATACTATATTTGAATATGATTTAACGTAACTAATTAATGCAGCGCGTCATTCAATGGTGCCATCTAAGATAGGAGATGCTTACTCTTCCTGGGCACCTGGTCTCACTCCCATATCGGGAGTCCGCTTCCCTTCATGTTGTGGAGGTTTTTGTTTGTTTGCTTTGGTTCCTGTTTTATCCTGATTTTGTATGCCTTCGGTTTCTGATTTTCAGAATTATCGATTTTGTGCTGTATACAGGGATATGGTCATTATCCATATTTGTCATATACATTTCGTACCTAATATGGATTCTGGAGATGGTTAAATAGATAAAGTTGTCCTTCGTGTCTCTATCGATCGGAGCTGTGCATTTATCAAATTCTTTTTCTCGTGCAAAAACTTCTGTTTTTTTCAAAAGTTTTTAAGTCTTTTGATTATTGTTACTGGGGTCCGCTCACCGGTTTTTATAGTAAACCCAAAATGTCCAGGGTGGAAAAGCTGAAATAGGGGAAACTGAGTGGTTTTGAAAGGTGGGTTAAGAAGACCATTATGAAAATAGTCTATAATTGTAAGATGCATATTGTAGAGTATGCCTGCCTTGCGTAAGAGCAATAAAGTTTTTGCGTCACATGACTTATTTAGTCTAAATATAGATATTTTAAAAGGCGTACCGGATTTTCCCTGTTTGACAAGACTTCATAAGGGAAAATATGAAGTTTTTGAGTTTTTACACATTTTTTGAGTTACATGTGTTGGAAATTTTTAAAATTTGGCTAGAATGGAGTATAAGATAATAGCTTTAAGGAAATATAAGCATTATTTCTGAAATTTTTCCAGGAGACCAGAAACAATACACAGAAAAATGGCAAAAAACCATGAATTTTGGGTCAATTTTCTTAACCTTTTTCAGCAAACATGTATGATATTTATTATGTATTGCAATCTTAATATGACATTAAGAATAGTATCATATAAAAGCTGTAGATATAACGAACAGATTGATATATAGTATAATAATGTGAAATATATAGAAATAAAATGAGATGACGTCAAATTATGTATGATTGCGCAATATTTTTGTGCCGCGTGACCGGGTAAGAGAAACTGGTAAGCGGACCCTAAAAGAGTCGAAGACAGTGTCGCGACAAGAAATTTTGTTTAAAAAGTTCTTAGAAACCATATATCACAAAATAGTACAGGGCATACAGATTAAAAAGATACCAATATCTTATATGTAAGTCTTCTGGTAATTATCCTTTGAATGTTATAAAAGAGCAGTAATGGTTTACGCAATGTCGAAAATGAAGGGAAAAGGGTCCATTTTGTGATGTCGAAGGGACCTTCGCGCGACATATTTCTGGGAAGGTATTTGCGTTACGACACTATGTAGTATATCAATTTGTACGAGAAGTCAAATTCTATCATTTTATCAGAAAACAATATTGAACGCTAACATAGGGAAAATCATTAGGGTCCGCTCACCGGTTTTTATAGTAAACCCAAAATGTCCAGGGTGGAAAACCTGAAATAGAGGAAATTGAGTGGTTTTGAAAGGTGGGTTAAGAAGACCATTATGAAAATAGTCTATAATGGTAAGATGCATATTGTAGAGTATGCCTGCCTTGCGTAAGAGCAATAAAGTTTTTTGGTCACATGACTTATCTTAGACTATTTAGTCTAAATATAGATATTTTAAAAGGCGTACCGGATTTTCCCTGTTTGACAAGACTCCATAAGGGAAAATATGAAGTTTTTGGGTTTTTACACTTTTTTGAGTTACAAGTGTTGGAAATTTTTAAAATTTGGCTAGAATGGAGTATAAGATAAAGGTTTAAGGAAATATAAGCATTATTTCTGAAATTTTTCCAGGAGACCAGAAACAATACACAGAAAAATGGCAAAAACCATGAATTTTGGTCAATTTTCTTAACCTTTTTCAGCAAACATGTATGATATTTATTATGTATTGCAATCTTAACATGACATTAAGACTAGTATCATATAAAAGCTGTAGATATAACGAACAGATTGATATATAGTATAATAATGTGAAATATATAGAAATAAAATGAGATGACGTCAAATTATGTATGATTGCGCAATATTTCTGTGCCGCGTGACCGGGTAAGAGAAACTGGTGAGCGGACCCCAATAGAGTCGAAGACAGTGTCACGACAAGAAATTTTGTTTAAAAAGTTCTTAGAAACCATATATCACAAAATAGTACAGGGCATACAGATTAAAAAGATACCAATATCTTATATGTAAGTCTTCTGGTAATTATCCTTTGAATGTTATAAAAGAGCAGTAATGGTTTACGCATTGTCGAAAATGAAGGGAAAAGGGTCCATTTTGTGATGTCGAAGGGACCTTTGCGCGACATATTTCTGGGAAGGTATTTGCGTTACGACACTATGTAGTATATTAATTTGTGACAAAAGTCAAATTCTATCATTTTATCAGAAAACAATATTGAACGCTAACATAGGGAAAATCATTAGGGTCCGCTCACCGGTTTTTATAGTAAACCCAAAATGTCCAGGGTGGAAAAGCTGAAATAGGGGAAATTGAGTGGTTTTGAAAGGTGGGTTAAGAAGACCATTATGAAAATAGTCTATAATGGTAAGATGCATATTGTAGAGTATGCCTGCCTTGCGTAAGAGCAATAAAGTTTTTGGGTCACATGACTTATTTAGTCTAAATATAGATATCTTAAAAGGCGTACCGGATTTTCCCTGTTTGACAAGACTTCATGAGGGAAAATATGAAGTTTTTGAGTTTTTACACATTTTTTGAGTTACATGTGTTGAAAATTTTTAAAATTTGGCTAGAATGGAGTATAAGATTATAGCTTTAAGGAAATATAAGCATTATTTCTGAATTTTTTCCAGGAGACCAGAAACAATACACAGAAAAATGGCAAAAACCATGAATTTTGGGTCAATTTTCTTAACCTTTTTCAGCAAACATGTATGATATTTATTATGTATTGCAATCTTAACATGACATTGAGACTAGTATCATAGAAAAGCTGTAGATATAACAAACAGATTGATATATAGTATAATAATGTGAAATATATAGAAATAAAATGAGATGACGTCAAATTATGTATGATTGCGCAATATTTCTGTGCCGCGTGACCGGGTAAGAGAAACTGGTGAGCGGACCCCTGTATTCTGATTTAGGGTATGGTGTTCACCGATTCACCGATTTGTCACACATACAGTAAATAATTTTTCCAAAAGGTCGGATGCCTCTAGTCTTCTTGCACTTCAAATCTCATACAGCTTGACGAAGAAGATGTTATATGAAGTCAAATCCAACAGAAATGCTTTGGAGCTGTCGTTCGTTTAGTGTTCACGGCTTGTATTGTTCTTGCTAAGCGATCTTCGAAAAAAATCGAACGTGTCCAACCAGAATTACAATAAATGAACATCATTTATCAATAAGACTATCATTACGTCTGTATACTTTCGTTCTGAATACCAGAAAACATTTTGCATGATAATTCTTCTCATTGCCAGAAGCAGTGTCAAAATTTTAACATAAAATTTTCTCTACTGCGATAGTTTAATTTACCCATTTTTGTTTAAATCTAGAATTCCAAACATACTTTTTTTCATGAGATAGCATTGGATGATCGTGCATTAAACTGTACACATTTGAAACTGCAGAATTTATAGAAAGTCCTTTAACATCACGGACAACAAACTATTCTTCTTTTTCGATTTTGAATACACTATTAATTTGATACATGTCAAACGTCTTCAAATTGCCTTAATTTCGAGTGAACGCTAATTTCTAATTGTACACATATCAAATTGTGAAAAGCTATATTGAATTTGTGCATTCCCCTTTTAAAAGAGAAGATTCTCCCTGGATTAAAAGACTGAACATTTTCATGTGAAGCAGAGTTTGTAAGTCTTCGATCTCCCTCTCTCAGAAAGTAGCACAAGACAATTCAATTCAACTGTACATAATAATACATAACTGTGCGCGCTCTCTGTAATGTAAATGTAAAAATCTAACTTCAAAAAATTAAAGAGGGCGCTACTGAAATTATTTTTTGTGGCTCCACTGAAAGCATCACTGATGAGAATTTAATGTTCGAAACACGTGTCTGGTGCATGAAAATTGATTTGGATTTTTCTTCAAGAAGGTAGAGAGTTGGAACCCTTCGACATTAATAATAAGGTGCTCTCATTAAATCTATGTAAAACACGACGATTTCAACTTCAACATCACAATATTTCCGCTACCTTGTAGTACTTTTACTTCTACCCCAGCCTATTGTGTCTTCATATTATAATCCATACCCTGTACCTGGGCAAGCTAATGTTAAAACGACTTTGTTCTGACCAGGCGACTTATAGAGAGACTAATCTATAAGGGATTTATTATAGTGAGCAACTGTTTTCGTCATTGTAGCGATTATTTTGAAGAACAAACTGTTGAAATAAATTTCAGGATCAAAAATCCAAAATCTACGAATTTGATATATTCCCTTGTTTTGACCACACGAGCTCGATGCCAACGATCCACAAGAATATCCGCCCCTACTTTCCTTATATATAAAGGATATTCATTATCCATATTGAATGAAATCTTACAGCCTCGCCTGAACGTCGAATTTCTCGTAATAAATCTATTTTGCAAATAAATTTGTGTATGTAGTGTTTCTCAATATGTTAAAACGACCCGAAAAGTTATAAAACTTTTAAATATATCAACGCAATACACCCTACAGCTCTGGCCATTTTCTTCTCTGCAACGTCAAAGTAGACCGGAAATTTAGAAATAGATACAGAGAGGGGAGTTCCCTTTCTTGAATCGAATATCTTTTTGTTATATATTCTTTTCTATGATAAGGTCCATATTCTTTGTTTAGGAATTGTTAAAAAAACAATTTGATCTATAAATACAATTCTCACCAAAAAATATGCCGTTAAGTGACATGTCTCATGTATTGACATTTTCTATTCTAAATTTACCGCTTCCTAAATACACTTGGCCAATCAGAGAAAAGCTTTCCTAGTTACATTATGTATTTCCGGTCTACTTCGACGTTGCACATGAAAAAATGAGTCCATTCTGTCAATCGATCCAGTTTAATGGCTTATTTACGATGGTTTGTGATGGAATATTTCGAAGTTATATACATTTTTGGAAAGTGTAAAGATAAGAAAGGATATAGCAAATACGATTTCTTTTGCAAAGTTTATTTATTTTGTGTGATCATATCGATCAAGTTGGCCACTATACTTCCAAAATGAATCGTTATTTTCCTTGAACTTTGCATAGAGAGAGATGGGAAGGGATGGGTTTCATAGAGGGATGTTGACATCTGCGGTTTTGACCTTCTCCGTAAGGCTGAATCGACGGGTGGTGCAAGGAAGCAGGAGATGCTTACTCTGTCCGGATACCTCATGGTTCTTTCAAATTGGCTTAGAGTACCACTGATGGGATTTACTATCCGTTACACGTGTCTGGTGCATTACAATTGGTTTGAAATTTTATTTAAGAAGGTAACTAGTTGGGACACTTCAATTTCCCTATCTTGTTCTGTAATTTGTAGTTATGTATGCCCATATATATATATTATGATACATGCATTCTGGTATGTGGTTATGTATGCCCATATATTATGATACATACATTCTGATATGTGGTTATGTATGCCCATATATTATGATACATAAATTCTGATTTGTGGTTATATTTACATTCTGAATTTTACTCCCTATAGGCTGCAATGTTAAGCAGATGGTTGATATTTGAAAATAGATTACCATCTGCAAAATTATATTACCATCTGCTGGTCCAATCAAATGGCTTGCGTCGTAATACAAAAAAATCGTATTTATTAACAAAATGGCAGCCCCACGTCGGTTGCTAAGGCATCAAAATGTTTAACTTATCATTGATGATTGATAAAATAAATCGTAATACAAAGATTTTTCAAAGAAATACCAAATAGTAGTCAAATGCTGTAGTACAGTATTCATTTTGGTCTTGTTCCTAAATCGAAATACAACATAAATCGAAAATAATTTTTCTTTGCGTTATGAAAAACTTGAACGGCGAATTTTTTTGTACAGTAGCTATGCACGAGCCCTGTAGAGAAGTTATATTCTAAGACGCTGAATATTCTAACTGCACAGGCCAGGTCAATACAGTCCTTTAAACATCAAATCAAACGGATCATTACAAATCTCAATCTCAAAACAACCACATTTGATTCAATGCTGTGCAGATACAAAGTCGATTTCTGTATGTACTTACTGTAAACATCTGTAACAATATACTCGAAGGTGTAGATTAAAGCCTGAGTTTAACTTTTGAAAGGAGTTGTAACAAAATTTCTTTGAGCTTCTTTACACGAGTGTCGCGAATGCATGTGCGTGTGACGGGATCTTGGACAAAGTGAAAGTGTCGATGTTTACGTCTCTCGTCTCCTCGTATCTTCCTTAGAACCCACCGATGAGAATCGGGATCACGGGCAGGAACACGTTACGTCGCCTTACAGTACCGTTGTCAGAAGTATTTAAAGTTCTGCACTTAAAACCGTCCGTTGACATTATGCCACAGGTAAGGATATGAAGGAAACCATCCGTTGTCATGAAAATTATCGACAAAATTTCAGTAAAATCACAAATAAATCATTAGGTAACCGGTGATTTCTTTAAAAAAGCCAACGGGGGGTAGCCAATCGCTTCAGTAATACATTATTATCATGAAATGAATAAAACTCCTTTTATCTTATGAGGAGATCTAATTGGCGATGACCTACTGTCAGCAACGAAAATGGATATTTGAACAGGAAAACTATCCTGTCTCTCAATTATTTGATTTTATATACCAATTTTATGTAGAAAATTATCGACAACATTATACAAACAATATATGTGAATAACCGTCTTTTACATTGTATATTTATTGTATACTTTGATAATTTGATAAAGAATGTCCGTTGTTATGACAAGACAAGAAAATATGGTCCGTTGTCGTGACTTTTAACGGTAATTGGGCATGGATGGGGAATTGAATCTTTATTTCGAATCTAAGGCTGAGCAATTAAATTAGCTTAGTTAATTCTTAAAGTATTCAGCTCTCTTTTTTTTGTAAAGCTGTAAAGGAGGATATCATATAAATTTCAGGTTACGTGAACAGAGATCGTATAGAATAGATTTAAAATTGAAAATATGATTCATGAATTTGAAGAGGTGTAGGATTAGTTCATGAATTTATACATTGATCAATTAAACATAATTGTTAAAGGGATTTTGAAGTCATATATAGCGTTAAAAATAAAGACATCAAATATCTGTTATTGAAGACATTTTGTTAGCCTCAGCCTTTATCACGTAATTGTTCTTAACGTGGGTATGATATAGACCTTACATGTATATATCAGGTGATGATGAAAATTGTAGTTGATATGTTATTTACATTTGTGTGTGTCTGTATGTAAGTGTGCTTTTTTACGTCAGCGTCGATATCGGTGTCTCCGTCTACCTGCGAGAGAAGTCTTTTGTCCGCGTTTGTTAGCATGTGTGTGAGTGCATCTGTCTGTGTCTTTTGTGTGTGTGTCTGTCTATATACATGCCTGTCTGTCCGTTTGTTTTTGCGTATGTCTGTGTATACCCTGTGTCTGTCAGTCTGTCGTTTTGCGCATGTCTGTGTATGTCTTTCAGGATGTTCCTTTCAGGATGTTCATGTCTGTGTTTTGATCAGTGTCTGTCTGAGTCTGTCTGTGAGAATCTCTTTTTGTTTCTCCCTGTGTCTGTTTTTCTGCGAGTGCTTGATTAGTGTCAGGGTGTGTGTGTGTGTGTGAGGGTGTATGTGAGGGTGAGTACATCTGTGTATGTCTATCTACCTGTCTATCTGTCTGCCTATGCATATCTTTCTGTATGAGTGTATCTGTTGATGAATGTGTTTGTCTGTATATATGTATTTGTCTGAATATATATGAATTTGTCTAAAACCCCCTATATGTGTGAGTGTCTAACCCTCCCCCTCCCAGAAACCTCTTACATATTCTACAAAAGAAAAAATAGGAATAGGGTCAAGTGTCCGGGAAGAGTAATTATATCCTGCTCTGTTGAAGTTTTGTGATTTTTTTTAATTACAGCACACGATCTGTCTTCCGCCAGTTTGTAAACTTTTCAAAATGTCGCGTTTCTTCTGCAGAACCGCTGATGAAAATCAAATTATAAAGTCAACTTTTCAAGAGTGATAGAGACTATTGGTGGGTAAAGAGGAGACATGGGTGCAATATATATGTAAGACCATTGGAGCATTTTTCATGTACTTTGCAATATTGGAAGCCAATTGAAGGTAAACAAAAAACGGACTTAACAGAGGGAAATGGTTATATAACATTTCTTCTCTATGGGGAAAATCCATGCTAATATGAGGAAAGTCTAATATATAGCGGAATATCTCCAAGGGGAAGAAACTTCTTATATAGCAAATTTTCCTATGAGAAAACTTCTGCATTACACCAGTTTATAATACACTAATAAAGTAAGATAATGTATACATTCAAATTTTCGCCTCCATTTATATTTTACCCTTTTCACCCATACCCAGAAGATGAATTTAAGACGGGACGAATAAAATTTAAGGATATCTTAACAAAACGGATGATTCGGCGAATTCAATTCAGTCTCCATTCTAAATTGGTTGAAAATTAAATTGTGCGTATTGATTGATGAATTTTAATGATTAGTACAGGTATCATAGTATCATTAGTATCATTCCATCCATTAAAATATAAAAGCAGACAACGGACATCTGACAACGGACAGAACTTTCGCAACATGGATTGACAACGGACTAATTTTAGACAAGTCCCCAAAAAGTGGTCCAAAATTGAATTCGTCATCATGACATTACCATAGGAGCATTATATAGACTTGATATTTATTTTTAGCATATTTCTGGAATAAGATAACCTGAATATTCAAAGATTTCAAGAAAAAGGAAGAATAACACATGTGCAGGACGTGGTGATCAAAGGACGCCAACTCGATCTCCTCTTTTCAAACTGTATATCAGTACCAGAAAAGTATATAAACCAATAGCTTAGTGTTATGACTACCCCCTATTGAATTTTCGAGTGTATTACTTCTAAAATTTCAACGTTTATTAGAAAATTATACTTTCCACACATGCTCATTGTCACGACAACGGATGGTTTCCTTCATATCCTTACCTGTGGCATAATGTCAACGGACGGTTTTAAGTGCAGAACTTTAAATACTTTTGACAACGGTACTGTAAGGCGACGTAACGTGTTCCTGCCCGTGGGGATGTCATTTGAATTCAGTTTTAACTCAATGACAAGATTTTGTCACCACGGACTTGTAGGTTTAAGTTTTGAGGGATTACGAACCATTTTTGAAACCGAATCAAATACCACTTTCGATATGCATGCACGCGAAGAAATTGACGATTGGAGACGAATGAGGAAATAGTTTACATCTTAAGACTCGTTTATTAAGAACATTTTTTTTTTGAAAATATAATGCGAAATTTATGAAAACTCATTAGTGAAAACTCATTAGTGAAATTTCATTTGTGAAATTATGTCTCGCATAATGGCACTACTTCTTGAAACAGTAAGCCGCTTCCTTAGTTACGCCTTCCTAGAAACGCTATCAAAGACAGCGGGAAATTCAAACTTGAAAGGCATATTTTTACTGATAAAAAAAGACAAATGAGGAATGTAAATATAAGACATGAATGTTATTCAGATGGTTGTTATGGAAAATTTATATTACCATCTGGATTTTGATAAATGTATCATGACACCCTACCGGGCGTCATTCAATTCCCGAAAACAACCATCTGGATAACATTCATTTCTTAAATGTATGACCATATATTATGACAAAAAATTCTGATTTGTGGTTATGTATGCCCATATATTGTGATACATGCATTATGATTTGTGGTTATGTATACCCATGTACTGAGGTGTACATTAATTCTGATTTGTGGTTATGTATGCCCATATATTATGATACATGAATTCTGATTTGTGGTTATGTATGCCTATATATATACACTTGAATTTCGTTTCCTTCAGTACAAGTAACCAGAGCTCTTGCTTGCATTTTCCAATGCAAAACATTGACACACGTGCGTTTTGACACTCCAAGCCAAATCACATTTTAATTGTCTGCGTATAAATATATTTGTACATGTAACCGGGGATTCCCCTTTGTGCATATATGCAATCAAGTTTTTACATCGTTTCTTGACGGTGAAAAAAAAACGAATAAACAAGCAGAAATTGCAATTTCGACTTTATCAAAGTATTTCGAAGTCTGTTATTGAATATAAATAAATTATTAGTAGAACTAGACATTGCATAGTTGCGGTTCATACACTAAAAGGTAAACATTCTTCGAGTTATCTTTCTTTGTTTACGTTTGATCAAAACAATTTGCAGGCGCCCAGTTTCAAAAATTATCCCTGAAAACCTATTGTACTTACGATTGTATGTAATCCGGTAAACTGACCAAAGTCGTGAGTTGATTGATGAACAGCTGAGTAAGCCTATCAGTGATAAATCTGAGCTTATAGTTCAAATCTATCAGCCGATAGGTCATTCAGTAGAAGAAGATTCAAGATCGAGTGCAAATAACAAGGCTGTTCGTCAAAAGAACAGCTTTTCCTGTAAACGGATCGAAGAGTAGTAATTTGGCACAAACAATGATTAGCGCTTATCACATACTATCCTCCATAAAGATAGAAAATCCTTTTAAAATACATTTGTCAAATCTGCGTGTTACAGTACCGTCGGCGACCGACATTCGGAGCCGCATCACTCAAGATGAAATTTAACGTTTCGCAACCATATTCAATTTTTGTAAAATTGACATCAAGATGAAACAAAGAAGTATCTGTTAGATTATTTTTAATTATTTTCTAAAATAAGAGTATATTACATGTTCTGTGAAGTATAAGATAGACAACACGCGGGTGCAAATTTAGAACTACTTCTCAACTTACGGCTGCCGTAAGCTGTTCTGTAAGCTGTTCTGACATTGTTTTTCCGCCCTCGGATAAAAGGAGAACGATGTATAGTACAGAGAAGTCTGATGGGATTAGTATGCGTATAAATATAAGAATTGTTATTCATATTTTGCGTTTACATTGGTGTGTGCAAAACAATTGGTCATAGTAGAAATTCAGAATTTTTACCATGACCAAATGTTTTGCACACTCCGATGCAAACGCAAAATATGAAAGACATTTCTTAAATATTATGATACATAAATTCTAGTTTGTGGTTACGCATGTCCATATATTGAGATACATGGATTCTGATTTGTGGTTATGTATGCTCATATATTATGATACATGAATTCTGATTTGTGGTTATGTATGCTCATATATTATGATACATAAATTCTGATTTGTGGTTATGTATGCTCATATATTATGATACATGAATTCTGATTTGTGGTTATATATGCCCATATATTATGATACATAAATTCTGATTTGTGGTTATATATGTCCATATATTATGATACATAAATTCTGATTTGTGGTTATATATGCCCATATATTATGATACATGAATTCTGATTTGTGGTTATATATGTCCATATATTATGATACATGAATTCTGATTTGTGGTTATGTGTGCCCATATGTTATGATAAATGACTTCTGATTTGTGGTTATGTGTGCCCATATGTTATGATACATAAATTCTGATTTGTGGTTATGTGTGCCCATATGTTAAGATACATGAATTCTGATTTGTGGTTATGTGTGCCCATATATTATGATACATAAATTCTGATTTCGGGTTTTGTATTTGAATTTTACTCACCCATATAAGTTTGTATATGTAGTCTTGTATTTATAACAAACACACGTCTTTAAGTCATCATGAATTTAATAAAATATATATAGTGTTTATGAAAACCTAGATGGTGCCAGCTGTTATCTTTTGCACATATATAATCAAAATTGTAATACATTTATCGATAAAAGTATTGTAAAAAAAAAGAAAAATATAGAAAAAATTAAGAAAATAGAAACGAACCGTTTTGAATTATAGTTGTAAAACTTAATTAATGGTAAAGTTTATTTTTTGAAAAAAAGGTAAATTGTGAAATCAGGATTACTGATAAACAATAGCAAAGGTAAGCTTTTGTCATAAGACATGTATATGTAAATTGACAGATACAACTTCTTATTTTTTATTTGTACTGTGTTCTTTAGAATTTGAAAAAAAATCTACCAGCTAGTTGGGAAAATAAATAACAATCCTTCACAAAGTTGTTAATACATCAAAGTGAGATTGCTCGCAAGCATCATTTATATCACAATATTATGGACTTTTTATGAAAATAATTCAAATTGAAAAAAAAAACCAACAACAAAATTTTGCAAATGAAGAATAATCAAACTAATGAAAAAAATAATAATAAAAAAAAAAAAAAAAATGAACAGAAAAGAACAGCAACTTCATGATAGTTCAATTGTTTTCTTGGTACATTGTATAACATTCTATGGAAGAAATGGAAGGGAGTATTTTTTTTTTCAAAGGAACTGAATTAAGAGGCATCTTGAATGGCAGTAAAGGGCAAATGTAGCGTTTTAAACTAGCACAATAATTGAAACTAAGGGTCAATTGCAGTGCTTCAATAAATGATTTTCACATTACCGCAGTAGACTTGAATTTTATACAGGCCAAGACCCGACATCACAGCATTTGACGTTACTTTTAACTGTGACGTAGATCCCTATTTATCACGTCATAATGAAAAATAATGCCAAAAGTTGTGATGTTGGGTCTTGGGGTGTCTAAAATGCAGGTCTTATGGTAATATGAAAATAGTCTATTTATGTGTCAAGATTAACGTATTCGTAAACATCTATCAATGTAGAACTTATTCGTAATGTATGAAATGAGCGAACATCTAAACCTGGTCAGTAGAGCCAAAAATAAACTTCTTAACCTGGTCAGTAGAGTCAAAAATGTAAGTCAGATGCAGCCAATGAAGGGTTTATGGTACGGATGAACGGAATCCTTGCAGCGACCTTAAAATTTATAACTACCTTTGAAGTCCGAAATACACGAAGTTCGAAAACGAACCTTTTCGTCAAAATTGAGATTTCTTAATTTTTTTTCTTATTGAGGAAGGATCTAAATGAATATGATTTGTCATCTATAAAGTCAAACTAGGTAAATTTTGATATTGAGAGTCATTTGAAAATTTATACAAAAAAAAAAAAAAAAAACAAAAAAAAAAAAAACAAATGTATGTAAATTGCTTAAAATGATAGATGTATAAATATAATACGTTTATTCTTCCTTGAGCCACCTCGATATAATTTTAACCTTTAACTGACCTAGAACTCATTTTCAATAGAACTTCTTTATAATTTTGTCCACCAGATAAAATAATTAGAAATGAATTTCATATTTTTTTCTTTTGATGCAGGTATCACCATGAAAAATTGGACAGAAAACTGCATCAATGCGCGTAGCGCGTTGATGCAAAAGTTTTCTGTCCAATTTTTCGGGTGATACCTGCATCAACAGAAAAAATATTAGATTCATTTTTATCATTTTATTATCATCTATTTATGGAAAACAGACTGTTTTCTAGGATCTAAAAACAATAAGGACCAGTTTGAGCAAATTCGACATGCACTGTTAATTTTTGAGTAAGTAGAAAAGAAATTGTACCCTTGAAATGATAAGCAAACATCAACAAATTGTGTTTTCAGCAACGAGTTCATTCGTGTTTGAGGGAACCCCCGGTTCTAAAAATAGTGCTATAAATAGACTTCCGTGAAAAAATTGTGATGTATCAACAAAATTTCTCAACCAATCAGAATCTTCGTTTCTTGAAAATTGCAATGGAAATTAAATGATACTTCAAAACCTTTGAAAACAATCATCCATCAAAACAATCAATGGCACATACTATTCTTCACATCTGACATAGTCACGGGAAAATATAACGCTCTAGCACCGCGGAAAGCTCACTAGTTAAAGGTGTGTTGTTCCATCAAGTCTGTCACTGCCAAGGCTGTCATTCCTGATGTGGCTTTCATTAGATTGAGCATTCGCCTTATTCACCTGATCTTGCTCCATCAGATGTTCATCTATTCCCAAAACTGGAAGCAGCCATTTCTGGCACCCACTTTCAGTCCGATGATCACATCATACTTGCAGTGGATGGCTTTCTGATCAGTCAAGATATTAAGTTCTTTAAAAGTGGTATCGAGGCCCTTAAACACCAGTGGTTAAAGAAAAATAACGCAAAATGTTCGATAAAATTCAAATTCTTCAACACGAGGCTCACATCATATCAATCAGCCCTCGTAGCATATATTCTCCTCACCTACATCGAGGCGAGCATAAAATTTTAAGAGAATAAGAGAAAAAAAAAAACCTTTGAAATGTTCGCTTTATGCATATCTCAAAATGTTTTCCGACAATTCTGATTCTCACCCACTTTAACTTGAAATTCAAAATTCGAATCTAATGAATATTCATAGCATCCATCTCTCTTTCCATTTGACACATAGCGCAGAGAGAACAACAATTAAATATGCAGAAGTCATCCACAAGACTTCCCTGCAAGGAAAATGAAAACTTACATTATCAGCTGATATTGAATTAAATTATTTACTTGAAACTATTATTTAAAATTATTCATAAACATAAATGCATTCTGCACACATCGACATTTTCCTATTCCGTGCGGTACTACATACTTTGGAGAGCTTGTCTAGCGTGTTTCCTTGCTTGCGAGATGATATATATGCACAACCAATGTAATTCCCTGACATGAAACTATCGAAAGTAACGTGTTTTCATTTTACATGAAAACGCTCGTGAAGGAACAAGGCATAAGATCTAAAGAAACATGCGGTGACGGCTGTTCTAACCTATTGGTGTCTTCAACGCATTAGAATGATTCTGTTATTTATAAATTTTGAAATTTCTAAGACGTGGGTTCTGTAGCCTCATAACCCACCCATCCTGCTACATTTTCGGTACAGTTTGGACATAATCATTTTCACAATCTTTGGCCATATTACGTTTGAGGATCACTGACGAGGGTTAAGTACCCGAAACGTGCATGCCTGGTCCATGCTGCAAAATGATCTGTTCTTAAATGATGCTATTGAATTCATAGGCGCTCGTTGCAAAGATAAATTTGTTGCCTGTGCTTTAACTTTCTGGATTTGTTCGTTTCGCATCTGTAAACTTCCGTTACAAGAGAGTGCCTTCCGATCGATATTCAAAGAAACTGTTGATTTCTTGATTAATGCGTGTTGTGCTGGAGAATTGTTATTGTTCTAAGCTGTATTTTGATAAAAGAGGGTTGCTAATGTCCGATTTATAAAGGTAAGTGATGTGTAAGTGTAAAAAGAAACGATGTGTATCGCCTGAGTCGAGAACAAGATGGCGGCCCAACTTACGCGCCTTTCTTCTTTCTCCTTTCTTCTATCTATCGGCACTATGATATAAACATAGAAACAGCTGACCGGGAAACTACCGTAAGTTAAAGCCCGGGCAGAAAAAATATCTTTGCAACGAGCGCCTATTATTGAATTCAAAGACGCTTAACATCTTAAGAAACATGCCGTGATGGCTGTTCTAACGTGCAAACTGAACCAACAGTGACCTGAATTTTAACGTCACCTGTTTACATAGAAAAGTGCGATTTTAGAAAACAAGAACGAAACAGACAACTGTGGTGCATATACGCAATATTATAGAATAAGTTCATAATCTGTGAATTGTTACAGGTATGCAACACACAGCAAGAATATTTATAGCTTGAAATGCGCTAACGCGTATTTTATGTACGATAAATACACTTGCTATGTGCTGCATACCAGTAACAAAACACAAATTAAGACACTTATTCTCTATATATCAATGTTGTGCTTAGTACTGTATATTGAAATAATTTTTTCAATACAATACGATACTGTAACAATACATTTTGCTTCAATACTCAATATTTTCAATCCAATACGCATTTTTTTTTCATTTTTCTCAAATTTATCATTATAATGAATCAATAAATGGAGTTTTTGTGTTTAAATCAATGACAATTTTATGAAACACAACAAAAATAAACAACAAATGTATTTTTCCATTAATTTTAAAGCAAAAAAAGGAATAAAAAGATAACAATAGCAGCTATGGAAAGTGTTTCTTTTCCTACCGAAGATTTATTTTGACATATTTTTTTACAACGAGTAATTAAATTTAGCTTATGTGAAAATGCTGCCAAACAGCTGACCTCAACATTTCGTTTTCTTCAATTCAATGTTAAACGTCTTCAAATTGAATAGCATCTTTTAAGATCAGATAAATTTGCAGCATGGACAAGACATGCACGTTTCTGGTACTTAACCCTCGTCAGTGATCCTCTATCTAGCAATGTTTTATGACCAAAGGGAGTGAAAGTTATGTCCAAAAAAGTGCCGAAATACTTAGAAGGAAGGGTGGGATATGATGCTATGTACAGGACCAACGCTTTAGAAATTTCAAAAAATTTTGATAACAGAAATGTTCGAATACGTTGAAGAAACGACCCACCGAAGTTGATCGAACTTGGCTACTTGTGCCCTCGGGGACTCCTGGGCTACCAGCAGTGATACATGTATGACTGATAGAATGACAAATATGGATAATGATCATATCCCAATACACAAAACAAAATCGATAACTCAGAAAATCATAAACCAAAGGCATACAAAATCATGGTAAAACAGGAACCAAAGCAAACAAACAAAATATCCACGACATGGAAAGAAGCGAACTCCCAATCGGGGGGTGAGACCAGGTGACCAGAAGCTTTTATTTGAACTTATATACCTAAATGTACAAGTGACCGGAGAATATTCAGAAGAAATATTAAAATAAAAGCAAAAACGAATTAAAAGTTTATATTTATTAAATGTATTGAAAGTATCTCAGCATTTGTGTATCGATTAGTGTTGAATATTGATATTGAAATATTGAAGGGTATCGATATTTTGATATTTCCAATACGTATCGATACATAAATTCTGAGTATCGATACTTTCAATACAATTAATTATCGTTTTTTTTTTCTATCATGATAGAAATTTACAAATAACCAAGAAACTTTTAGGTCAAGGTTTTCGCTTTCACAAACTTGTAAAGACATTCTGGAAATTTTACAAAAATTATCGTCAACTTCTTTTGAAATTCGGACCCATACAAGCAACAGAGTATATTACTTTGGGTATTCGCAACCTGCATTTTATGGTGACATGATCAACAAAATTAGAAGGATCAAAGGTAGACAGAATTACCATCGAAAATGCGTCAGAATCATCAAACGCCTCTTATACCGTGGATATGATCTTAATGTCACCAAACGGACACTGGGCTTGATACTTGACCAGTCTATAGTCTTGTACCAGCGCATCCTTAATACTTGCACGCTGACTGACTGTGACGACGGGACCCCATGACGGGCCCTGTCCAAACCTCTTTAGAGAAGACAGGGCCCCGACCACCTGTCCTCTCTGAATGTCAGTCGGACTCCTCGGGTGATAACATACATTAGCTCGCTACAGCCGGCAGAGCACAGGTTGTATTACGCATGCCCTCTTTTTATATCCATTTACATATTCATCTGTGTTGCTTGGGCCCCTGCGTTTTGCGGTCTTGTTTGTGTGTGGTTATCTGACAGTGAGGAGGTTATTTTACACCACAATTGTACGTTCTTCGAGACCTCTGGGTAATCGGAATAGTGGGAGGGTTGTGCGCACGTAATCCAGGATAACCACACCGTCTGCAATTCACGTGGCAGATGGCCGTCCTAAGTCGGCACCGGTTGCCCATTGGTCTCGTTGGTTTATTTGTAGTCTTTCATGTTTCATGTTTCTATGTTGTGAGTTGGTGTTCCTTGTCCCTTTTGCGTCTCTTTCTGTGGGTGTCTGTTCTATGTTTTTTGCATGGGTGTTTTTTGATTTTGCTGTGGGTGCTGCAACTAGGTGTTGTTGGAGATCCCCTCCTTTCTTTGATCACTTAATGATTGAATATATATATTGTGAAAATGCCAATATTTGAGGTTTCTGTAGTTTAACGATTTACATGTATTAATTAAACAAGTTAATATGAGATAAACGAACACCATTTTTGTAAGTCTTAATGAAATAAACAGTCAAATAAAATATGGATAGGTATGTAGGATTTAAATTGATATTATTTTAGGTGACCAAAATGTGATGTCTATTACTGTGATGTTCCTTGTACTACTGCGTCTCTTTCTGTGCGTGTCTTTTTTGTGTTTTACAGTGGTTGTTTTGGGAGGTTGTTGTTGATGCTGCAACTAGGTGTTGTTGGAGATCCCCTCCTTTCTTTTTGTTGTGTTTATAAAATTGTCATTGATTAAAACATAAAAACTCCATTTATTGATTCATTATAATGATAAATTTGAGAAAAATGAAGAAAAAAAATGCGTATTGTATTGAAAATATTGAGTATTGAAGCAAAATGTATTGTATCGTATTGTATTGAAAAAACGTCGTCACCATGCTTTTGTTCCGCTCCTATCTTACAAATAAATGGCTTGAACATTATTATTAACAAGTCCATCTTTTTATCTATTTTATTCGCAACTGTTTTCCTCTTGAAATCGGTTTGGATGTGGACGTGTGCATCACTATATTCACCCCATCTCTTTTTGTGGGAGTATAAAAATTCATTATGAAAAATATATAAATGAGTTATTTCATGTGTTTAGTAAGGCAAATAAAAGGACATACTTTATCTAAAAATGCCAAACCTGTGCTTTTTAAAAAAGATTGTCAAACATTATATTAAGGTGGGTCTACTCATAGACTTAACAGATGGAATGTGTGCTTAAAGGTTTTTTTCCTAAACACATTGGTCCAAATGAGAGATAAAACACAGACATAGATATGTATTTTTTTTCATCAAAGATACATTACATTAAAGAAATGTACCCTTCCAAATTAAGATTGAGGAATATGAAATATCAAGGATGTGTTTTTGAACCCTCCTTATTCAGTACTGTATATTAATGGTGAAAAAATCACATACAAGTATACAGTTCTATATATGATCAAGATATGGCTCCAACCATAAGAGTACGCCCTTATAATTTCATCATATTTTCATCTAAGAATATATACTTTATATTGTTGATGTGGACATTTGTATATTGCCTCATCTTTTGTTTCTTTTGGCATTTAAGACCTTTGTCTAAGTTTTTCAATGCGCTGGCTAGTCCGCCACCAGCTATTGTAAAACGTTTTACACAGACTGCTGCATATAAAGAAAAACATGTAACGGTTCGAGTAGGGACCCACCTTAATAAAAAAAAACCAATACAAAAACACTGAAACTTGTGGCTTTCAAATCATAAACAGAGCAGTAATGAACTGCCACATCAGCAAACAATTAGAAACAATAAAAAGAATCCAACGTAATAGAACAAATCTAAGTAAAACGATCTGCAAATAAATCAAAATGATTCTTGAGAATTGAAATGCAAAAGAACAAATTAAGAGCAGCTAATGGAATGATAATTAGACATGATAAATGAAACAGAACAAAAATTGTCATCTTATGAGTAAAATTATATTATGAGAAAGAACAAAAAGTGTAAATGAAAGATAGCAAATAAAACAAGTAAAGAAATAACATAATGTTTCATACTTGTATTCCTAAAGCCACTCTTAGTTTTGTCCTCATCGCTTGTATCATACACGGAAACAAGCAAGGTAAACACAAAAATTCCTTCATTCTTGATGACAAGCAGCATAAAGTACACAATGGGCAGAATGCGGCTTTTATGCCTGAAAGAATAAATATGTATGTCACAAAAATGTAATCATGGTTAAGCCCCTAGGTGAATCAAAATTGTAATAATGATACAGGTGTTTATAAACTAAACTAGAGGCCAAAATCGCTCAAATGATGTCCATGAACACGCTGAACATAATGGAAAATTACTTAAACATTCTGTATACTATTTATTTATCCGTCATCCCGGTACTTAAAATCAGATTTTTGGGATTACATGTGCTTCATGCTTATTACTTGGGCTTAATACGATGCCGAAAATGTAAAAAAAGAAATATCCTCGCATTTCCTACATTAGAAAAAAAAACTTCGTTTGTGAAACAATAATGCCCACGTCGTCATCTTTGTCAGTGTTAATGCAAATTTCTATTAAATAGGTCAATTGAATGGGCAAGAACAAATGTCAAAGGTTTTTATTTTCAAAATAAGTCAAAGGTAAGCGTCACGAGGTCTGAAATTTTCGTATCATTTGAAAGGTTTTGTCATAAGAAGTACACGTTTGAAATATGAAACCCCCATCAACTACATTCCAAAGTAATGTCAAAAGCTAAAGTTTTTCAAAAGTAGGCCAAACGTCAAGGTCACAAGGTTACCAATTTTGGTATCAATTGCAAAGTCTTGTCACAAGGATTACATATGTGGAATGCGAAAGCCCCCAAAAATGCCATTCAAAAGTTATTCGTACTGTTTTTTTTTTTCAAAAGTAGGGAAAATGTCCAGGTCACATAATTAAAACATTGGTAACAATGGAACAGTTTTGCCACAAGGAATACATATGTGGAATATGAAAGATATATCACCTATATACCAATCAAATGTAATGCCCAATTTTAAAGCTTTCAAAAGGAGGTCAAAGGTCAAGGTCATTAGGTAGAA
Organism: Pinctada fucata; assembly: GCA_028142955.1. Taxonomy (NCBI): domain Eukaryota; kingdom Metazoa; phylum Mollusca; class Bivalvia; order Pterioida; family Pteriidae; genus Pinctada; species Pinctada fucata. The sequence continues at coordinate 34,707,277 of AP027109.1, read as the reverse complement.
ACTTTTGGTATCAAAGGAAAGGTCTTGTTATGAGAAATGCACATATGGAATGTGAAAGTCCTTTCGCCTACAATTAAAAAAAATCCCAATATAAAAGTAATTGCCTCTAACAAACAGACGGACCGAATATTTGATCCCGGGGGCATGATTTTCAACTTGAAAGAAACAAAAGAAATTAGGCAATATACAAATATATACATATATAAACGCTGAAAACGAAAGTGAAAGAAGACATCAAAATAACTTGAAAAACTTTACTTTGCAGTGAACCAAAACTAACAAAAAATGTATCCCACAATATCATTCTGATGCTTTGGTATGTCAATTATTGCTTCAGTTATGAAAAAGGAGTATCTTAAAGAAAGGCACCAATATGGCCTTCACCTACGTCAAAAGGACAAAAAAGAGGGTTTTTGTATACTTCACGCGTGCCTAGTTCCATGAAATTCCCTAAACGGTATAGGGGAAGTCTAAATCAAAAAAAAAAAAAAAAAAGAAAAAAAAAAAAAAAAAGAAAAAAAAAAAAGAAATAAAGAAGACTTCAGATGAACGAGTGTCAAAGCTCTATGAAAATAGCAAACTTGAGCTTAATCGAGGTTTCTCAAGGGAGGATGTACTCTCTGTGATCTACATTTTTGTAAATTTTGCGCCAATTTTAAATGGATTAAAACAAAGTAAAACACTACGTGTCTGGTTGGAGATCCCCTCCCTTCTTGTAGAGGACCATCACGTGAAAAGATGCTGAAAACGTATGAAAATATCCCTCCTTTCCATTTTTTGCATACGAAAATCATCATTCTAAGGTTAATGAAAATTGCTGAGTGCAGTATGGCAAAATAATGTATGAGTCTATGTTGTACGGAAAACCCGTATTGGACGAGACATCGAAGGTGCGATTCCAATACTGTAAACGTGTAAATATTCTAGTTGCGTTGATTTTCGCTTTTTGCTATTGTATTGTTCTCACGAAAATAACCCCTGATTCCACAACCAGTATAAACTATTAAAGGGAATACTCAAGATTTTGCCAAAAATTTCCCACGCGGACTGTTGCAATGGTCATTTCGTGAAAATTTTTCTCCAGCGAAAATAATTACGTTTACAGTAACGGTTTTCCGCATGGCATGGACGAGTACAAAATTTTCCATACCATACTCAAGAATTGTCTTTTCCGCATTACATATCAACATAAACTTCCTTATATTTTAGTGCCTCCGTAATCGAAGATTCGGGGGATAAATAGTTTTCGATCTGTCCGTTTGTCTGTCCTCAAAAAACCCCTTATACCTTGGCTATAGCTTTTGAATGGTAAGTGTTATGGCTTTTATATTTCACATGTGTATTCCTTGAAACAAGACCCTGTCATGTATACCAAACTGTTTGACCTCTTGAGATTGACCTCGGAGTTTGACCTTCTTTTGAAAAAGAAAAAAAAATTCAATGTATATATATTATATATATTCAATGTATATATGTATATATGACTTTGTTACCCTGAGCTCGAAGTAACACCTACTTTTTTCATCACTGCTATTTTGCTGACAAGATGCCGACGGGTGTATTAGTGTTTCAGAAACACATGTTTATTTATTATTTTCAAGAACAATTGCTGCTTTTCTCATTCTATTTTTTATTTTGCGTTACTGCAGCGGTTGATGAAAGAAGCTTATTTCAACGCTGCAATAACGCAAAAAATTCCTAGCGTCATAGATAGTGAACGTGACTTTAATCCCTCCAATGCTATTTTGAACATAGATTTTATTTGGATATGTTACTGAATCGACACTACCGGAAATTTGGAGCCGCGCACTCTCTGTAATGTAAATGTACAAATCTAACTTCAAAAAACTAAAGAGGGCGCTACTGAAATTACTTTTGGTGGCTTCGCTGGAAGCATCACTGATGAGAATTTAATATTCGAAACACGCGTCTGGTGCATGGAAATTGGTTTGGAATTTTCTTCAAAAAGGTATAGAGTTGGAACCCTTCGACATTTTTAACGGACGGTAGAATACAGAAAATATTCGTAGGATTGGTCAGTACAATACGGCACTCCCAGTGTATAATACCGCCTTCTCTTGGACGATCCCGTGATCGTTTTCGAACAACATATTCTAAAGGGTAAGAAATTATATGTCTGTACATTAAATAAAAATTTTGAAGAAACTGAAAATATGGAAAATGAATTAATAAATAGTCCAGAGCGAGACAGAAAGATGCAACTTATTGAGGAAAAGCAAAAATCTTTGGAAGAAATCAGAAAGGTTAAACTACAAGGTTCATTAATAAGATCAAAAGTTAAGTAGACGGAAGAAGGAGAAAAGCCAACTCATTATTTCCTTGGTTTAGAGTCAAGAAATTACGTTAATAAAACCATCCCTTCAATTCAAAAATCAGAGAGTGAATTAGTTTAAGATCAAAAAGAAATTCTTCACAAATTAAAAGAATACTATGCACAACTATTTCAAGAAAAAGACACGGATAAAATTAACCTAAATGAAGCTTTATCACATATACCAGATGAATATTTAAATAAACTTACGGCTGAACAGTCAGAAAAAATAGAAGGGAAAATAACAAAGAAAGAATTAAGTTATGCAATACGTAATATGAAAAATAACAAGAGTATCGGCAGCGATGGATACCCAATAGAGTTCTATAAGTTTTTCTATAGTGATATATCGGATTTTGTTCTACGGGCTCTTAATGACGGTTACGACAAAAATCAATTATCTTCCTCTCAATCACTCGGCATTATAACGTGCATTCCAAAAGAAAATAAACCAAGAATATTTATTAAGAATTGGAGACCAATCACCCTATTAAATGTAGTATACAAAATAGCATCTTCGTGTATAGCTAACAGACTCAAAACAATTTTACCTTATCTGATAACAGAAAAACAAACTGGTTTCATTAAAGGTAGATTTATGGGGGAAAACACAAAGTTGTTATACGATATAATGGAAACTGCAGACCACAATAATATACCAGGTTTATTACTATTAATTGACTTTGAGAAAGCGTACGACTCAGTTTCATGGAATTATATGGATAATGTTTTGAAATATTTCGGATTTGAAAGCTCAATTTTAAAATGGATAAGATTGTTAAATAATAATGTAAAAGCTACAGTCACACAATGTGGATTTTTCTCCGAATATTTTGATATAAAACGCGGCTGCAGACAGGGAGACCCCATTTCCAGCTATATTTTCCTTCTTTGTACAGAAATTCTTACAATACTATTAAAAGCAAATAAAGACATAAAAGGCATAAGTATAGATAAACGTCCAATACCTAATAACGCAATTTGCAGACGATACTTCTCTTCTACTTGATGGCAGTGAAAAATCTTTATCAGAAACTATGAAAATGTTAAACTTCTTCGCTAGATTATCAGGTTTAAAACTAAACGAATCAAAAACAAAGGCTATATGGATAGGCAGCAAAAAAATTCAGTAAAGAAACTTTTCACCATAGGTACAAGTTAGATTGGAGCCAAGAAGACTTCAAAGTATTAGGTGTAGAATTTTCAGTAGATTTAGATAAAATGTTAAGTTAAACCTATGAAATTAAGATTAAGGAGATAGAAAAAGAGATGAAGAAATGGTCAAAAAGAAATATTACACCAATAGGAAAGATAACTCTAATAAAATCATTATTTCTCTCCAAACTTGATAGATGTTCAAAGTTTCATATATTCAATAAAAGCGTCATGGATTAAAAGACTTATAAACAGAAACTCATCTTTTGTAGATTTTTTTGAAAGTAATGTATGTAGCACTAAATATTTAACGGATAGGGGTGAACAGTATTTTGAAAAAGAAGTAAATAAAGTAAAACATAAATTCTAGGCAGATGTATTAAAATCATTGTTCTACATAAAAATATTGCTACCTCTATAGATGATGTAAGAGGAATGTGTATATGGAATAAAATGAATGTTTTGATAGACAATAAACCTGTTTATTATAAGCATTGGTATGAAGCAGGTATAACATACATGTATATTGAAGTTTTATTGGACGAAAACAATGATTTTTTAACTTATGAAAACTTTTTGAAAACTTACAATGTTAGAACAAATTATTTAGAATTTATTGGAATCATACAAACTGTTAAATCATTTTTAAGAAATAAAAAAATTTCATTAGTAGATTATGCAAAGATGAATATGGTTAAACCAATCAATTTGAAAATCTTCACAAAGCAGAAAAATGGTTGTAGATTTATTTATGAATGTCTTATGAAGGAATTTAAACCAACATGTCATGAAAAATGGATGAATGACATTGATATTACTATAGACAGTAAAGAATGGGAATTTATTCATATTGTATCTTTTGTTAGTTGTAATTACGTTAAGTTTCAGTGGTTTCAGTACAGGTTAATACATAGAATTCTTGGCACAAACAAATTATTATACGACATGAAAATTAAGACTGATCCTATGTGTACATTTTGTAGAAAAGAACCAGAAAGCTTATCTCATTTATTTTGGTACTGCGAGGTTGTTAATGATTTTATTGAGAATTTAAGTTCTTGGTTATTTTCAAGAACAGGTATTCTTTTGAATTTTAATATCAAAATTATCCTATTTGGAAAACCGAGAATAAACCAAAACAAAGCCATCAATAATATAATTTTAGTTTTAAAGTACTATATATATAGAAGTAAAATGGAAGAAAACTCACCGAGTATTGAAAAATTAAAAACTGACATACAAAAACACATTGAAATCGAAAAATCAATAGCCTTTAATAAGAATAAATACACAGACAGTTTAGAATTGGTCATCCTTTCTCCCACTTTGCGAAGAATAGTCATTAGGTAACATTATATCCTTAATAAATTGTAACTCTGACTCTTTTCTAATAGCATTATGATGTAATACTTTTTTTTCATCTTTATTATGACGTAATACTTACTATATATACTTCATTGTATTATTTATGTGAAATGTGACAATAGAAATAAAAATTAAAAAAAAAAAAAACATTAAATAAAAATACATGTAACGGAAATATGACTAACAAGCACAAATCGAGTACATTAAGTCATATCTTAATTGAGTTATTCAACGAAAATGCACAAAGATGCCAGAAGTCCGAAAAGAGGTCAAGAAAGCATCATAAAGCCTTCAGACTTTTAAAAAGATTTGACTTAGGAGTGGAATAAAATGTAAGGAACTTACATCCTCTGGGATCATTACAGCAATCACAAATACCAGACGACCAGCTACGATTGCCTGCGAGCCTTTGGTTAGCCTCATTTGTCCCTCCTTCTTTCATGCTCGCCTTTCAATGAATTTTTAACGTAATCATTAAGAATATCATATTTAATTAAAATCAAAACATTGAAATAATTGATATAGAAAGATATATAGAAATCAATATAGAAATAAATGAATAAATATTGAAAAAAAATACGTGTAAAAAAGGACAAAATAAGGAAATAAAAACATTTTAAAAAGTCTCAATCAGGAAATAGATATTTTAGTGTATATAGATCAAATCTCCCCTATCTAAAGTAAATGAAAGCAAATTAATGAAGTCGTATTTACCTTTTCCAGCCAGGAAAATTCAGAATAGTTTTTGTAAAGTTGCACGTTTGTTTGATGTGTATTTTTCTTATGTGTGTCATGTTTTTATGAGTCAAAGAAGATCCTGACGATGATCTCAACAGCACTCACGATAGAGCACCAAATTGAGCATCGACGAACTCCTAGTCAGCTAGAGGTGGGACCAGGTACCCAAGAGGAGTAAGCATCCCATGTTGGCTAGCCGCACCCGCCGTCGATGTTCATTCACGAAAATGAAAACAATATATAAAGTACATGCACTGTCTGAGGTTATGTCTGTATAGAAAGTGTTATGGCGACCATGTCATGGAAAAAAATATTCAAAACACTTACTGTCAAACCCTTCGCGGGGAACTTTTTTACGAGTTCCACACGGCAAAGGGCATACGTGTGACATGAATGAGTTAAAGAAGATCCTGACGATAATCTCAATAGCACTCACAAAAGTGCACAAAATTGTCATATGTCTGTTTTACTTGCTGTGCTTGGCTACTCTGTTTTCTCGCATCAGGTGTTTTGGCGCTTTGTTGTGGGTACTGCAACTGAGTCTTGTTGGAGATCCTCTCCTTTCTTTTATGTCATATAAATTTCACAGATAAGAAATATGCAATCTGTACAATATCGCCTTATCATAATTAAAACAAAAAACATATTAGCAGACACTTTGCACTGATACTGTTTTTAATCAAAAGCACATCAAGTTATGGGATACTTAGGAAAACATAGAGTAACATAAAAGTAATGAATAGTTAGAACAAACTGAAAAAAAACCCCAAAATATCACAACCCTTACCATGACTTTTTCAGGATATGAGTTAACTTAGGAAAACTCACTGGAATGGATATAATTGTGAATTTTCATATGTTTTATTACAAATTATTACAAGGAAGGTCACGTGATAAAAATGACTCGGTTTAAAATTAGAATACGAGGGACAGGGGTCGTATCGTTCGCCTGAAAACACTGCATTTATAACAATGATTGTGATTTATGAAATTCTAATCATAAGCGTTTTCATAGAGCCAGTGAGAAAAAAAATACAAAATTGTTGCGATTTTTAAGAAATCGCTTTTAACTTTGTGAGGAAACTTTCATCATCACTTCTCAATTTCATCAAAATCTGTGTAGTGATTCAAGAGGAAAAGTTGAATCAATTGCAAAAAAAAAACCCTACCCAAAACAATCAACAAAACAAACCCTCCAACTCTATAATCTGCAGAGTTTAGAAGTACAATATATTTAAGTACAATAATAAAGTGCCTCCACTTTAGCAGGCAAAAATGGTTGAGAAATGAAGGAAGAAAAAATGCTTAGATTCCTTTCGGTATTTGAATCCAAAGCCATTAGGCCACTTTGTCCCCTTCTTCCTTCTTCCATGAGACGAGAAAAAGAAGACAAACAGACGTATAATACTTTGCTCAATATTTGCTTTTAAAAGCAAAATCACTCAATTGGAAAAAGTAGGTCAGATGCTGCGTCCGATGCATGTGTCCATTATGACATCCGAAGATGAATCACTAGTGCAAGTTTGGTTACTTTAGCATCAGTACTTTGCCAAATACTGAGCTACCCCAAACGTATTACGCGGACGCGGACGGGGACACGGACACGGTCGCGCGGGGGTATAGCATAAGCTCACTCTACTTCATGTCTGTTAAATTTCATCAAAATATGTTCGGTGAATTTTAAGTAAAGGTCCGTACTGTATAAAAACAAGGCCCAACTGTCCCTTTTTGATATAAGAAAATCATAAAAGTTCATAAAACAAATAACTGTATCACGCGACAAAAAATTAACGTCCAATTTGGTCCAAAAATAGCAAGAAACAGCCTTCAGTTTGTCAAAGTTTGCTTTTGTCCTGAAGATGAAGATGATGGATCTGAACGAAAAACAATAACATTTGTAGAGGACATTGAATACTTTTAAGCTGTTTAAGAGAATTCGGTTGTTCAAAAGTGTTTAAAGACGAAGGATGACATGGATGTTGTGCTACAACAATAACGTATTTTGAGCCCTTTGCTCAGGCGAGCTAAAACGGATAAAGATGTCCAAGGAATATGACGGTCTTCCGTTAGTGTCATAGATTCTTCATCCTGGAAAATGAAACACAAAGAAGCAAAATAACAATTCAAAAGAGTCATTCTCTAGGCGCACTTATTGCAAGGTGTTATTTGATCTATACAAAATTATGTAGATCTAAATTGTGTCCCTTCGTTCTTTAAAAGTCTACTTTTTTTTACAAAGGGTACAAGCACCAGATTCATCATTTATCAATATAATCATTATAATCAACTCTATCTCTGCTTTAAGTGCATAGGCGAATAGTGTGGAATTGGAAACTCGGGTTGTTAAGGAAACTTCTCTTTTTACATGGAATCACTTAAATTGCCCAATTAAAAAATATTTTCTATGTATTTTCAAGACTGAATGTCTCATTATCCGGGCGACATCTTATGATCTCGCCCATGAATTTACTATATGTAGGAATTGATGGTGTCTTGGTACCTCAGTTGTTTCCTTCCCAATGTTTCCTGTTTTCTTCCAGCTAGTTGTACTTGTGTTTCGGTATTGCATATGGTACTGCCTGCTGGAATTTCCTTCTTTTTCTATTTTGATAACGTTATCATTTTAAAAATCAAATAAACAAATGGTCCTTCTTCTTTTTAAGTTCCTTCCGTTCCGTTCTCGCATATATTGAAAAATACGAAAATAAGTCCATACGTAATGCGGAAGGGTTCCACCTATATACCTTCTTGAAGAAAATTTCAAACATATTTGTTATGCACCAGACACGTTTTTCTCATCAGTGATGCTTCCAGCCAAAGCCTCTACGTGTAGATCTTCATTTTGTAATAACTCTGCATCGTGTTCACTTGTATCTTGTAATACTTTGAGCACACGTTAAGAATGTTAATATTGAGACTCAGGGCGGGTTAGCAAAGTGGTAGCGGACTCAATTCTCACCTCTACGTTACCGATATCTAATCCTCAATTCGGCCAAGGGTCTTATGTGGGAGGGTATGGCGGTCGCCCATCCAGTCCTAGGAGGCTTTCCTCCTGGTTTTCTTCCGACATCTGAGACAGCTGAAAATATATGAGATATATATTATTGTTACTTGTTTGTTAAACGTTGTAAAATGGACAAAGATGAATTTCAATACTGAGACTATGTTAACGACAAGAAGGGAAATAGGGTTCGAAAGAAGCAAATATAAAAAAGCAGAATGGGAAGTATTAAGATAGATATTAATTGATAGAATCCGTACCTTTAAGAATATATCGTCAAGGTGTCTTTGCTCGTTTTTGCACTTTACGCGAAGAAAGTAGGAAGCAAAATTACACAGTTGCGTCTCAAGAAGCGAAAGTGCACATAGGGAATGGACGAAATATAAAAATGTATATTAATTAAATGCGATGTAATTTCTTCTTTTCATATTTGCTTTGCTTTTTTTGGAATCAAAATATTATCAGGGTAAAGGGAGAAAATGGTTCAAAACAATTGATTTTGGGGTAAGAGGCAAGTTCAAAATCAAAGGCGTCGACGCATGTAAGCTATATTTGAACCAGTGCCTAATTGATGGTTAGGATAGTACATGTAGTAACTAAACCCCCTATCTTCGGCATTGTTCGCGAACCTTTAGAGCCAGTGAAGCTGTTGGCGGAAACTGAATAAATTAACTGATATCGTTACTTCGCTTCGTGTTCATTTCCTTCTCATAAGTACATTAATTATTGACCAGGAATCCCCGAGGGCACATGTAGCCAAGTTCGATTATCTTCGGTTGATCGTTTCTTCAACGACTTCTAAAAATTTTTATTATCAATCAAAATATCTCGAAATTTCTAAAACGTTGGTCGTTTAGCATCGTATCCCATCCATCCTGCTTCGTCTTTCGGTACATATTAGACATAACTTTCACACTCTTTGGTCATATCACTTTGTTCTGGTCCATGCTGCAAATTAATCTGTACTTAACTGATGCTATAGAACTGGAAGACGTTTAGCATTTGTACCACTTGGTGAGTATCATTGTTGGTGGACCAGGAGTCCCCGGCGGCACATGTAGCCAAGTTCGATCAACTTCGGTTGATCGTTTCTCCAACTAGTCTGGGAAATCACTGGGTTGGCTGCACCCCCTTTGATCCTCCAAAACCAGCCTGACTTTGTAGCATTTTTTTGCACTCTTTCAGATAAAAATTGTCTCATGGAATTTTCCATCGCAAAAGTGGTGTTTTGGGGAAAACATGTTTTTCAGTAAAAAATCACAGAAAATAGGAAAATGTTTTATAACTTTTATATGATTGATGATTTTAAAAATTGAAAAGTGTGAAATTATAATGTTTTTTGTGCGCTTTCAGATGAAATATGTTGCAAGTTCCAATTCCGACTTTTACTATGTATTTTGGGCTAAAAAAAGTCGATTTTTTGCAAAGTTTCACATAAATTTAAGAAAAGTTTAATTTATTCCTGCTTCTCATTACCTCAATATTGCTTATGATCGTCCAATGTTGATTTAATATAAAAAAAAACATATTTAAAGTCTCCTCTTTCAAATGACATATATTTTATATTCTTATTTTTCTCTCAAAAACCTCGAAATCAATGTTTTTATACAGAAAACTTTATTACCATCGGAAGTCTTTATATTAATTTAAAGAACACTTATTAATTATGAAAGCAACGATTGAAAGCTTTTTTCTAGTGTAACTCTTCCCACTCTTTCGGATTATATATGTTTTACTGACATTTCATTCAAAATTAAGATGTTTTTTTGGCAAAAACTTATTTTTCATTAAAAAATCACTGTTTTCGGGAGAATATATATATTTATTGAATCTATAAAATTTCTTGAAATGAAAGCAGGAATGTACAACTGTAATTGTTTAGGTTCATTTATGATTTACATGTTTGAAACATAAAAGGTATAATTTTTACTTAATTTTGGGGCTAAATGCCTGTTTTTTTCTAAAATTTTTTAAACTTTTAATTCATTATCTTTGCTAAAATTATAGATTTAAAGCTATTATCATCTTGTCAAGTGATTGTGAAATAAAATACAATGATTCATTAAAAACAATTGGACTTTTTTACCTCCAAAACACACAGTAAAAGTCAGAATTGGAACTTGCAACTTATTTCATCTGAAAGAGCACCAAAATGCTATATATTAACACTCTTCAATTTTTAAAATCATCAACCATATAAAAGTCATAAAATGTTTCCTATTTTCAGTGATTTTTGACTTAAAAATGTCCCCCCCCCTGACCCCCCCCCCCAACCACTTTTGCAATGGAAAATTCCATGAGACAATTTTTATCTGAAAGAGCGCAAAAATTGCTACAAAGTTAGGCCGGCTTTGGAGGATCAAGGGGGTGGGGGTGGGGGTGCAGCCAACCCAGTGATACATTCCAGAATATTTACATTACTGGTAGATTCCCCATGTTAAACGCCCATTAGGTAACTAAAATTATATTCCAATAACTTGGGTTGCTATTGTGACGTCACGTTCATGTTTAGCAAGTAGGGAGATTCGCAATTCACGGAATTTGCATGTGACCAACCCATGAACACCAAAAGTAATACAGTCATTTCTTAACTAAATAACTTATGAACCATTCCATAGACTTTTCGTTATGTGATATTTATTCCTGTAAGGTAACCATTTTACTGTAATCATTGAAATGTTTGAATTATGAGAAAATATCCGTATATCAGTCATTTATGCGTTTGAGGCATAGATGGAAAAAAATATTATACACGATACTCACATATAATATTTCTTCTGTTTTAAAGAAAAAGCAGTCTTTTGGGTAAGTTAAAAAAGAGTAAAACATAAACAATTTCAATAACAACGTTTCCGTCATATAGACGTATCACATTGTGAAGAAGAACCCTTAAAGCTGACCCAAAATTTTATTCTTGAAGTTTAATTTTGATGTTATATCCGATTACTCGGAATAGAATAATTAATTCACCGTCTTTTCTAAATGCCCCCTACCTTCAGGACGCTAAGTTCTTCACTAATGTACGCAGTCGTAAACAAAAGACAGATTACTGAACAAAAAACGTTGATACGACTAACACGTACCAGTACTCGTTGTGACATCTGCCCAACTGCATAACGTCAACATGTAAGCAAACAGTTAACGTGTAAATACACGTACAAGTTCTCGTACACGTACAAGTTGGGTTTGCCCACCCTCTCTCTTGGAGAAGCTTGTTGTAAGTGGCGCCTTGAGATAGATGAACAATCGAGATTATAAGCTTTTTAAAAGTCTTTAAGATTTTTCTGAAAAAAAGCATATCACTTTTAGAAGCATAAAACGACAGTTAGCACTACAAAGAATAACGAAAAATCTCCATTAAGACGATGTGTTTATATAAACAGCGATCGAAACGCTTATTTACCTAAAATGTTTTTAAAATGTTATAAATAGAAAAAAGGAAACAAATTTAAAACCCCAAAACATTAAAACAATTACATAAACAAGCACTTAAATCCCAAAGGGAATTATCCGTTTTGTACGGTGCTGCGAAACCAACAGTATTTTTGCGGAGAAAATGTTCTTATTGACGCATCTTTTTTCCAACAAACAAATGCCTCTGTACCAGAATTATATTGTCAAAGTTTGTCTATGCATCGCTGCATCACTTTGATACCCAAATTTTTATTTTAGGATGGAGAGTCGTACTACCATGTCTGTATCTTCATAGAGTCGTACTACACTGTCTGTATCTTCATAGAGTCGTACTACACTGTCTGTATCTTCATAGAGTCGTACTACACTGTCTGTATCTTCATAGAGTCGTACTACACTGTCTGTATCTTCATAGAGTCGTACTACACTGTCTGTATCTTCATAGAGTCGTACTACACTGTCTGTATCTTCATAGAGTCGTACTACACTGTCTGTATCTTCATGGAGTCGTACTACACTGTCTGTATCTTCATAGAGTCGTACTACACTGTCTGTATCTTCATAGAGTCGTACTACACTGTTTGTATCTTCATAGAGTCGTACTACACTGTCTGTATCTTCATAGAGTCGTACTACACTGTCTGTATCTTCATAGAGTCGTACTACACTGTCTGTATCTTCATAGAGTCGTACTACACTGTCTGTATCTTCATAGAGTCGTACTACACTGTCTGTATCTTCATAGAGTCGTACTACACTGTCTGTATCTTCATAGAGTCGTACTACACTGTCTGTATCTTCATAGAGTCGTACTACACTGTCTGTATCTTCATAGAGTCGTACTACACTGTCTGTATCTTCATAGAGTCGTACTACACTGTCTGTATCTTCATAGAGTCGTACTACACTGTCTGTATCTTCATAGAGTCGTACTACACTGTCTGTATCTTCATAGAGTCGTACTACACTGTCTGTATCTTCATAGAGTCGTACTACACTGTCTGTATCTTCATAGAGTTGTTCTACACTGTCTATATCTTCATAGAGTCGTACTACACTGTCTGTATCTTCATAGAGTCGTACTACACTGTCTGTATCTTCATAGAGTCGTACTACTTTGTCTGTATCTTCATAGAGTCGTACTACACTGTCTGTATCTTCATAGAGTCGTACTACACTGTCTGTATCTTCATAGAGTCGTACTACACTGTCTGTATCTTCATAGAGTCGTACTACACTGTCTTCATAGAGTCGTACTACACTGTCTGTATCTTCATGGAGTCGTACTACACTGTCTGTATCTTCATGGAGTCGTACTACACTGTCTGTATCTTCATAGAGTCGTACTACACTGTCTGTATCTTCATAGAGTCGTACTTCACTGTCTGTATCTTCATAGAGTCGTACTACATTGTCTGTATCTTCATAGAGTCGTACTACACTGTCTGTATCTTCATAGAGTCGTACTACACTGTCTGTATCTTCATAGAGTCGTACTACAATGTCTGTATCTTCATAGAGTCGTACTACACTGTCTGTATCTTCATATATTTTACCTTCATCTTACTTTTCAGTAAAAGAATCTATAAGAAAAAATATGAATCATGACATTTGGGTATAACAATTGTGAAAAAGGTCGAGATTGTTTTCAACAGGAAAATAATAGTGCCGAGCAAAAGTGGTCTCTGCAGACCAACCGGCCAAAGTTAGTATATCATTCACGGAAACATTGTACTGATTTGCAGCTGATCCAACTGCAGCTCTCGCACTGTGAGCAGTGAAAATTTTAGTGTCAATGCCAGACACAGAGAGCATAGTTTTGATCCACCGCGACAGAGTACTTTTTGAAACATCTTTATGTGGTTTCAAATAGCTAATGAATAGATTGTCACATGAACACTCGTAAATTCTCTGTACGTCTAAGATATTCACAAAGAGTTCTAAATATACAAATAGTAGTATCTGAATCAAACTCTGTCAATGTAATGTACATGGTACTGAATTAAGGGCGTGATTGCTTGATCTTCCCTACACATAAAATGATACAATCATCTTTAACAGTCATGTTAGAGAGGCATATGCACTCTTTGTGCAGAAACAAGAGCTAACAGAGTTACAACTTTAAGTGATAAAAGTTTCAAAGACAAATCTTCATCAGAGTTTAGATTTCTTATACAGTCTAAAACAATGTTAACATCCCATACACATTTATACCTACTCTTTGTAGGTTTTAACTCAAAAACACCCTTGAGAAATGTAGAAATCACTTGATTCTGACGTTAAACATTTGACCTACATTGACATTATCAATAGAAATGAAACAGGATAATGCTGATCGTGCAGAATAAATAGCACTATTGCTCAAACCACATTTGTAGAGGTATAACAAAAATGAAAGAACTTCATTCAGAGTTGGCTGAATAATATCAATTTTCCTTTCACTACAGAACCCGTGCCATTTCGTAAGATATGTTGAATATTGTTCCTGAGTTGAGGGTCGCCAAGATTCTTTGATGACGCGGAGAACTTCTGCCGAAATTCCTTCGAGTCTGAATTTATCCCAGACAATTGACATGCCATCAGTGGAAGGTTTTTCCCAAGCGGATGCAGTTTGTTGGAATTCGGTAGAAATAGTAGATCCTCCCGTCTTGGTTCTAGATCTGGGCGCATTTACGAAAAGTTCCATCAGCTTTGTGTACCACGTCCACCCCTCGGGCTTGATCCTCCTGAATCTTCTGAATGCATCGTCCAATCACACTTAAAGGTGGAAATGCATAAAAATAAATATCAGACCGTGATATAGAGAAACAGTCAATAAATTGTGCATATGGATCAGGTTTCCATGCTATATACCTGTCCAGTTGAGAATTTATTCTTGAATCAAAAATGTGCATATCAAAGGGACAAAAACACTATTAATATGATAAAAAAACCGTCCCTTTGTAAAGACCATTCTTTCTGATCATCGAAAGTTCTAGAACAATTATCTGCTATACAGTTCTCCACACCTGGCAGGTGTGTTGCTGAAAAGAAAATGTTTCTCTCTATACACCAAACCCAAGTTTTTCTTGAAATATCATTGCAATTTCGAGACCTGCTGCCTCCCATTGCATTGATAAAGAATACTGTGGTTGTGTTGTCAGATTGGACTTGAATGTGTGTATTACTAACATGTCCACACAGTGATTTAAGGGAGAAAAGAACAGCCAAGATTTCTAGCTCATTAATATGTTGATTGGCTTCTTTTTCTGTCCACATACCATTAGTTGTGCATGCCCCCCCTCCTAATTAAGGGGCATCTGTTTGCACAATAATTTGAGGATTTCCATGTGATATGATCTTAAATGAATTTTGAATATTATCAATCCAACATTGTAAATCAGATTTAATAGGATCGTTGAGAGTCATATAAGCTTCAAAATTACCCCGGACTCGTTTGAGGGAATTTTTTTTCATTTTCAAGTCTGCGGTAAAAACGTTGAGCATGCTCAACTCCTGGGAAGGAGGAGACCATTAAACCCAATGCCTTGGCTATGTCTCTTATTTTAACTGAAGTTAGTCTCGTAAGAGACCATTCTGCTACGTCTTTTGGTACATTTTTGGACATAATATTTTTCATACTTTTTGGCCATTTTACATTGTTTAGACTGAGGATCACTGACGAGGGTTTAGTACCCGAAACGTGCATGTCTGGTCCATGCTGTAAATTTATCAGGTCTTAAATGATGCTATTAAATTTGAAGACGTTTAACATTGCATACACCTTCAAAATGATTGTGTCCTTTTTCGCCTGTGTTTATCGCACTGTTGAGTATAAACCCAAGAAAAGTAATTTCTTGTGACGGATACATAGCAGACTTTTCAATGTTTACCATGAATCCCAACTCTTAGATTAACTGAACAGAAGACTGAGCGTTTTGACAACCCTCAAGTGGGGAGTCCCCCTGTAGATAAATGTCATCTATGTAAGGGACATTTTCAAACCCTAATTTCCTCAATTCTGAAAACACTGGTTTCATGAGTTTAGTAAATTTGCGAGGACAGCAAGCTAAACCAATGGCAAGGCAAGTGTAATGGTACAAATTATCGTCCCATTCAAATCTAGGGTATTTTCTATGTTCTTTTAAGCTAGTGGCACAGAATAAAATGCATCTTTAAAGTCAATTGATGTCACATAAAAGCCCTTTTTATGATTTTGATTGCAGATGCAAGACTTTCCATTTTGAAGTGGTGATATTCTACATATTTGTTAACCTATTTGATATTCAAAATAAGTCTGTACGAATTATCTTTCTTAGGTCTAATAAAAATGTTTGAAATGACTTCCCCAGCACAATGAGAAGTTGGTTCAATGACATTTTTCCCTAAAAGTTTAGCTATTTCTGCATCAATAATTGTGTGCTCTTTCTGATTAAAATGGATATGCTTGCATTGCTTTACATAAGGGAGATCAGATTCATTTTCAAATTCAATGTGGCAGCCTGTGACAGAATCTAGGAAAGAAGAATCTGATGTAATTTTTTTCCATTTGTCTGAAAAATTGCCAACTTTGTCTTGTACGGATAGCTGTTCGGTGATAATTTTGAGGAGATCAGATTTAGCTTTCACCTTCGCACTATGTTTTCCATCAGAGTCGGCAACCGAGCCCGATTTTAGCTACATTTTGCTTTTTAAGTGGTGTGGGCATCGTGGTCTCATTATCGGATATATAATTCATAATCGTCTGTCTCATAATCGTCGTTGAAATCTTCAATAATATGATTCAAAAATAAAACAGAGGGTATTTATCTTGGTAAAAATAAAAATGGAAATAAGGCACACTGCGGAATAAAATGGGTTGGTATTGTAAAATATTTGGGAATACATTTTGGGACTGATAAAAAGATTTGTCAAAATCTTAACTGGGAAAATAGAATAACAAGCATAGATCTTCTTCTGAAAAATTGGGAAAAAAGAAAACTTACATTCATAGGAAAATCAGTAATTATAAATAATTTTGTAATACCAAAAATATCGTATTTAGCGAGCTCACAAATAATTACCAAGGAACAGACCAAAGAATTAGCGGAAAAGCTAATTTTTTACTTTGTATGGGAAAAAGGAAGAGATAAGGTTAAAATAAACATCAAAGAAGTACCTAACCATAATTCAGTCTCAAAGTCGAGAAGGCAAAGCAAAATCGTAAGAATTCTCATCGAAACGGTTGCGAACCCCGGAATGAACAACATTCCGAAGTGAGACCAGGTGCCCGGGGAGAGTCAGCGTCTCCTGATTGCGTGCAACACTATGATAAGAAAAAGAAACACTATGTTAGTAATTATATGAAAGGAGGTTTGCAAAGCAGAGACCTTGAATCCCACTTCCACTCATTAAAAATATCTTGGGGAAAAACGACTTTTATTAACAGAAAATTCCAATTGGAAAGCTGTCCCATCATTTTATTTTGACAAGTACGGGCCGGATTATCTTATCTTTAAAATTGATAATACTAACGAAAAATCAATTCCCAATTTTAACGAAATCCCAGAATCTTACTGATTAGTTACTAATTCTTGGTTCTATATTAAGTAAATTTAGCCTAGACCGAATGAAGATTTCAAAATTAAAGAAGAAATTATTTGGGGAAATGAAAACATCACGGATTTTTGTAAATTGGATAAATTCTGGATTCATTTATCTAAATGATATTCTTGATGAAAAGGGTGAAATAGATGGAGTTAATTCACAATAGTTTGGCTGATAAACGAAGCTGGATATCAGAAATATATCTTTTAAAGAAATGTACACCAAAAACGTTGATTGATATACTTAGACAGTCTTTAACTAGGTCAAACATTACAAATTTAGAAATTTATGTAAAAGATATTGCTCATAATGGACGAAAATTGTTTAAAACGATAGACAATAAACATATCTATAGTTTTTGTCGAAGAAAAAGAGACCGAAAGCTTTTGTTTTTGTGAATGGCAACACAAGTTTAATGAGAATGTAAAAGACCTTTTAAAACAGAAATGTTCTTTTGTTTTCAAAACAATATTAGAAAACGAACAGAAGATTTTTCATTGGAAGCTCTTTCATAATATTTTACTAAGTCAGATTATACTAAAAAGATGGTAAATTATAGATACTGAGAACTGCAATATATATAACTGCCGGGATAATTATGAGCATTACTTTGTATCTTGTACTGGTCTTGAAAACTTTTGGAATCTAATTCTTAACCGCCTAACAAAATTTGAATATCATACTAACTTTAGAAAATTAAGGTATATTGTATTATGTCATAAGATTGAAGTAGAATAATATAATGATGTTAACATAAACGTCTTCAAATTGAATAGCATCATTTAAGAACAGATAAACTGGCAGCATGGACCAGACATGCACGTTTCGGGTACTTAACCCTCGTCAGTGATCCTCAAATCTAAACAATGTAATATGCCAAAAAAAAAAAAAGAAAGTTACATGTACTATATCGAAAAAGCTTACCGAAAGACGTAGCAGGATGGGTGGGATATGATGCTCCTTCTATCAACTATCGGTTTTACGATTTATAAATGGTTCCATCCTAGTAATCAAAGAAAAGACAATACTGATACTGATATATTCCGAATTTTTAAGAATGAACTCGCAAGAAAGATGTTTTTCAAACAATATACTAAATATAACTTAATAAAGAAATTCATAGAATGATATTAGTATCAAGTAATGTGTTTTTATCATATTTATATGTTTTTGGTGTAAATTATGTCCAAGCATATATTATGGTAACAACGCCAAGGGCTTAGATTGTATTGAATCCGTCTGCTACTTACAACAGGAACTTTTTACTTATTTTGTTTTATTCATTCATTTCACATTCCACCGTCTGTATCTTATTCTTGCAGGAGTTTAAAACATAAAAAAGTTTGATATTTAACATCACTGAGAGAGAGTTACTTTTCTTTACATGAAGTCGAGTGAATAAAATTACTGGCGATGTTGTTAACAGTTGGAAGTAATGCTGCATATGGTCTTGGATAAGTTGTATATATCGAGTTTCTCGCATTTCTAAAACGAGGTCATTCATATTTAGTCTTGAATCATTATCATTATAATAATTTCCAAATATGTTACGAATCTACGAATTTTGAGAGGTCAATTGATGTTAATATACCAATGAACACGGTAAAATACCGGAAGCGGCCGAAACTACTTTCACAAAAATAATTAAGCGTTGCCAAGATCGGCTTTTGAATAAATTGTTGTAAACATGTATGCAAAAAAAAAAAAAAAAAAAAAAAAAAAAAAAAAAGAAAGAAAATAATTTTTGTGAACGGTGGCTCTTAGATATAAATACGATATCATAATTGATGAAAAATTTATGACAATTTTAATGATGTACTGGTATATGTGGATTTTGTGGCGTTTTGGGTTGCTTTGCGCCTGTTTTGAAGTTCCTTACTAACCTTAGACCATTTCCTGTCCTTAAATTTTGATGACGACAGAAAATGCAGTCAAAACATGAGAAAAACAATATCTTTGAGCTATTTGCTTCAAAATTGCATTCCCATCGTAACATTTGTTTGGTCGAGCATCCTACACTTGGAATTTTCCAATGGTTGATGACTGCAAACGTGCTAAAAGTTTGAATGAAGAGGAACGAAAATCACAATTTTAGATAATCGTTCTGAATCTTAGAATTATTGACACCAGAACCTTTTCCAGTCATTTATTTTCACCAAGATGAAGAATTTATAAGAACAAAAAAATATCAGCCAGAAAATAAGAGATCAAAAGACGCGACAGCGACCTACCTCGATCGTCATAAATTTTCACTACTGTCCGCGCAGCTCATTTCAGAAATCGGAAAACTGAAGTTTTCTCTACTTTGTACGCATATATTCCGATTGAAATATTTCCGATTGAAATAGTTCTAGAGGGGGGGGGGGATTTCTACGTTAAGTTTAGTGTAACGTCGTCGACGTTCTCCATAGACTCAGTGTTAATCATCGGCGACGTCGCGCTAAAATCAACATAGAAAACTCCCTATCTAAAACTATTTTCTTTCACTGTGAGCGTAGTATTGCAACATGTAGGAAAGTTCGATCAACTTTGGTTGATCGTCTGTCTCTTCAACGAATTTGAAATTTTCTGCTACAAAATTTCTTGAAATTTTTAAAACATGGGTCCTGTAGCACCATATCCCACCCATTCCGCTCCGTCTTTTGTTACATTTTTGGACATAATACTTTTCGTACTTTTTGGCCATATTACATTGATATTACATTAGACTGATGATCATGACGAGGGTCTAGTACCTGAAACGTGCATGCATGGTCAATGCTGTAAATTTATCAGGTTTTAAATAATGCTATTGAATTTAAAGACGTTTAACATTGGTCATACAGACATATATCATACACCATTAGTTATGAGAGTTCGAGGTCTATCACCCTGTATAAATTTTAATCGCAAAAATTGCCAACGAAGTAAAGAAAACTTCAATTTTCCGATTTCTGAAGTGAGCTGTGCGGACAGTAGGGTCCCTATTACATGTACATTGTCGCTTATGAAATAAATAAAACCTAGGAAGATATTCTGATACCAATAGATCGCAATCATGTCGTTATTGCAAATATTAGATCTATAAGTACAGAGAATCTGTCTGCATAAACTCCCAACTCCTGTGTGTACACTGCCATGTCGGCGACCTTGAACTTGAACTGTAGAACGCGTCATCAAACAGCTACGTCATATCGTACGGTGATGTAATGAAATTGTAAAATGGGGCTCCAGATGGGGAACAAATTATATATACAATTTGCCGATTTGTAGCTTTTGATTGTTTCTATCTCGTTTTGGGAACTATTTCGCCTATTGAGTTGATATTTTCATACGTGATGTTTAAATCGACGAATTTCTTGAGTATATTTATGAATTTTGGGATAAATTGGGGTTTGGAAATTACAGAAATTGATTGTTCAATTTTGACAGTTTATTGGAGCATGAACTTTGGTTTGTCGCATCACAAATTTTGCTCAAAAAAGTCAAATAAACTGTCAAATTTGAACAGTCAATTCTTAAGGTAGAGTATCCCTCAGGTCAGAATCGCTGGTAATTTTTTGCCAGGAGACCCTATTTTTTCTCTTCAGAATATTGTTCAGATTATCAAACAAATAAAGATTTGGCAAGAGAATATTTTATAGTTACATTTTATCACCTCTAAAAAGGGATTTTTCTTACTTTTCCCATAGGGCCAATGTTAAAGTTCAAACGGCTTTAATTCTGGAACAACGAATTATATTTTGTTTGTTTATCAGGATTTATATAAGCTTTGAATATTTAGGAAATATGAGCATCTGAGGGATGTTCTACCTTAAATTTCATTTTATTTACATGAAATATCAATGTATTATAACGTCGAGTGAATACATGTATGATGTTGTCAGTATGAGGGGTCATGTTGACGAGCAACAAATAAATCTCCACCTCCAATTCAATTCCAAGATTTCATGCGACCTGGGCACGAATAGACTACGAATGAGTTGTCTTTATTCATGGAAATGAATTTTGGGTCTCCTCGGGATTCATTGATTTAACAAACAATGGAGAAAGAGAACAATTGTCATGTCCAGTGTTGACCGTTTACAAGAAGTAATTCTGAACTTGATTGGATTTTCCTGTTCATTTCAGTATGACATGTCATTTCTCATGTTAGGGAAAATCAAAGCGACCAAACACTGCCCAGCACTTGATTATTTTCTTTTATTTACTCACCATTTCATTGAACGTTTTTCTCCCTTCAGACGAGAAGCTCAACGACTACATATCATGGTAGCTTAACCTCCACATGTATCATCTACTCCTTTGGAACCCAAACAAAAAGGGGGAAAAATAAACGAGAAAATTATTTTCATATTTTTAAAGATAGATAATCATCTGAAGAAAATAACTTCAATTTCACTCTTACTGACTGTGACGACAGGACTCCATGATGGGCCCTGTCTAAACCTCTTTAGAGAAGACACGGCCCCGACCACCTGTCCCCTATGAACGTCGGTCGGGCTCCTTGGATGATAAAATGCATGTCATTGAGCTCGCCACAGCCGGCAGTGCACGAACTGTATTTCGTTATCCATTTGGACATCCATCTGTGTGGTGCTCGGGCACCAGCGTTATGCTGTCTTGTTTGTATGGTCTTCTTACAGTGAAGAGGTTATTTTACATCACTATGTATGGTCTTCTCACAGTGAAGAGGTTATTTTACATAACTATTGTGCGTTCTCCGAGACCTCTTGGTAACCGGAAAAAGTGGGAGGGTTATGCGCACGTAATCCGGATAATCACACCATTTGCTACTGGCGTAGCAGATGGCCGTCCTAAGTCGGCATCGGTTGCCAATTGGTGTCGTCGGTTTATGTGTGTTCTTTTATGTTTGATGTTTCTGTGTTGTTTTTGTGCTTCTTGTCCCTTTTGGGTCTCTTGTTGTGCATGTCAACTCTGTTTTTGCATGAGGTAATTTGGTGTTTTGCTGCGGATGCTGCAATCGAGTGTTGTTGGAAATCCTCTCTTTTCTGTCATAATTGTCGAAAAATTAAGACACTTGCAAATTGGTCTTAGAAAAAAATACATTTGATTCAAGTGGTCTTCTTACATTACCACACCATTAACATGTACTACAGTATTTCATTTTCAGATTCAAAAAAAAAAAAATCATATTGACAATTCATAAAATTAAACACAATTAACACTAGTCAAAAAAAGGACCCAGACGCTCTGCAAGGGCATTGTGATGTTGTGCTTCATGCAACATAGTAAGCAGTTTGTCTAGTCACGTTTGTTACCTTTCGTGTTTTCCTCCTTAGCCCTTGTATTGGAGATTCCAACGTAAGAAGCATTCGTTTTACTAATCAGGGTTCTGAGTAACAAAAATGTACAATTCTCGAATATCTATTTAATTTACGTTTCTAAATGACAATGCGAAGTTAATTTTACAATACAGTCTATACCGTCTGAACGATAGATGACCTAGACTGATTCTGAGGCGCCGCTTAAACAGCCATTTCAAGGTTGATTTTAGATTGGTATTGTTTATGATGATTTTACATGACCCCGGTAAAAATATAGCAGAGGAAAATGTTGAGACATTCTTTTGAAACCTACCCCCTGCAAGGGATTATCAGGTGTTTGCTATAGTAAATTAGCAGAGTATTGCTAAGGAAAAATATCAAATAGAATCATAACAACACAATCATACTCGGTGTAAAACAAGAATGTCCTAGATGGCAGCGCGAGCGAAA
The DNA here is from genome assembly GCA_028142955.1 of Pinctada fucata. Classification (NCBI taxonomy): domain Eukaryota; kingdom Metazoa; phylum Mollusca; class Bivalvia; order Pterioida; family Pteriidae; genus Pinctada; species Pinctada fucata. The sequence goes on along the minus strand of AP027109.1, from coordinate 34,683,990 downwards.
GATACAGATTTTATCATACAAAGCTACTCAATTTACAAGTTCCAATATGGGAATTGTGAAGATAAAATCTCAACAAGCATATTTATTAGGCTTATCTGATAACCTTTGCAGACTTATAGAGAGGAAGAAAGTATGAATATTAAAAAATGACCCTATATGCGCTGAACTGAAAAAAGAGCAAAATCAAAGTCAAACCTGCTTTATATAGCCGCTTTCCTTATTTAAAATATCAACTTTTTACATGTTCAAACACTGCAGAAAGATTTGGTAAAGCACGATTCCAGCTTTATTAGCTACAAAGGCGAGAGTCATGTCATTGAGATACAAACTGTGTTAAGTAATTCAAAGACATAAATACTAAGCGCGGATGTAGAAAAAACTGAGGGGGATGAGGGGGGCTCCGAATGGCTAAAATCTTTATGAATCTACTAAATTGCTCTAAATAAATGAGATAAAGAAGATCCTGACGAGACGACAATCTGAACATCTCTCACAATAGAGCCACCCAACTGAGCATCAACGGACCTCTGGCAAGCTAGAGGTGGGACCAGGTACCCGGGAGGAGTAAGCATCCCCTGTTTGGCTAGTCTCACCTGCCGTCGATGTTCACGTACGGAAATGAAAACAATATCTACAAAACATGCGCTGTCTTATGTTATGTCTATATAGAAAATGCTATGACGACCATGCCAGGGAAGACATTTAGAACACTGTCAATCCCCTCGCGGGGAACTTTTTTACGAATTCCACATGGCAAAGAGCATAAATGTGACACAAATGAGATAAAGAAGAGAAACAACCGAAGTTGTTGTTTTCTGGCATATTTGTTTTTTAATTAAGAAATGAAAAAATGAAGTATCTTTCGCTTTTATTTGTTTGCCTTGAATCACAAAAAACCCCTAAAAATATAATACTGCACCATTGGAACATTATATGTTATCTCTCCCCGGCATCGTCGATATCACCCATAAACTAAAAGACTGATGCAATTTTACTTCTGGACACGTCTCAAAGAAACCTCACTTGCGCCTAACCCCATTCAACAAGCTGACAGGGAGACGCATCCATCAACTGATAGAAAATAAAAGATATTGGCGAACGGTCAGATGTCTGACTTAATAGGGCTACGTTAAAGCTCCCTGGATAGTGACCACAGAAACTAATTGATTTCAAGAGATTTCCTTGTCATTTACTGTTAGCAAATAAAGTCATAGGCGAGTAAGATTTTTTTTCAACGGAAGTTTGTTTGAACACTTGAAGGTGTTTGACGATCCACAAGAATATCCATCTCCTTCCTTATACTTTGACTAGAGGGAGATGGGAAGGGGAGGGTGTCATTGAAGGTTGTTGGCATCGAGCTCCTGTGGATAAAAGAGATTAACACATTGTGTTGCGTTTTCATAATCTAAAATTTTGTTTCTAGAACTGCATGTCTGTATCTCAAAAAAAAAAAAATAATAATAATAAAAATAAAAATAAAAATAAATTAAAAAAAAAAAAAAATAAATAAAAAAATAAAATATATAAAAAAAAAAAAGAAATAAAAAATAAATAAAAAATAAATAAAAATGTATTGAATGAAGATAAGATTTCTATGTATCGCGGCTTTTGCAATTCTTAACACAAGGGCGCCCATTTGTCGTTCCTATTTCGATATAAAGATTATACATTTTGATATTAACTAGTATGTATTTTTCAAAATGTACGTTGAGAAATTTACTTTTGACTTTGAAGATCATTGAAAGCAAAACGCATACAGAGCAAAACGCAAGAAACAAAATGCTTAAGGCAAAAATCCTTTTTGCGTTGCTTTTTGTGTTACCTCCTTACAATGAGGAGGAATACCCCTTTTGTGAAATTCAGACACATTTATGTAATAAAGTAGGAGGGCTTATATCAATGAAAATCTAGATAACCAAGTCATGTTCACTGCAGAGACCCCCCCCCCTCCCTTTTATGATTAAATGAAAAGAAAAAAAAACGAAATAAAATTAGCCAAAGAGTAAATGAAGTGATAAACGGACACACATTCTTCTTTTGAAATAATTATCATAATGCAAAACGTAAAGAGCAAAAAGCAAAAAACAAAACGCATGTCCATTCAGGGTTTCCGTACAAAACAGACAAAACAAAACTATTGAAATCGTGAGTCGACATGTTTTTTGCTTCTTGTCTTTTGTTTCTTATGCGTTGTTCCCTGCATCTTTTGTTTGTTTCCTTTTATTTTTTCTTCATGCGTTTGCTTGTTCGATCTTTGCCTTCCATGTTTGTATTTTTACAGTTTCAAATTATGTTTTAAAAGTAATGCAAGACTCAGTAGCGGAAATACAAACAACGACAACAATAAATAATGTGAAAAAGCGAAGAGAAAAAAGAGGTGCATTGAGCAAAAATTAAGAAGCAAAATGAGCATATCAGTTAAGGTTTTCCATACAAAACGCGAGTCAGTTTAGGGTTTCAATATGATTTCAATCTTGGATATGCTTGGACATGCATGTCTGGTCCATGCTGCAAGTTTATATGTACTTAAATGATGGTATAGAATTTGAAGACGTTTAACATGCTACTGAATCGACCCTACAGAAAAGTTGGAACCCCGCTCTCTCTGCAAAGAAATGCACAAAATATAACCAGAGGGCGCTACTAAAATAACTTTGGCTGGAAGCATCACTGATGATATCCGAAACACGTGTCTGGTGCATAATAAATTGGTTTAAAATTTTCTTCGGAAGGCAAAGAGTTGGAACACTTCCACATTATTTCGCTAAAATGCACCACCATTCCTAAAATATATTGAAGAATATCAATGCAGTCTTCTTTAAAAGGTCAAAATGTTTTCATAATCTCGAAGAGAATATTGATAAACGTAAAAGTAAACATAAATAATTACAAAGCAAGGACATGAAGGAGGTCACACGTACTTGTACACTAGGGAATTATAAAGAAATATGCAAGAATCAAATTAAGCAAAGTCACGATGTATCGTTACGTAAATGATCCATTGACCATAATCGTAACTTTGGTAGATCGATATTGCTGATTGATTTTCCGATAGCCTCCTGAGGATCGAACCCGCCAAAACAGTTAACAGGGGACTAATTTCTTGGAAAATCACTAATTGGTATTTAGTAGAATTACTCATTCTGATCATTGTTCTGTTCCTTGCCTCCCAGATTTATGAATATTGGAGGAAGATAATTATCCATATTGTGGGCAATCAAGCATACGGACTTTCTTTTACGATATGCAGTCCAAGGTCGACTGATAAACTTGCATTGGGTCGGAACAAAAGAAAAGAATGAGTTCAGTACTTTTGTAATTGGATGCGAATTTCTTTTTCTTTTTTTTTTTCTTCTTTTTGTTTTTGTTTTTGTTTTTGTTTTTTTTTGTTTTTATGCCCCCGTAATCGAAGATTCGGGGGCATATAGTTTTTGTTTTGTTTTGTTTTTTTGTTTGTTATAGCAAAGAGCAACAGATTCTTGTATGAACTTCCTTTTTTATGGTCCAAATTTTTGAAGTTAGTTTGACAATCCCCCTCTTACCGTTTTCCTGCGTAATGGCTGGATCAGCAGATGTAAAAACCTCAAACGAGAAAAAAAAGTAATTGAGAATAGGCAGGATTAGAAAGTTGAGCAAGTCTATATATATACAAAAATGATCTATAAAATACTGGTTCAAATGTTCTTGAAATTAAAGTGATAACTTTGGAATAATCTTATCACTGCAAGTCATTTTGCTCCTGGAAAAAATAGATATGATCATGTCCTGAAACAGAGTGCATCTTAAATTCAAATTAAAGTCACTTATCAACATAAAACCGCTTATAAAACCCCAAAACCGTCTGCATAATCTGAAATTGTGGCCTACAGGAAAATTGAAAAATACACCCTATCATTTAGATGCTTGAAAGCATATTAATGAAGACTGATTAACATCTTTGCGCAACAAAAATCGACAGTGGTGCCCTCTAGCGAGGAGGAAATGGAAAGATGAAGGAAAGATAATGGAAAATGAATACTTGTATCATTTAACAGGTGCTGATGTTATAGTGTTGTAATACAGAAGTCAATTGCCTCTTGATCTTTGTGTATATTTATCAATTTGGTTTATTTATCACTCGTTACATCTTTTCTATGCAGAATTAATCTACGATAAAGTTTGTATTTAATTCACTTTTTTTCAATAATATTGGAATGGGAGTGGAAGGGTGGGGCGCGGGGGGGGGGGGGGGGGGTGATTATGAAATGGCGTGTCTAGCATCACGAGACTGACTGACTGATTTATTTATTAAATTATTCATTTATCTGTTTACTTATTTATTTATTTCAATCTTACCTTTATTCTATTTATTGATATCATATTACTTTTGTTACAAATATTTCATTTCATGCTTTCTGTGAACATGAAGAATGTGGTGTGAAAAAAGAAATATTTCAATCTACAATTCATTTGATCAAAAAGTCAAAAATTCTTTATACTCTAGTAATCATTGCAAAACTATTCAAAAACAAAACCTAAGAGGTTGTCGATAGCATAATTACATTTTTAAAGTACTTCAAATGTTATCATTGCAAGAATTTATGTCATTCGACAAATTTTTATGTCTATGTATTCCTGGTAGACGCATACCATGTCAGCATGGATACCGGGTGGTGTTCAAGTTTACTTCCAAAATATTCAAGCAGCCAAGATATTTTGCACCCAAGCTTAATGAAATCCTTTATTCAATATCGTTTCGGAAACAATGTTTCTCATTTTATATCCACTTTCTAACAATTTCAAAAATTACAATCAATGATGCTGTAGATGGACACACTTCAATGAAACAGTGAAAGGTCATCTATCTGTGTGGTATTTACGTATGTCCGTTTGTGTGGGTACTATTTTCATACGCTCGGGCAATAGTAACACTATGAGAGTTCTAGTGCATCACGTGATCTTTAAGAAGCATTTACAAGGAAGTGGCGACACCTAAAATGCGTATCTCGCTAAACGACGTAGTTCTGTAAAGCAAAAAGCAACAGTGGCGGGAACTATTTACCTACTAATATTAATGTCCGGTTGTGTGGGTACTATTCTCTCAAAGCACTTGTTGCTTTTGGAAGACATAGTATCCACACAAACATACATAGGTAAATAGCAAACAGATTGATAACCTTTCATTGGAGTATGTCCATCTACAGCTTCATTGATTGTAATTTTTGAAAATTTTAGAATGTGGATATAAAGGAAAATTGTTTCCGAAACGATTTCGTTTAGCTTGAGAGAATACGGTATTACTCACACAAACGGGCATTAATAGGTTTATCGCATCACGTGACCTCGATAGCATTTTTTTCAGGTATTTTACAAGGAAGTGGCGACATCTATAAGCGCATTACTGTCGAAGCGACGTAACTCTGTAGAGCAAAATACAATGGAGACCGGTCGCCGGGCATTATTATCTCAGAGTCCCGTGTGCTCAACCAATGGAATTCCACGGATTTATCATGTGATGGACTAATCTCTCATAGTCCCCGCGAGCTGAACCAGTGGAATTTCTAGGATTTATCATGTGATGCATGAAAAAAAAAAAACCCTAAGACCTTAAGTGAACTGATGCCAATGTTTGGTATTATATGTTACGCGAATGATCATCTGTGCATCGGCCTTTTTAACGGGTTATATTCCATGACACCCCCCCCCCCCCCCTCTCAATAAAAATAAACATCCCTCAGAAAAAAATGAAAGACTTCAAAAATAAATCCAAATTAAGGTAAAATTGAATATAAAAGATATGCGTGAAAGTTGTTGTATGTTTTAATTTCTTAAATAAATAGATCTTAGAATACAAGTAGGGAATTATGATAACGTTGTCAAGTTGATACATAGACAGCTACTTAGAGAGCTGAAGTGTTAATTTATTTTTTCGTATCGATTTAAAGTTCACACTTTATATACTATGTACCTTTCTTAATCAAGCAATGTTAACTATCAGTCAATCGGTGCGCGCTGAAAGAAGCAGTCGCCTCATCCGATGTGTTAATTTCATAGGGCAAGCAACATGAACCATCGATTTCAATGAGTAAATCAGTGGCTACAGGCGTTAGCAATCAACAGCACTTAGATATTTACTATAAAAACGGAAAAGACGAAGAAAACGAGCTTTATTTACATGTAATAGTTTAGCTGATGCAAATTTTGAAAAATGGTGATCGAAAAGACGTTATTTGTTAATATCGTACTCGTCATTTCTTTAACCTTGGATATAATTGGAGGTATGTATAAATCATTCTATATTTTAGTAAAAAAAAAAAAAAAAAAAAAGAAATAGTACAGTATGTATGAATTATTCTGTATTTTAGTAAAAAAATTATTTGCTGCACCACTTGTAAAGAAAATAGAATATGACATAAAACTTTCTAAAAACTCTTAATGTCAACATCTTTTTTTTTATATATATATATTCATTAAATTTTTCCCTGAAAATACTTTTGAGGTGCTGATTTTCTTTCACCAACTTTACTATTTCTTTCATTTGTCGTAGGGACCGAATACTCTTTCAGACTGTTCTCTTTTTGAGTGCATATAGTTCAAAAGAGAGATCCAGCTCTTGTTGGTTTTTCGAATCATTCGTTGAATCTTGCAGAAAAGAGACATATTTTGTAAATGCCGTGACCGAATATCAATCGTTAAGAAGACTTTAGTTTCCTTCAGGTTTTAGATGACATAATTATATATTGTCCAATGACATGAAAGATATTTAGATTTGCTTAAATGAAATAACTTTATATAATAGTTAGTCCAGTACGTAAGATGAATAACAATGATTATTTTCCTATAAAAGCCTGTCTTTCGTTCTTTAATGATTTTAGTCGAAGTATGATCATTGAAACAAAACAACTTATTAACTTATTTGTTCTTTGATCTTCATTCAACTGCAAAGAATTGGATGTAGAATTTCTTTGAAGATGCCGACCAATTATTCCCGATGCATGATTGTACGTGCACAATAAAGTTAATTACAAGGGTTTTTCAGTGCATATTTACACGAGAATAAACTCGGAAATTGTCTAAACGTTGTGTAAGAATTTCATGATTTGGAATATTTTACTTAAAAGTTATTGATTAAAGAGGGTGAATGAATTTATCTACCTTGATGCAAAACATATATTATTCTATACTTTCGTAATCATTTGTAATGAAAAACAAAAGGTGACCGATATAGAGGGGGTAAGGGTATTGAAATATCATATTGAACTTGGCTAGAGAAAAAAAAAAAAGGAAAAAAAGATGGATTTGAAGAGGTGAATGAAAAGAGGGGGGGGGGGGGGTTTAAAATGTCAGAAAATGATAGTGAGTACTTTTTAAAGGGAAAACTTACTTTTAGGCATTAGGGGTATAATAACAATATCGTCAAAAATCTAGAACTTCCTTATCTTCCATATTTTAAGATATTCAACTCACCATGAAAATGTATGGTCCTGAACATTGCCGAAGTCGTGCGTCTTCGGCAAACTTGTGGTATGTATTTATTATTATTTTTCTATTATCAAAACAACCGGAAGTAGAGTATCACAAAAAATGTATAATACCCCTTATGCCCTAAACAAAATTATTCTTTACTATAGTCAAAGATTGTATGTGTCCGAGGTGGTATTCTACGTTTTATCTTTCGAAACGTTTGTCATTTTATAGTGATACCGGGTATTCGCTTACAAAAATATTGGTTCATAGATTTTTAAAGAGTTATAAGCGCGGATTCAAAATGGGAGGAGGTTAATGGGTGGATCCCCTTAAATTTGCCAAAATGCTGATTTCTCCCAGTTTTACATATTTTTATCAAAACCGCAAGGTAAAAATTTCGACGGCTTGGAACCACCCCCCCCCCCCCCCCTCTTGAAAAATGTTCAAGATCCGCCCATGATATAGCTGAATCAGTAGAAAAGTCCACATATTAGTTTAGTGATAAAATGTATTAAAGGAAAGATTGATTACTTAGATAATTTTGTGCGTCTTTTTAATTGTTTTTGTTTTCTTTTGGACTTTGTTTGGCTCCTTTTTTGTTCCTTATTTTCATTTATTTATTTTTTCAATTAACTTTTATATATTTATTTTAATCGGCTTGCATTGTCATTTGCATCTGATCAACTATCAGCATTACCCAATGACTAAATAACCATAGTACGACTTTTAAGATTTAATTTTGCTTTTAGCCTACTTATCACGGATCAGACAGACTAAGCCCCCGTTTTTTATCATTGTATTCTGACAAGAGAAACAATCTATCGAGATTTCCTCGAATTTACACATAAATGTATAATCTATTTTTGATGTGAATATTGAGAAGTTGTGGGCGGTAGATGGCGACGCTAATCAATTTTGACTTTTTTCTTCTGTTTTCGTATTATGAATAGTGATGATATCGAAATTTCAGAACTTAAGTATTGGTAAATAACAAAAATCCGATGCTGAAAATTAGTCTGCATACAGAAACAATAGTTTCATTTGCGAATGATCGCAGACAGAAAAAACAGATAAAATCTTAATGGTGGGTTAAGCCCGTTATTTACATCTTTACAATGAAAATTATTTGAAATATCAAAGGTAAAACTTCTTTTAAAGTGTTGTTGTTTATTGGATGCACTCCAGAGTCATATCGAGTGATAAACAGTCGGACAGATGCGCCTATTTCTTATTCCAATTGCTATTCTTCACGCGCCGATATCAGTAATCTCCCTTTAATTCTATCCGTGTAACACACCTCTAATAAAAGATTATAGACTTCCCATATAGCTTTTCACTCTTTAGTATTTGTATGATATGTTTCAAATTTGACAATATTATCAGGTTTGCTATTACTTCTTTTATAACAAGTTCAAGAGGGCGGGTCGGTCGTGACGGACGTACGAAACTGTGGATAAGAACTTTCAATTATAAATCAACTACAAGGATAAATTGGAAACGGTGCAAGATTAATTACATATCCGAATATATCAGTGTGTAATCAAAAATATAAATTCTTCGTGAATGTCAAAGCACAGAATTTCCATTTTTCATTCGTTCCTAAGATCGGACAAAAGGTCTGAATTTATCCGAACTGACTCTGTTAATGTATCCTAAGGGAGGAATAATGAAGGAATTATTTGTACATGGTTTACTGATTATGCAATAATTTCCCTTTGACCTCTCTAAATATGTTCTGATGAACGAATTTTAGTACCAAATAATGCATAAACATTGCGTGACTGAAGCCTGTGAAGAAAGCAAAGCTTTATATGACAGAAGATAAGAAATTATAGAGTAACTATACCCCCCTTCCCTTCACCCCCCCCCCCCCCCAAACAACACACAAAAGACAAATAGTAATTATGAATAATGGATACTTTGATTTTTAAATGTACTTCAACTGCATCAAGTTAAATGGATTCATGGATAAATACGAATGTAGGATATAGGCGTACATTGTACATTTGTATTTCCTCTTATGTTTTTTTTTAAATTAAATTGATAAATCTCAAATAAATTCATGACTGGAACAATTATTTCAACATCCCTCGCTCTTCCTTTAGAAAAAAGTTCAACTCGTCTAGATCCGAGACTAAAATACCATTACTGACCATGACAAACGGTCGTAGGACACAAACACATTCTCTCACACCATACATGGCTGTCAGACCGGATATATATTCATAATTAGTTTCCTGTAAATACCATAAAACATTTGGTCTACGTTCTCTCGGGCACTTATTCTTTCCCATTAAGATAGTGTAAAACGTCTGATCCAGACGCTATGAAATCATAAAACTGCTTCCAGATAGCTGAAGATTGAGCTACGAAGTTTCTAGGCTAATGGACTTAATTAATCAGTTAATGATGACATTCTTTGTGAAAAAATAAAAGACGTCTGGAGAAATTCAGACACTGCGCTTCGTGAATTGTTTTATTATTTTTTTTGTTACCGAAGAAATTAAATTCTTTCGCTTCGCAATGAGCAAGCGCAGTGACAATACATCCATTTTGTCCACATCTTCGGAAACAAATGATGCATTCTTCATTTTCCTTGCAACAATTGAAGAATAAGGAAGAGCTTTCTCATAAAAGCACGTCACAGTGACCACAGCACTTAATATGGCATCGAATAGCGATCAACACCAAAACATCCACACTTACCATCATCGTTTTGAAAAAAAGCACTGTTCAGAACAGGTTTGTCGTCTGTAGCACGTTTGACCCTAAGTACGTGACCTTGACATAGATCGGGTGCTGAGTCTCATCACGCTCTACCATCCCTGCAAGTTTGAAATATATCTGATGTATATCAAATAATTTATAGCTACATATGTGAAAGTGTGACTACCAGAATATAGGCCAGACAGACGGACAGACAGACGGACGCCGGACAAAGTGATCCCTACATATATATGTTGCTCTTGCGTTTCAGGCGACATAAAAAGATAATTCCTACGTAATTGACAGGTATTTTATTGATGGAGAAGGGGTGATTTCAATAGCCTTTTCAATACTTCGTTTCTGAAAAAAATGAATTTGAATGAGTTTTGCATGTAGGAATTTAAAAGAAAATTGAAAAGCCCATTTCCTTTCTATAAAATGGAAAAAGAGAAACTGAAAACAAGAAGAAGAGAATATGAAAGTTGCAGAGGATATAAAAGAGACAATGAATTGAATGAATTTTGCATGCAGTAATTAGTAATTAGATTACCCATTTCCATCAGTGAAACAAAGAAGAAGGCAAATATAGGAAAAAAAAGAGGATATAAAAGAAGAAGAGAATGTGAAAAATTGTTACAAAAAAGAGACCCGGCCCAGCTTTCGTAAAAATGAAGACGTCTAAGTTAAACACAGAATGAAATATTTACACAAGCGGCTCACACAAAGCCATGTCAAGTTAACCTCCGTCTTAATCAGAAATCTCTTACGATTTATTTGTCTGCAGCCATACTTGGACTGGAAAGTAAATTCAATCAGGCTATATCAGGACGATTTTGTTAGAGATTGAAATGCCAAGAGAGACACAGAGTTCGAAAAAGTTAAATCAGATAATTAATTTTGTCGAGACTGTATCCTCTGGTCCGAGTTGACCTTAAGTGTCAATGTCAGCGACGACGTAGAATTCTAGATAGCATCTGAGACTAAAATTGTCTTGAGAATTACAGCAGCTAATGCACATTATTCCTCTCTTTGCCATTGTCCTTGCTTTAGTGAAAAGTATAAAATCATATTCTTCTAGATTCTGTGTATTTCTGTTCGTTCATCTGTCAATCATAATTACACTTGACCCAAAGTTTTGAAAGGTAAGTTATAGGGATCTCATGGTTAAGTTCTGTATTGCTTTTTACAAGTCCCGAAGTACATTTTGTATTGATCTTGTGCCCTTGACCTTGGAGTATGACCTACTCTTGAAAACTTTAACTTCTGGCATAAGGTTTGAATGGTAAGTGATAGGTATTCACATTTTGCGCGAATTTGTTTGATTGCAAAAGTTTTAAATTGTAATTTTGACCTTTACTTTTTCTTCCTTTAGAAAATATGTTCTTTGGAATATATCAAGTAATTAAGACATTCAATGTTTCTCATATGTATCTTTTTATACGACACCTTTCGTTTTATAGAAAAAGTTTTGACTTCGACTTTAACATTATTTATAACCATCTCATATTCATCAAGCTCTTCAGCAGAGCAAAATTATTTCATTCACTTTCACAATGAGTGAGAATTCGAAGGTGTTGTGTGTTCGCAGAAACGCATGATGCATACAATTTCAAAATAAGAAAAAGCCAGTTCAACATCTACAACACGACAGATTCTTTACCAAATCGCGCACTCAGTCTTATTTTGTTCTGAGTATAGGTAAGAAGGTAATATGAATAAGAAGTGGGCGGAGCGTCAGCGAAGCCCCTTCTTATTCACGGAGAACTTCAAATTGCCTTCTGAACGACTTTAATGCAACTACCCCGGTAGCGTAGTGGTTAGCACGCCCGGCTAGCGTGCATGCTACATAGCATGCTGATATCTGGGTTTGAACCGCGCTCGTCCTACATATTTTTCTGTTTAGCATTTGTAGGATGCTGAATCCATGACGACTATAAAGACAGATTCTTCACAAATAAGACGCGATTGGCTTAGCTCAAATGTTGCAATCTAACTACCATTTGACGCTTTTCGAGAAAATCGACTTTGAAGTTTTATGTGCCTCGAAATGATATTTATATCTTACGACATTTGATATTTATATCTTACGACATTTGAGGAAAGCAGCATGTTCGTATTATACAGTATAATGAAACACAAATTTATAGTCCTCAAATCTTTGTATCTTCTTCAATCGAGATATCCAAAATGGAGTAAGAGCACTTCTTACTACCAACTTACAAGAATTCCATACAATTTTGATGGAGATAGAATAAAGATCTGTCGGCATCCTTTGATTTTTTGGAAATAGAACACTCTTCCATTAAGCTTTTATATACATTTCCACTACAAAACAAAGATACGATCCAAAATGAAAAAGTTAAAAATTTGATGGCTTTTACGCCTCATGTTTTGAGTTAGGCAATTTTAGAGTGTAGAGCAAGTCGTGACGGTTCCAATGCTATGCTCAACTCAGTTTTGACCAAAATGGAGTTAGAAAACTTTCAGACTGAGTACGCGAAATCTGACATTTATGTTGCAAAAAAACTAAGTTCGATACCTTTCTTTTTCATTCCTAATTGCTTTTTAATCATTTTCAGGAGAGACAACAAAATATAGGGCACTATTTCAGAGGATGCCGCTCTTACGACTCACTGCGATACCCATCAGAAGCATCAAGAATGTCTTACCGGAAGATTGTGCTCGCGCATGCGTACTGGAGACGTCTTTTGAGTGTAAATCTTTTGATATTGAGTTTACAACGAAGACTTGTCGCCTACAGAATCATTCGCACGAGGAACCATTCTTCACTCTTCAAATTTCAACGTCTGTTGATCATTATAGACGTAAGAAACTCTTTGTTTCAGAACCTTAGAATTAATAGGAGAAACAAAAATTTACACTGATTTTCGATACTTGCAGATAAAGATTATAGATAAGCATTGTAGTATAATCAGGCGGATGTCTCAGGATTTCTTCATTTCCTTTGCATCTAAATCCGGATATCCACACAATTTTTGCCACTAACGCGACATACTTTGGGTTTTCAAACAGGATGTTTCGATGTTTTGCTGTAGGTGCTGCAACCGAGTCTTGTTGGAGATGATTTCCTTTGTAAATTGTTAGATGTAACCGTATGTCTCTACCAAGTGACAGCATAAGCAGCAACTGTCACCCTCCTGTCATTTAGTGTTTCCGAAACACTTCTTATGGCTACAAAACCGAAACCTATTTTGGACACAGGGACAGTTATAAAGTGCAGATGGCACCTATTGATTTTGGGATCATAATGTTACTGTTAGGATGACAAATATGGACAATGACCATATCCAAATATACAGTGCAATATCGATAATTAAGGAAATCACAAACCGAAGGCGTAAAAATCAGGATAAAACAGGAAACAGAGTAAAGAAACAAAAACCTCTACCACATGAAAAGCGAATTCCCAATATGGAAGTGAGACCAGGTGCCCAGGAAGAGTCAGCATCTCCTGCTTGCATTCAACACCCTTCCCTTTAAATTCGGCAGAAATATCACATCCGGTCTCTTCCATTTCGGAAGATACAAGTATATATTCTGTGGTTGGATGGTTCAAATGGTCTTAGATAGAATATCATCAATCATTCTGGACAATGGGAAATATACCCCACAATAAACCCTTACGTTTACGGCTTTTTCCTGCTTTTATAAAATATGAAATAAACCATTCATCAGAACATGCTCTAAGTACTAAAACTTCATATTGAGGACAAAGAGGCTCTCCAGTTAGCTACATGTTCAAGGTTATTTTTGGGAACTGCTTTTGAAGATGTCACTGAGGAAGTTCTATGGCCGCTACAAAGAACTGATTACACATTTTGACATTTGCCTATCAAGGACGATTAAGCACATTCTTGAGTACGACCTTACCAATTGACCGTCTTTTACCTATTTGGACATTATTGGATTCGACACGTTTCTATTTGTCATTCATGGCGGGTGTTGCATGCAGTCAGAGAGGATGCTCGCTCCTCCGATGTACATCTACCTGCTCCTGCCCCCATTCAGGGGTTCGCGATTGCCTTGTTAATGGAAACTTGCATAATCATGCCATACTTCCCAGGATCTATGAATCGTGAACTATGATGGGTAAACTATACTCCTGAACTATGATGGTATACTTCATGAAAGTGAAAAAAAAAAATCTTTGACGCTTGATTAGTATGATTACAGATATTGAGTTTTGACGAACGATACGAGGATGAAATATTCCACTCTTTTGCGTCTTTAAATTCTTTGAATTTCAAAAATGTCATTCATGATGCGTCATCTTCCACTATGCAATAAGAAATACTGATTTATATTAAGGCACGGTCCATTTTATATTCTGGGGGGGGGGGGGGGGGGGGCTTGGGTTTTTTGTCGGAGCAAGATTATTTTTTTCGCCTCGTACCGGGGCAAAATTATTTTTTTCTTGCAAAGTCGGAGCAAGGAAATTTTTTTTAACAAAGTGATGTGCATATATATTAAGAATGTTTGTATTTTATCAATAGATATTATTTATATATATATATATATATATATTAAATATTAATATATACTTTATTTTTATGGAAGTATTCAATTCAATTCTAAATAGAGAGATAAAAGATTTCTACAATACAATTCTAAATATTAAACAAAATTTATATAAGGTACATGAATATAAGAGGGTCTTTGGGGAAGGTCTTCTAGACAAATTTAAAAATGCAGAATTGTAAAATGGTGAATAACTGAAGTTCTCCTTCCAATTAAGCTAACAAGAACATAAAATTGAGACTCTATGGGATACATGCAACATGTATTTTACATAAGTATTGTTAACACTTCAGATATCTTTCAAATATATGAACTATGTAATTTGCAAGCAATGATTGATAGAAAACTATGGCGAGCGAAGCGAGCCAAAAATTTTTTGATAGATTGAAAACTGCGGCGAGCGAAGCGAGCCGGAAAAATTTCAAGAATTTTAGCAAAATTTTATGGTAATTCTTCAAATTCAGATTATTTGTAAGAGCAAGATTATTTTTTTCTGTCACACCATAAGCAAATTAATTTTTTTCATCAAAATTCAGAGCAAAATTATTTTTTTCGAAAAAAACCCAAGCCCCCCCCAGAATATCAAATGGACCGTGCCTAAGCGGTTTTTAATTTCCAGACTGTCAGAAGCACTTTAACCGAGAAGGCACTAACCATCAATAAATACTGTCTGAGAACGTTAGACTCCCTTGATGGTCAGCACTACAGATAGAGATGAAAGGAAATAAAACCATCCAAATTTGAATTGAGTGTTCCGTATCTAGTTTTTCCCATTCTGGCTCAGAGATTTAGGCTGTATATCAGATTTTCAGCTTTTAAACGCTTTAGGTTTACATGATGGCGCCAGCTATTCCAGATTTGTTGTTGATGACGACTGCAATAGATCATTTAACTGAATGACGTACCAAAAGCTATAGATTTATCGACTTTTTTATAACATTTTTTTTTTCATTTTTATGCTGTAAACAAGGCCACGCTAATTAGAACTTCCCAATGCTTAGGTTATGTAAAATTTCACGAAATATCATATATAGGTCATACTGCTACACAAAAATGGAATACCTGTATCTTACAGATGAATAGATCAGTACCCATGCATACATTCTCAACCCAGAGTTCACTTCGATATACTATATTTCTGTTACGCTCGTTTTACAGGAATATAATCGATTTTTATAACCTATCAACGTACTATCAAATAGGGTATACTGCACTTTATATTATTGAATAACTTTGTTTTATTATTCCAATTGCATTTGTTGAAATATAATGTAAACATCGAATTCATACAGGAAAGCTTGGGAAATTAAGTAAAAATAGTTTTAGCTAGAAGCTGACAGAAATAGTAAGGAACGATAACTCAGTGTAAAAAAATGTCAATATCCAGTTTTTTCTCGGAGTTTAAATAAATTTCTTCTTTTTTAAGCAAACTACGAAAGGTTATTCCAGAGAATCCCTAACCACATCCTAACGTTCGATCATCAACGTAAGATCCCTGGTGTAACCGTAGAACAATGCGCCAGGAGATGTATAGTAGAAACCGCTTTCAAGTGTATGGGGTTTGATTTCGAAAGCAAACTTCAGAATTGTTGGCTAACGAAGAAGACAACTCAGAGCGAAGGCATTATGAAGCAAAGCGGTAGCGATTTCTATGAAAGAAAAACAGGTGAGAGGAAACTTTTCTAGTCAACTTTATGCAAGGAATATCAAGTTGTGATAACCTTTATTACATTGATATGTCTCCCACAGTTTGACAAATACATATTTCCAATGACACCGGAGAGTGTTGTATCCCCTCCTTTGTTTTACAAATACATCATGTACAAGATGTCGTACGTTGTTTTTGCCGTCTTGTTTGTGGTCATCTAACAAGGAGTAGGTTGTTTACACTACAACTGTGCTGTCTTCCAGATCTTTTGGTAACCGGAAAAGTGGGAGGGTTGTGGGCATATAATCCGGATAACTTACCGTCTGCTACTTGCGTGGCAGATGGCCGTCCTAATGTAGGCCTCACACTGTCCCGATTATGATATCCGATGGACACACGAATATGAAATTTTCAATTTCGTGCGAAGTTACTCCCGAATATGGTTAAGATCCGCTCAGCAACCGATGTTTTTACGATGCTAAAAGATGATTATGCGATGCCAAAAAATGACTACACGATTGTATCCGACCCGCTCCCGATGACAACACGACGGGACGAATTTTATCTTAAAACATTTCCGAAGGTCATACGAAGGCTTACGATGTATTAACGAAGGCTATTAGATTGCTTCACGACGTCTTATCTAGAATGCGATGCATCGGATTATAACCAGGAATGCATCACGTTTTGGATGTTTAAAAATTCTTTTTTAAATCAGTAGCACAGTATCAACGGTTTTCTCCTCCGCCTTGTATCATTTCTGTCTAAGAAAAATACAAAAATACCCCAAAGTTAGCAACTCAAATATATGTTATCGAATATCTGAATTGACTGTCTATGTAGCATGGTTAGCCAAGATATATGAGTGTTGATTCTTATCATGCCCGACCATCTTTGAAAGTTTGATTTTACAAGGCATATCATTACAGTTCTTTATGTGAAAGTGTGACTACCAGACGGACAAATAGACAACGGGTTCAGTTATTAGTGACCTTTGCGTAGCAATTGACATGTATTATTGTCGACCAAAAATCATCTTAAAATATCACGAATTTCATAAATAAATATCATTGGTGGAAACAAGTGGAAGATGTGATGATTCAATATAAGAAAGATGAAAATGGATATATGTCAAAACAATTTACAAAATGTACTAGTTTTACCAGACTGAGTCTTTACATGCTCTCTCAGATGCATTTAAAGAAGCAATGCTGCTGCCTTCTTTTTCCTTATTGTAACAGTATCAAGGCACGTCATTTTGCTTTATAATGTATTGTTAACTTGCAAATTGAACTTGCAAAGGGGTAGGGCAAAAATGACCGTATTTTGCCCCAATCCGAATTTTTTAAAAAGTCGTTTTTTTCTTCTTCCATATGCATCTTGTAATTTAAAAAAAGTACTTATTTTATACTATTTCTTGATAATCCTAATTTTTGGGGCAAAACATTGAAAATTCAGCTCTATTACACCACAATAGAAGTTAAGATTTTCTGTCAATAGACAAGCATAATTGTATGTCCCAGAGCAAGTGCATGTAACAAGTTCAAATTTTTATGGGACATTCCTTTTCACATTGCAAATGTACATGCAAAGCATGACTTTATTTTTTAGACTTTTAGGATCACTGACGAAGGTTAAGTATACGAAACGTGCATGTCTGGTCCATGCTGCACATTTATCTGGTCTTAAATAATGCTATTGAATCTGAAGACGTTTAACATTTGTTACACACACTTGCTCTATGTACAATCATTTACTACGTGTTGGAATCCAATCTCCTATCATTTCACTACTATTTTCAGTAAGAATGTCAAATTTTGGCAGGAAATATCACTCATATGAATTTAGAATATCTATTTTCAACACTACTTCAGTAAATAAAAATATCTCAACAATGATTTGAAATGTGGAAAAAATTTTAAAACAATTTTTGAAAATCGCGAAAATTGGGGCCAAAAACAGCTGATTTTGCCCCTTCCGCTTCGAAGAAGACAGAAAAGTTTTTATTTTGATAAATTTGGATTAACTTAGAAATATACTTTAAAAATGGCTTTGAATATTATGTATTTGAAATGTTTTGTTTAATATTTGTGTCTGTCATCTTTTGTATCGGGATCCCATCTTAACGTCATCGTACTAGAGTACGATGACATTACGATGTCATTTCGATGGAATTGCGAGGTTATCACGAAGTCGTATAGCCTTCCTAACTCCATCAGGAGGTTCTTGACACGTTCGTAATGCCTTCGTATGGCAAAATTTCCCCGATGGTCCCGATGGTAATTCGAAGGAGAAACGAAGATGTTACGAATACGCAAGATGCCTTCTCGGTGGTCTTACGAAGGGCAAGATGATTACACGAACCTGTTTCGAAGATGGTCCTTCGGGAGTGCCATCGGGAATTTTTTGGCATGCCAAAGATTTTGACAGCACTCCCGAAGTTGTTCCCGAAGTTTGACAAATCAAGCCGGCGGTCATACGATGGTTCAAGATGGCCTTACGAATAGCCCGATGATATTACGATCACACCCGAATTTGAAAAAATCCTTTATCGTGTGGCCATCGGCTGCTTAAATCGGGACAGTGTGACGCCAGCATAAGGCGGCACCGGTTGCCCTTTGGTCTCGTTGGTTTATGTAGTCTTTTGTGTTTCTATGGTGTTTCTTGTCCCTTTTGCGTCTCTTTCTGTGGTGCCTGCTCTGTGATTTTACATTGGGTGTTTTAAGGTTTTGCTAAGGACGCTGCAACCGAGTGTTGTTTGAGATCCCCTCCTTTCTTGTATATTCCAACATATGTCTTTGTTTTCTCTTTCTAATAATGCATACATCAGCATCTATCATGAATAGTATAGAATACCAATACAAAAACAATCATACAAAAAACCAAACAATCGAACCCGTAGAACACTTGCATCGAATCTGCATAATTATTTACAACATCATTTCCTATCAGTATTAAGGACAATTCACATCATAAAGATAACGAGGAAATAGCATTAAACTTGTTAAATGGTGAGAACGATTGTATGAAATTATGAGAATGACTACTAAAGTAAACCAAGGAATTTGGAAGTGCAACGGATCCAATAACCCCCCTCCCCCCTCAAGTGTTTCGACTCTGTTGCCAGTGAGCAGCATTCCTGACAAAAATCCAAATACATGTATTACAATGTAGTATGGTCCATGTACTATTCACCAGCGAAAGTTCTTACGAAAAATTTCAGGAATTTTTATGACTTTATCAATAAACAATAGCTTAAAGTTTTGTTTATTAGTCCTCTACCGGTTCGCCGGAGGGGACTTATAGTTTCCACCATGAAGGTATAGAGTTGGAACACTTCCGTATTATTTTGGTATGCAGATACATTATAGTATGATAAAGAATAAGTTGAAGTTGGGTTTGATTTATTTGTTCTTACAAAAGGTATGGCCTCATAAAATTTCACGAACTTCTCGGTTTCCAGTCTTTTCATGCCTTTGGTGGCTCCGCTGGAAGCATCACTGATGATATTCGAAACACGAGTCTGGCGCAGGAAAAATTGGTTTGGAATTTCCTTCATGAAGGTATACATAGAGTTGGAACACTTCCGTATTATTTTGGTATGTAGATACATTATAGAATGATAAAGAATAAGTTGAAGTTGGGTTTGATTTATTTGTTCTTACAAAAGGTATGGCCTCATAAAATTTCATTAAATTTTCCTGTTTTCCAGACCTTCTTCTAATACACATATTGAACTCATTTTGATGTTGGATTCATCTTTTGGTGTAAGTACAGGTCAAGGCAGAGTTTAAGGATATGAATTAATGCCGGTAGTGGACTTATATCGCTTGCGATTCATAAATTTATTTAGATTATAGTGTGCTTTCTGTCGTAATTTCTACATAGTTACTTAATACAACATCAGAATCAAAACATCGCAATTTTTAAGTTTAAAAGAAGTACTAAGCGATCAAAAATTTTCTTAAGTATATCTGTGAAACAGGCTACAGACACGCATGTTTCGGATGATGGATACTCATCTTCATCAGTGACATCAGTGGTACTTCAAGCCCTAGTACGTTAGAGCATCCAGAATAATTTAGTGTCCTACTGTTCAAGTGTCATTTGTAGCAAAGCAAGAGTCAATGTTCATCCTATTAATACCTGTTTAGTCGAATGTGCTTATACAACAGATTTATAGAAGGAAGTTAAAGAGTTATAACATTCCCGAAGATATACTGTTCTGTGGACAAGTAGACAAGTGTTTCGGTATATATTTTACAAGTTGTCCTTGGAATTTATTGTGAAGTGTTTTAGGTTGTTCTTCTCTTTCAATTCGAGTTGCTCTATTAGAAGATCCGGGTGATTTACAACTGTCATAGTTCAAAAAATGTTTTGAGAAATCTTGCGATATAAATTTTTTTAAATCTTTTGTATAAGCACTTTCGACCGAACAGATCGAAGAATGGACTACTGGCACCATAAAAGAGAGGGTGTCACTGAATTGATATCCTTCGCTTAAATTTTCATTATCCTATGGGAAGGAATTGAAGCCTCACACGCACAAAAATAACCGAACAGGAATATTGTGTGAGACGGAGGAAATATTGAAGCTGGCGGGAGGGTTGTTTGTGCGCAGGTATTCTTGATAACACACCATTTGCTACTAACGTGACAGATAGCAGTCCATTGGCCTTGTTGGTTTGTGTTGTGTGTTTTGATGTTGGATTTGGTGTTCTTTGTCCCGTTTGTGCCTCTTTTTGTGCTTGGTGTTTTGATGTCGTATTTGGTGTTCTTTGTCTACTTTTGTGCCTCTTTTTGTGTTTGGTGTTTTGATGTCGTATTTGGTGTTCTTTGTCTACTTTTGTGCCTCATTTTGTGTTTGGTGTTTTGATGTCGTATTTGGTGTTCTTTGTCCCGTTTGTGCCTCTTTTTGTGCTTGGCGTTTTGATGTCGTATATGGTGTTCTTTGTCCCGTTTGTGCCTCTTTTTGTGCTTGGTGTTTTGATGTCGTATTTGGTGTTCCTGTCCCTTTTAGGCCTCATTTTGTACTTGGTGTTTTGATGTCGTATTTGGTGTTCTTTGTCTACTCTTGTGCCTCATTTTGTGTTTGGCGTTTTGATGTCGTATATGGTGTTCTTTGTCCCGTTTGTGCCTCTTTTTGTGCTTGGTGTTTTGATGTCGTATTTGGTGTTCCTTGTCCCTTTTGTGCCTCTTTTTGTGCTTGGTGTTTTGATGTCGTATTTGGTGTTCCTTGGCCCTTTTGTGCCTCTTTTTTGTGTTGTGTGTTTTGATGTCGTATTTGGTGTTCCTTGTCCCGTTTGTGCCTCTTTTTGTGTTTGGTGTTTTGATGTCGTATTTGGTGTTCCTTGTCCCTATTGTGCCTCTTTTTGTGCTTGGTGTTTTGATGTCGTATTTGGTGTTCCTTATCCCTTTTGTGCCTCTTTTTTTTGTGTTGTGTGTTTTGATGTCGTATTTGGTGTTCCTTGTCCCTTTTGTGTCTCTTTTTTGTGTTTGGTGTTTTGATGCCGTATTTGGTGTTCTTTGTCCCTTTTGTGCCTCTTTTTGTGCTTGGAGGTTTGATGTCGTATTTGGTGTTCCTAGTCCCTTTTGTGCCTCATTTTGTGCTTGGTGTTTTGATGTCGTATTTGGTGTTCCTTGTCCCTTTTGTGCCTCATTTTGTTTTTGGTGTTTTGATGTCGTATTTGGTGTTCCTAGTCCCTTTTGTGCCTCATTTTGTGTTGTGTTTTGATGTCATATTTGGTGTTCCATGTCCCTTTTGTGCCTCTTTTTGTGTTTGGTGGTTTGATGTCATATTTGGTGTTCCATGTCCCTTTTGTGCCTCTTTTTGTGTTTGGTGGTTTGATGTCGTATTTGGTGTTCCTTGTCCCTTTTACGTCTCTTGTTGTGCTTGTCTACTCTGTGCTTTCACACAGGGTGGTTCCATGCTTTGCAGTATATGCTGAAAATGAGTCCAGTTATAGATCCCTTCCTTTCTTCCACACTGACATTACTATAAAGTTTTAGACTTCGTTTCATTACTTTCAGAGGGCCCAATGGAAAACTTCTTCAATTTTGGATATGGCCGAATGCAGCAAATCGAGGGCGAACATGTGTATAACAAGATTGTAATTGGTGTGACGCAGCAGGCATGCGCACAGCTCTGTTTGGCAGAGACAGCTTTCCGTTGCCATAGTTTCGACTTTGTATTCGAGGATAATTCATGTCACATGAGTCAGTATATGGCAGCAAATGTGTATGGTTTAGACATTTCGCTCAAAGACGAAAAGAAAGTTATTCATTTTGAGGTAAAAGGTAATAATTTTGTTATTTTGATCTAAGATTAATTTATATTAAGTTATTGTGAAATTTCATTTAAAATGAATAGAATTATTTTGCAAAATATTTCAATGTCAAATTCAGTTTAACGTCAATTGAAGGCATAATTCAAAAACTTTCCTTGCAGTATGGTACGTGGTCCACACAACAGTCTTTCACAATAAGATTCTTGAAATTGTATTTTGCTATCAAAACAAATATATTTCTCTTATGGTTGCCTTTATATAATCAATGAGAGTTGCCGCTCTTGGAACTCGGATTTTATACAATGTGCGTCCCTGAATATATGAATTCAACATTTTCTTTTTCCAAGACAAATTCAGCTGAAGTCACTACTCATGTAACTTTTTACAGATGAATACCTTTCAAAGTTTTACGCTACCCCCTATACGGCTGTCTTAGGACACAACGAGAGAACATATCACAAGGTCACACCAAGTAGCTGTGCCAGACGCTGTCTTCATGAGAGAATGTTTGTATGCAGATCTTTTGACTATCAGGTTTGTTTATACAATTTAAAACAATTTGAACAAAATGTACAATTTGAATCATGCATCAACATTATTTTACGAAGTGAAAGCTGCTAGAAATAAGAATCCATCTACTTTTACTCCGATAATAAACGAAAAAGTCAATTGAAAAGGGACAAACCACTTCCAGTTATTAAAACTTTTTTCAAATTATCAATGAGTGAAACTTTTTATCCTTAATCGTACAAAAGAAATTCTTTCTAATGCTTCTCTTTAATTGTCTTATTTTGACTGAGAATGTTCATTCTCTGATGCAATATGATATTATACACTTTTATACATTTTCATTTTGCATGACAGATATCGGATAGGGAATGTTGCATAAAGATAGCTATACGACATGAAGAAAATGCTCTTGATTTGATATACAATGTAATCATATTTTCAGACTCACGAGGGAACTTGCCTGCTCAGTTCTAAAACCGGAAGTGACGTAGGCGGCTTAACTAAACAAGGATATGGGCAAATTCATCACTTTGAGATGAAACCTTTTCTCGGTAATACACTTTTATTTCTGATGTATTTCCACTATATTGACATAAATTCTATATTTTTTTTCTTTCCTTCAGAATCGATTATGTTGTTGAAAATGGGTTTGAAAATAACGGATAGATTAAATAATGTTTGAATTACTCTTCGCAAATCTTTAGAAATGAATTATACAGATATCTTTTTGGGCTTTAAAGAGGAAATGACCCTCCCAGATAAAACATGAAATCTTCGCATTTGGCCTCCAGACTTCATTTCTCAGATTCTGAAAAAAAAATCATGTTTACTCTTCTAGATTGTTTCATTTTTCACTTGAATCATGTCTGAAAATGATTAAGATAGGACTGACTTTCAAATCAATTTACATATCTATGAGCTAGAATTTTTAGATTATCATATGTACACATTTTGTAGATTGTGGCGGATTGTTAGAAGGTGAAAGTGGTGGTTTCGCCTCACCAAATTGGCCCCGCAGATATCCCCATAACATGAATTGTTCATGGACAATAGTAGTTCCTAAATTCAAGGTACGTATTGAAATAACGTTTGTGTGAATTATCTTGCAAGAGTATACTCGTATCTTCTAACGCTTTTAGCAGAAATAAAAAAAACTCATATTTTGAAACGCTTTGATTAAAGTAGACATTATCTACACTTTAAAACATGCAAATATGTACAAACATATGTCCCAGACTTTGGAACTATTTATTGGATCTCACGTTTGATTTTCTTTAATACGCCCGTCTTTTAAAATACGGGACGTATTATGTTATGGCGCTGTCCGTGAGTCCGTCCGACCGTCTGTCCGTCCATCCATCCGTCCGAGGTCATATTTTCCGGACTTTTTTCTGAAGGGTTGCAAGTTATTAGATTGAAACTTGAAACATGACTTGATATCAAGCGGCGTAAGATCCAGTTTGAGTTCCGGAAAAATTGACCTATTTTTAGCAGAGTTATGGCCCTTTAACATAGAAATTTTACAGTTTTCTAGACTTTCTTAGCAGCTTATGCAGTTATTGAATTGAAAGTTCATATATCAATTATGCCTTCATAATAAATAATTACAGATCCAGTTCGACTTTCGGCAAAATTGACCTTTTTTAGCAGAGTTATGGCCTTTGAACATAAAAATTTTCAACAATTTTATAGTTTTTTCAGCTTATGCAGTTATTGAATTGAAACCTTATATATGCCTTTATTATAAATAATTACAGATCCAGAGTTTCGGAAACATTGACATATTTTAAGTAGAGTTACATGGCCCTTGAACATAGAAATTTTCAACAATTTCAAAGTTTTCCGGACTTTTTTTCGCAGCTTAAGCAGCTATTGAATTGAAACTTCATAGATGCCCTTATTATAAATGATTATAGATGTAATTCAAGTCTCTGAACAGTTGACCTATTTTTTGCAGAGTCATGGCCCTTGAACTTAGAAAATTTTACAGTTTTCTGGACCTTTTTTCGCAGCTTTTGCATTGAATTGAAACTTGATATACACCTTCATAATGATGAATTACAGATCAAGTTTTAGTTCGTGATCAATTGACTATTCTTTTGTAGAGTTATGGACATTGAACTTAGAATGGGTCTCGGCCTTAGGACCTTCAAATTTACCATAGTGGTTGACTTAAGGTATCCGTTGTACAACAGAGTAATTTTACATAGCGTTTTAATCATCTCCATTGTAAAGTATGGTAAATTTTATGCCTGGTAAGGTACTATAAACTATATATTTTCTGAAAGGTAATGGTGCCCTGAGTACAAATATAAGACTCCCGGGTCTTAAAAATCAAAGGGGAAAAACTCTTGTACAACTTTGTCATTTTGCATAGGTTATATAGAGAAAATAGACAATTTAAATGCTTCACCAGTTATTCCCCTTTATTTTTCTAACCCCAAAATTATTATTTTTGAGCAGTGGGCATTATAACCTTTCAGAAAATATATAGTTTATAGTACCTTACCAGGCATCGAAAAATGCCCTATTGTACATCGGATACCTTAAGCAATTCAAAAAACCTAATGTTTTTAAGGTTAGGGGTCAAAGGTCAACACATGTTCCTTCATTTTTCTTACAAGTTCTCTTTTTTTCATTTTTTGTTCTCTTTGAGAAATCATGTGTAAAGGTCAAGTCATTTTGAGACTAAAACTGACATAATTGCACTCACAAAATTATTTATGAGAAATTGATACCCCGACGAGTGTATCTTGCAGCGTTGGCGTTACTATTGAATTTCTTTAACACGATTTCAAAATAATGTTATGTAATCGAGGAATGTAAATAGAGAAATATTGGAAACGTACATGAACTTTTAAATTAAATCTTTGAAAATGAAGTAAAAACAGTTATAAACTTGACATATTTTCTGAAATAAGGCCCCGTTCTCCTTGTAAAATCAAACTATGTATAGGTATACATACGGAACGATCACTCTGTTCCTGCGTAAGAGAATTAGATGTAGAAGTGCTTGACTTGTTGAATGTCACCGCGTACTAAAGTTGAATCTGTGCAGAAAAAAAATATGCAGCTGGGGTATGATTCGCCCCTTTAGGGAAGTTTTCATTTTTTAAAAGTTATTAAGTTATTAATCTTCAAGATACCAAAAAGAACTTTTATTGGCTGACATTTTTCTGTCTCTGGACAGCTGTACTGATTCCATTTGTTATAATTACCGGAAGCACGAACTCAACATCCTCAACATATCATGACTCCATTCCATTTTGGATACATTAATTCTCAGTGTTCCAAGTAACCCTATAGGCCACTTGCTTTATATACTTTCAGTCACGTTCCACAGATATTTCTGATTTGAATTCTTTTATTATGACTCCTGTTTCTCAAAAAGTCTAAAATTTTGTTTTCTTTTTTCAGATAATCGTTTTAAAATTCATTCATTTCGACTTAGGATCCGGGAATTCAGAACCTTGTAAGAACGACACAGACTACATTTTTGTATCGGAGTGGACGTCAAACAATCAATCCAAAACGTGCTTGACGAAGGGAAACAACGAATATACAAGTTACACTAATAATCTGACCTTGACATTTATTTCCAATTTAAAGAATGATAGTCAAGGATTCAGAGTGTTTTACCATTCAGGTATACATAATTTTACTATCTATAATTTGCACTTAAGTTTCATGTGTTTGAAAGCGTAAAGGGAAAATTTGATAATTTTTACCCGATCAATTTATGATGCGTTATATTGAAAATAAAGGCAACGCAAGCGGAGCATCCCCTCGCAATTGCATTCTCAATTCAATCAGCATAAGGATTTCAAATAATGTTTACTGCCACCTTGAACTTTGACTCCCGACCTTAAAAATCATTAGGGTTCATTCTCTCCCCTGAGGATCAGTTGTGAAAGGTTTGGTGACTTATGATTTCCTTCTTTGTTGTTCACAAGGATTTTAAACCTAAGTCCAGTTTTGACCTTGACCGTTGACCTTGAAAATCAATAGGTTTCATCTTCTCCCCATGGTGAACATTTGTGTAAGGTTTGATGTTTCTATGATGATTCATTTGGCTTCTATACTGTTCAAAAGGATTTTAAGCCTAAGTCTTGAAAATCAAGAGTTCATCCTCTCCCCATGGGAAATATTTGTGCAAGGTTTGATGTTTCTACAATGATTCATTTGGCTTCTATACTGTTCAAAAGGATTTTAAGCCTAAGTCTTGAAAATCAAGAGTTCATCCTCTCCCCATGGGAAATATTTGTGCAAGGTTTGATGTTTCTACAATGATTGCTATGTCTCCTATAATGTTGACAAGGATTTTAAGCCCAAGTCCACTCTGACCTTGACCTTTTACCCTGTGACCTTGAAAATTAATAGGATTCATCCTCTTCCCAAGGGGAACGTTTGTGCAAGGTTTGATATTTCTATGATGATTCATTTGGCTTCTATGCTGTTCAAAAGGAATCTAAGCCTAATTCCACTGTGACCTTGATCTTTGACCATTGACGTTGAAAATCAATAGGCTACATGGGAAACATTTGTGCAAGGTTTAATGTTTCTATGATTGCTATGTCTTTTATGCTGTTCGCAAAGACTTAAAGCCTTATTGACGTTTGAACCTTGACCTTGAAAATCAATAGGATTCATCCTCTCCCCATGGGGAACATTTGTTGAAGGTTTGATGTTTCTATGACGATTGCTATATCTTCTATAATGTTGACACGGATTTTAAGCGTAAGTCCACTGGGACCTTGACCTTTGAACCTTGACCTTGAAAATAGGTTCATCAGTTCCCCATGGGAAACATTTGTGTAAGGTTTGATGTTTCTATGATGATTCCTTTGGTTTCTATACTGTTCACAAGGAAATCCGGACACACACACGCACCCTCACCCTGACGCACGGCAGCGATGCTATATCCCCTTCCAAATAGACTTGCGAGGGGACAATTAGCTCCTCTTCTATAATTCGTGTAACGTCACTTATTTCTTCCGAATAAACCCTTGAGAAAAGGGGTTCACGAGATGGAGTTGGTTTTTAGGAGGCCTCTGTACAGTTTTATTTCTTCATCCCCAATCCATTAGCATGTAGAAGAGGGGTGTTTTAGTGTCATTATTTGTGTATTAGATTAAACCTAATTGAGCATAATGTATTTTCACGCATCCTGATGTATTTTCATATTTGCGATCAACTCAATTTGTTATTTCTCAGCATTTTGTTGTATGTGTGGGAAATGAACAGCACAGCAGGTGTATAAAGATATACAAACTCTTTGAAAATGAATAACAAATAATCAATGAAACGGGTCTTATCTTTCTTCTATACATGAAATTGCAATTCTGTCTTAATGCCATTATACTCGCTATATATAATAACGGTGATTCTATACTTTGTTAGAGAGTTTTATAATTAAGATAAGACGGGACAAATTAATTACGAGTCTATATGAGTACGCACGATTAAAATATTTGTTAGCTCTTGAAATAATTATAATCTTAGAATTTCGTTTGTCGTTGACTTTTTTTGAATCAGATGTTTTTTTTCAAATAGCTATAACATGATAGGTTTTTATCTTTCAGTCGGAAAAGCGGCACGATTCGTTGGTGATACGATAATCATTGACATTGACCTTTAAATCCTATTTTATTCGGAAAGTAGATCACTTGCAAAAATTAAGTATGCTTGCACATAATTGTGTATGATTGTTTCACGGAAAAAATATTGACGTTATCGTTATTGCGAACCGCTCTCGGGGGTGAGCACATTGGGATGTACTAAATTGCTGTAAAGTTTCATGCGCGGACTGATCGTATGAAAATGTTTACTTCCTTTACGGGGATTCGCTATGTGTTTGTGTTCCGCTAAGGATACTATCCCTACGGTTGCGCAATATTATAACTAGCCCCCCCCCTTCCATATGCACTGTAAATGGTTAAGGATCCTATCCCTGAGGTCTCGCAATGAAAACTAACCATCCCTCACAATGTAGAGACTACAGCCCACGTGACTTCAAGCGCCGACATGCTTAGTAAAATAATGTTTTAAACCCACGATAAATAGATAAAATGAAATCAAAGATGTTTGTAAAAATACTTTACGAATAAGATAATATACGTTGTCAAGAAACTCACAATATATGTGTTCAAAGCGGTGAGTTAACGGTGCTACTTTGCATGTGTACACTGCACAGTGCGCCAGAAAGGAAAACACCTGTTCTATATTCAGCGCTATATGTGTGAACTGATGGTACATTTTTGTACTACCATGACTAAAAATAGCAAATTCGGGATTTGAAGAATTTTATCTTCTAAACGAAATTGTTTGCGGCAAGAGTTGCATGATAATGTTTGAATATGTTAAAAAAATATTCTCCCAGACATGTACAAGAGTGATGTATGACTACTGAAATTTGAATACTCTGCAGATTTTAATCTCTCAACCAAAAACTATCATGCGCATGAATCAATACAACTGCTATGCTTAACTTGTTTTAGGTATCTTGTACCACTGTGGCGTATCATGTGATACGCAAATGATATGTTCCACGGGAATCGTCTTTGAGTAAATCCTGTCTAAATCTACTTTATGTGAATTTACTTTAGGCCTATCATATGGTTATTATTATCAATTATATGATGGTAATCTATTCTAGTCAAGAATAGACGCATATTTGGGGAACACTTAAACAGAAAATTTTGTATCTGTCCGTGCACCATATCATAACATGTGGTATCCTTGACCAGAATAAATTACCATCATATAATTGATGATTATGGCCATATGATAGGCCTAAAATAAATTCATATAAAGTAGATTTAGACAGTATTTACTTGGTTTTAATCAAAGGGGATTCCCGTGGAACATATCACTTGCGTATCACGTGATATGCCACAGTGTTGTACGGTATTTATTTATATACGTCTCTGGTCCCATTCAGGAGGTAAAGTGAGGGAATAACTAGCTTCTGACGTTATGTTTGCGGACGGTAAATGCCGATTTTACGGTCGCAAACTGAGTTTTTCTGGCGACGCGTTAGCTGTCAAAAAAAAAAAAAAAACCGGAACTACCGCAAGCATTACGTCAGTATCTAGTTATTCCCATTCTAGTGCAATTTATATTTTTGTGAATATAAGGCGAAATGTGACGTTAGCAACGTCAAAGCCTAGTGTGTTCTTTTTTAACAGCCGTAACTAAGTAGCAAACAACCATTGAAAATCGACGTTATAGATACGTTGCATTAGAATGTACGTTTAAATCTTTAAAACAAGATGAAAAGAAATCTACTAAACTTTGAAATGAAAACTTGACAATTGTAATCTTTCTTGTCCTTTCAGATTGGCCATGTGGTGGGACACTTACTAACAACAATGGTCAGCTTTCCTCGCCTAACTGGCCTGGTTCCTACCCTGCATCGGCTTCCTGCATCTGGAAAATCCTTGCTCCTAAAGGCGCCAAAATTCAAGTAAATTTTGTATCACTTGACCTCGAGCAACATATGAGTGGAAATTGTATCTCGGCATACGATTATGTTTATATTTTCGAAAATAAAAATATATCAAACTTTGAGAGAACTTTTTGTGGATATTCAAAGGGAGAAGACATTACATCTACCGGTAATGATCTTTATATTTCTTTTCGAAGTGACGAAAGAGTGCAACGTAGCGGATTCCATGCTATTTATAGATTTCTTTTACCGGAAACTACGTCATTGCAAACGACGGAGTTTGTGCAGCAGACTACAACGCTACCTCCGGTGTCATTCGAGATAGACAGAAATCAGTCAAAGGAAATTCATATGACCTTGAGAGCAATGTTTATAGAGAATAGACGCCAGAATCCGAAATCTAAAAATTTGTTGCGACATGATTCAAATGAAAATAGAACAACGACTATCCCATCATACGACAAAGGTACATGTATGCGAGGTTTTCATTAGATAGTATTGCTATAACTGTATCTCAATACTGAACCATCATTCATTTTATGTATAGAGCTATATTTTCATTTAGTAACAATTATGAATATTTTTGTTAGTGACGGGTCAAAATTTATGGAAACATGGAACCTGCACAGAAGCCATTTAAACAAGAACTTACTTTTTGCTGCCCTAGTAATGGGACTACAGATTTCTTTTACCCTTTATGAGCATCGGGCATGACTTTTGTTTTCTTAAAAAAAATATGTGACGTAAATTAAAACAACTCCATATTATTCATAAATGCAACAAAAACTTAAATGACACATGTACTTGTTAGCTTGGTAAGATGACCTTAGAGATGATTAAGACTAAATATTATATAACTAGGATGTAACGTCGATTCTGATTGGCTGACGCGCGAGTCATTATTTTCCGATAATGACCGCTGACGGAAGATAATGACTCGGTGTGGTATTTGTCCTGATTTCAGTATTTTCGAAAAAAAATTTTTTTTAGGTATTTTGTTAAATATTAAAAGTTTAGATGTATTTTTCACAAAAAAAGTGCAATTAATTGTTGAATTCTTGATGAAAGATTTTGTGTATACATGTGTATATTGTTTTGAATTATTATTCTAATCATATATAGTCTTACTATTACTTATATAATATAACAAATAAGGACTTGGCCTCGGTCATTATGTCATTATAATGACCCGATGATATTTGTAATATCGACCTCGGCCTTCGGCCTCGGTCAATATTACAAATATCATCGGGTCATTATAATGACATAATGACCTCGACCAAGTCCATATTTGTATAATATTATATAACCAGGATGTAACGTCGATTCTGATTGGCTGAAGCGCGAGTCATTATTTTCCGATAATGACCGCTGACGGAAGATAATGACTCGGTGTGGTATTTGTCCTGATTTTAGTATTTACGATAAAAATTAAGATAGTTATTTTGTTTAATTTTAAAAGACTAGATACACTTTTCACAAAAACTTTCAATTAATTATTAAGATCTTAATTAAAAAAATATGTGTTCATATTCATTAGAATCATTATTTTAAACATATGCAGTTTTATAATTCGTTATATAATATAACAAATAAGGACTTGACCTCGGTCATTATGTCATTATAATGACCCGATGGGATTTGTAATATTGACCTCGGCCTTCGGCCTCGGTCAATATTACAAATCTCATCGGGTCATTATAATGACATAATGACCTCGACCAAGTCCATATTTGTATAATATCAAATTCATCGAATGTAGTGAATCAGAATGTTTCAGTGAAAACAAAAGGTCCTGAATCTATTTGTGACAAAGAATTATGTAAAATTTTAAACAAATGGTGTGAGGAACTACCAGCAAGATGTCAAGACTATGTGACAAATTGAAATTACATTAAATCGTTTGCCGGGAAAATAAGTGTGAACATTGTTTCTATAAGAAAATAACGTAAAATATACAAAAGTCTATATAAAATCATATTTTGCAATATCAAATTTGTATTAACAATGCATGTAACACAAACTGAACTGCATGGTGCCAGCATATTTTCATATAGATGTTTTTATGAGTTTTTCAGTTTGCACAGGGCCAATGCTTTCTCCGTTTTTAGCTCACCTGAGCCATAGGCTCAAGTGAGCTATTGTCATAGTGTTGCGTCCGTCGTCCGTCGTCCGTCGTCCGTCGTCGTCGTCGTCGTCCGTCGTCCGTCGTCCGTCGTCGTAAACTTTTCACATTTTAAACTTCTTCTCCAGAACGGCTGAAGGGATTTTGATGAAACTTAGTAGGTATGAAGTATTCATGGTCCCCTACAAGTGTTGTTGTTTTTCGTCCGGATCTGTCAACAGGTGGCGCCACCACAGCCAAAAGTAGGTCACGGGGGGTACCCTCCTTTGACAAACTTCTTCTTCAGAACCAAAGCATGTATCGACAAACCGAAAGCATCAGGATGATCTAGAGAGATGTCTTAAGAAGTGTTGTTATTTTTGGTTCCACTTCGAAGTCAAATTTTTGACGCGTTTTTGACGTCTTTTCGGACTTTGTCAGAAATGCACATTTTTGCACTATTTCTTTGAATAACTCAATAAGTGTATGATTTTACACACTCATTTACTACATATTTATCATATTTAACTTACTTAATGCTTTGATATGTATTTTATGCTTAAAATTTATTTTTTTGATTTTTTATGAATTTTTTTCTTATGTAAAAAGGAAGGGAGGGGGGTGATTTTCATACATTTTCTGCTTCTTTTCTATAACCACTCTTCAGATTGTCATGACAATTTGTAGGTATGAGGTACTCATGCATGGTACCCTACAAGTGAAAGAATTTTGTCAAGATATCTACTTTTGGATTTTTAAGGAATATTTTTTAAGATTGTACATAGGTATAATGTATGTTTTCCATGCCAAATGGACCCATGGGGAGTAGCTTCAAGCCCCGGCGGGACCCCAACAATTTTTTTTCCCTTTTTCAGTTTTTTTTCTCTTTTTATTTTTATATTTATCGCTAGAAATGAAACTGTGAAAGAATTTTGTCAAAATATCAACTTTTAGATTTTTAATGATTTTTTAAATAAGACAAGCTATAGCTAGTTTGGCTTTGTGTACTTATTTTCATACTTCGAATTAACTTGGCCACATACGCTATCAAATATACGCTGAATTTATTTTTTAGATGTTGACTTTTTGTGTCGCCTGCAAAGCACAGCGACACTTAGGGATCACTTTGTCTGTTGTTCGTCTGTCCGTCCATCCGTCCCTTTGTCTGTCCGTCTGTCTGTCACACTTGGGTGTCACACCCCATAACTTTTGATTGGTAAGTGATAGGGCTTTGATATTTCACATGTGTATTCCTTGTGACAAGACCTTTATACACATATCATAATTTTTGACCTTTTGACCTTGACCTAGATATTTGACCTACTTTTCTAAAAATCTAATATTGGCTATATCTCTTGATTGATTAGTGATATGGCTTTGATATTTCACATGTGTATTCCTTGTGATTAGACCTTTCTACACATATAATGTTTGACCTTGTGACCTTGATCTAGATATTTGACCTACTTTTCTAAAAATCTAATATTGGCTATATCTCTTGATTGGCAAGTTATAGGGCTTTGATATTTCACATGTGTAATCTTTGTGACAAGACCTTTCTACGCAAACCATATTTTTTGACCTCGTGACCTTGACCTAGATATTTGACCTACTTTTCAAAAAATCTAAGATTGGCTATATCTTTTGATTGGTAAGTGATAGGGCTTTGATATTTCACATGTGTATTTCTTGTGACAAGCCCTTTTTTCACATACTATATTTTTTAACCTTATGACCTTGACCTAGATATTTGACCTACTTTTTAAAAAAAACCAAGATTGGCTATATCTATTGATTGGCAAGTGATAGGGCTTTGATATTTCTCTTGTGTATTCCTTTTGACAATACCTTTCTACACATACCATCATTTTGACCTCATGACCTTGACCTAGATATTTGACCTACTTTTAAAAAAAATTAAGGTTTGCTATATCTTTTGATTGGTAAGTGATAGAGCTTTGATATTTCATATGTGTATTCCTTCTTGTGACAAGGCCTTTCTACACATATCATAACTTTTGACCTCATGACCAAGACCTAGATATTTGACCTACTTTTCAAAAAATCTTAGATTGGCTATTTCTTTTGATTGCTGAGTGATAGGCTTTGATATTTCACATGTGCATTCCATGTGACAAGACCTTTCTTCACATACCATCATTTTTAGCTCACCTCGACGAAGTTGAGTGAGCTTATGCTATAACCCCACGCGTCCGCGTATCTGACAAAGTACTGATGCTACAGTAACCAAACTGGCACAAGTGATTCATTTTTGGATGCTGAGGTAAACCAATGCATCGGATGCAGCATCTGACCTACATTTTCCGCTTGAGTGACTTGGTTAAGAAGTTTGGGGTAGCTCAGTATCTGACAAAGTACTGATGCTACAGTAACCAAACTTGCACAAGTGATTCATCTTTGGATGCTGAGGTGAACTCATGCATCGGATGCAGCATCTGACCTACATTTTCCGCTTGAGTGATTTGGATAAGAAGTTTGGGGTAGCTTCATCTTTGGATGCCGAGATGGACCCATGCACCGGATGCAGCATCTGACCTACTTTTTCCACTTGAGTGATTTCGCTTTTAAAAGCCAATATTGAGCAGAGTATAAGTGCTGCATGTACCAAACTTGCATATTGGATGTATCTTTGATCAAACTTTCATAAAATGACCTTGACCTACTTTTTCTGCTTGAGTGGTTTTGCCTTTAAAAGCCAATATACATGTACTAAGAAATATGTTTGAACTGAATTTTGCTGTCACGAGGTGAGCTTCGTAATCTGTGATTACCTATGTTTTACCTCGTGCACTTGCCCTATATATTTGACCTACTTTTCAACAAATCTATGATTTGCTATATCTTTTGAGTGGTAAGTGATAGGGCTTTGATATTTCACATTTGTATTCCTTATGAAAAGACCTTTCTAAACATTCCATAATTTTTAACCTAGTGACCTTGCCCTTGATATTTGACCTAATTTCAATAAAAAAAATCCGCTACGCAGGCGACACAAGTATTCCTTGGATTGCTTTTTTTTCATACATGCATATTTCAGAACAATTTCCCTATTTAATGATTATTTTCTCTGTCTTATTTCTGTATCTATGGTAAACATAGTCGCCATATATCTTGTGTTACAGATTTGATTGGTTCAATACCTCCTTGCCCCTTTAGTAGGGGTAACTACAGGAAATAAAAAGGTGCACACTAAAAATTTTGACTGACTTGAAATGCCCGGAAGTATGTAAAATTGGTCTTTTTTGATTGCGAATCTTTGGCACGCATAAAAATGTAAAGAGAAAGGGGAGGGGGGGTCATGCATGTCCTTTTTTTGCAAATTTCACTTTTTTTACAGGAACTCTGCGTCCTCATCGAAAATGTTCCGAATTTTGCATATTTTCAAACCTATCTGTAGATTGCATAAAAGACAAGATCAAGTTCAAAGTTAAATTTATCACGACTATTGATTCAATATGCTAAAAATACATTTCCAAGCACCGCATTTCAGCATATTTACCGAAAATAATTTGTCCAAGTGGCTTCACTGGGTCATGAGGTTTGATACACCGTACACTGCTGTTTGGAAAATAAATTGGATCAATTTCTGCACAACTCACTTGAATTAATATTGTCCGCTAACAACTTGTCTGTGTTAATTGGATTAACACGATTTTGACTGTACGTTACATGTATTAAGATGAAATCAATACTATTCAAAAGCTCTCATTCATAGATTTCTGTATAATATGAATAAAGGCAAAACCGAAAAGTCTTTGTTTTTTATGCTTCCGGAATCAAAGATACGGGGGCATATAGTTTTTGGCCTGTCCGTCTGTCTGTTTGTCCGAAAAAACTCTACATTGGGCATAACTTTTGATAGGAAGGTGATAGAGCTTTCATATTTCACATGTGTATTCCTTGTGACAATACCTTTCCATTGATACCAAAATTTTTGACCTCGTGACCTTGACCTTGACCTTTGACCTACTTTTCAAAAACTTTAACATTGGGCATAACTTTTGAATGGTTAGTGATAGGGCTTTCATATTGTACATGTGTATTCTTTGTGACAAGATCTTTCCATTGATACCAACATTACTCTGACCCTGACCTCTCACATACTTAACAGAAAATGGTGTTTATACCAACAAAGATGCCACCGCGGGGCATTCGTGTTTCACAAACACAGGCTTTATTATTTTCTGGCATACTAGCTATTAATAATGAAAGGTTTGGTGTTCAATTTTAAATAAACTTAATTTATGAAATCATTTCATTGTTTTATTCTGTTTCTGTTGCACATTAATGTGGAATTTTACAAAATGATTTTATTTTTGATGTTGCATAATCGAACTATACTAGCTGGGCATATGACTTTGGATCGCATAATCCATCTTTTCAAATCAGTAAAAAAGTTGTTGTTTTGAAATGTGACTATTTTCTCTTGTTTGTACTTTTAAAGGTTGTCTGAAAAAAAAAAACTTGTCTGCATCCGGCAAAAATCTTGTTAGAAAGGTTGTGGGCTAAAATCCTGGTACTGGCACTATCAGTATTCAATGTCAGTATGTCAATTAGAGCGTGCATGGGTATCAGGTGAGCGTTGTGCCCCCTGGGGCTCTTGTTTACCGTTCCCTTACGTTAGATGAACTTTATGCCTACAAAACTTGTGGTCAAATACATGAAGGTTTTATATCTGTCCACGCGTTTTATTGTCCGTGTACTTGTCTTTGACAAAATCTTTAAGATTAGGTATACACGTATTCATGTTACTATTGAAAATATAATTCTCAAACAGCAAGTGATAGACATTTCATTTTTCATGTATATATATATATATATATGTTTTTTCACAAAATCGTTTTGCACCAAGACTTTTGACCTTCATCTTCGAAATTTGATATATGTAAAAAATCTGCTATATCTTATTGATACCGCATGACATAATTTTCACAAGCACTGCTATACTAGTAAATACCATAGAGAACATAAAACTTGGTTCTTGAACCGCGAGTTTATTAAATACAAAAACTCAGAAAACCAAACGTTTACTTAGATCAAAGAAAGAAAGTTAAAGAAATAACAGAACATCAATTAGTAACATCTGTCGTGATAATATTTCTTATTCACCTACTACTAAACAATAAACTTATATTATAATGGTATGTTTTTTAGATGGTGGTGATTTTTCGTTGGTGACACAAGAGAACCCTGAAGTAATCACCGTGGAAACCAATTTTAGACGAGCCCTTATCATCCTGGTGGCCGTTTTCTTCTTCATCTTTATCATTATTGTTTTGATTATAGTGCTTATATGCCGGTATTATAGGTATGTTGGAAAGGAATTTGAAAAGCATGTGCTATCATCTAGGCCACGGTAATACTTATTTTGTTTTGCATCCGCTTGATGATTAATTTTATTGAGACACAAACATAAAGATGCTAATCTCAATATCTT
Source organism: Pinctada fucata (assembly GCA_028142955.1). Classification (NCBI taxonomy): domain Eukaryota; kingdom Metazoa; phylum Mollusca; class Bivalvia; order Pterioida; family Pteriidae; genus Pinctada; species Pinctada fucata. Next base: position 34,645,845 of record AP027109.1, on the reverse strand, counting down.
ACAAACCAAAGAGTTAATTCTAAATAAAACTAAATCACATCAAAGATGATACGTTGATCCTGAAGGCTGCATGTTCCGCCAAGAGCCAATTAAGAAATTGTATGTTGTAAATGAAGAAGAATGTCATAGCCCAGTTTACACAAAAACTCTGAAAGTTGGTAATTTACATGAATACATTTTATACTGACGAATTATTTAGTGCTAAAATCTTATATGCATCTGATGACCTTATAAAAAACTTTTTAGACCTTTAGATCTTTATGTTGTTGAACATTATAGGTATAATACCGTCCATTGATTAGGATCCAACCTCGCATATTGCTGAAAGACAAAAGTTTTCCCCTTAAAAAGTTAGTTAGAATTACGAAATGAACATTCTTCGTGAAATAGGTTCTTTTTCAAGATTTTTTTCACTTCGACAATGCTCTTTGATCATTTGTTTAGTTGGTAAGTAATATTGTATGTTTTCTTCTCTGCATTTTCTAGAAAACGTATTCCAAAGAGAAGAAGCGTGCCAAATTTTCCATTTAATGAGGAGAATGTATCGTTATACGATAAAGACAAGTAAGTATGTTTGAATGCATGATTTGCATTAGATGAAGATTTTATAGATATATGATTTGCATTAGATGAAGATTTTATAGATATATGATTTGCATTAGATGAAGATTTTAAAGATATACAAAATGTATGATTTGCATAAGATGAAGATTTAATAGATATATGATTTGCATTAGATGAAGATTTTATAGATATATGATTTGCATTAGATGAAGATTTCAAAGATATACAAAATGTATGATTTGCATAAGATGAAGATTTTATAGATATATGATTTGCATTAGGTGAAGATTTTATAGATATATGATTTGCATTAGATGAAGATTTTATATATATATGATTTGCATAAGATGAAAATTTTATAGTTACATGATTTGCATAAGATGAAGATTTTATAGATATATGATTTGCATTAGATGAAGATTTTATAGATATCTGATTTGCATTAGATGAAAATTTTATAGATACATGATTTGCATAAGATGAAGATTTTATAGATATATGATTTGCATTAGATGAAGATTTTATAGATATATGATCTGCATAAGATGAAGATTTTATAGATATGTGATTTGCATTAGATGAAGATTTTATAGATATATGATTTGCATTAGATGAAGATTTTATATATATATGATTTGCATAAGATGAAGATTTTATAGATATGTGATTTGCATTAGGTGAAGATTTTATAGATATATGATTTGTTTTAGGTGAGTATTTTATAGATATAACAAAATGTCAAACGATTTCTGCATTTGGATTTCACAATGCAGTTAAGAAGCTATGAAGTACTAGTTTAAACAGCCCGAATTAACCAGTCCATTGAAAAAGGGGGGGGGGGTGGCAAATAACCGTACTGCACGCCAGGCTAGGTCAAGAATATCGAGAGTTTGATAAAAACAAGAGCCCCAGGGGGCACAACGCTCACCTGATACCCATGCACGCTCTAATTGACATACTGACATTGAATACTGATAGTGCCAGTACCAGGATTTTAGCCCACAACCTTTCTTACAAGATTTTTGCCGGATGCAGACAAGTTTTTTTTTCAGACAACCTATAAAAGTACAAACAAGAGAAAATAGTTACATTTCAAAACAACAACTTTTTTACTGATTTGAAAAGATGGATTATGCGATCCAAAGTCATATGCCCAGCTAATATAGTTCGATTATGCAACATCAAAAATAAAATCATAAATGTCATTAATGTGCAACAGAAACAGAATAAAACAATGAAATGATTTCATAAATTAAGTTTATTTAAAATTGAACACCAAACCTTTCATTATTAATAGCTAGTATGCCAGAAAATAATAAAGCCTGTGTTTGTGAAACACGAATGCCCCGCGGTGGCATCTTTGTTGGTATAAACACCATTTTCTGTTAAGTATGTGAGAGGTCAGGGTCAGAGTAATGTTGGTATCAATGGAAAGATCTTGTCACAAAGAATACACATGTACAATATGAAAGCCCTATCACTAACCATTCAAAAGTTATGCCCAATGTTAAAGTTTTTGAAAAGTAGGTCAAAGGTCAAGGTCACGAGGTCAAAAATTTTGGTATCAATGGAAAGGTATTGTCACAAGGAATACACATGTGAAATATGAAAGCTCTATCACCTTCCTATCAAAAGTTATGCCCAATGTAAAGTTTTTCGGACAAACAGACAGACGGACAGGCCAAAAACTATATGCCCCCGTATCTTTGATTCCGGAAGCATAAAAAACAAAGACTTTTCGGTTTTGCCTTTATTCATATTAAATTATACAGAAATCTATGAATGAGAGCTTTTGAATAGTATTGATTTCATCTTAATACATGTAACGTACAGTCAAAATCGTGTTAATCCAATTAACACAGACAAGTTGTTAGCGGACAATATTAATTCCAGTGAGTTGTGCAGAAATTGAGCCAATTTATTTTCCAAACAGCAGTGTACGGTGTATCAAACCTCATGACCCAGTGAAGCCACTTGGACAAATTATTTTCGGTAAATATGCTGAAATGCGGTGCTTGGAAATGTATTTTTAGCATATTGAATCAATAGTCGTGATAAATTTAACTTCGAACTTGATCTTGTCTTTTATGCAATCTACAGATAGGTTTGAAAATATGCAAAATTCGGAACATTTTCGATGAGGACGCAGAGTTCCTGTAAAAAAAGTGAAATTTGCGGAAAAAAAAAGGACATGCATGACCCCCCCCCCCTTTTTTCTTTACATTTTTATGCGTGCCAAAGATTCGCAATCAAAAAAGACCAATTTTACAGACTTCCGGGCATTTCAAGTCAGTCAAAATTTTTAGTGTGCACCTTTTTATTTCCTGTAGTTACCCCTACTAAAGGGGCAAGGAGGTATTGAACCAATCAAATCTGTAACACAAGATATATGGCGACTATGTTTACCATAGATACAGAAATAAGACAGAGAAAATAATCATTAAATAGGGAAATTGTTCTGAAATATGCATGTATGAAAAAAAAACAATCCAAGGAATGCTTGTGTCGCCTGCGTAGCGGATTTTTTTTTATTGAAATTAGGTCAAATATCAAGGGCAAGGTCACTAGGTTAAAAATTATGGAATGTTTAGAAAGGTCTTTTCATAAGGAATACAAATGTGAAATATCAAAGCCCTATCAATTACCACTCAAAAGATATAGCAAATCATAGATTTGTTGAAAAGTAGGTCAAATATATAAGCCAAGTGCACGAGGTAAAACATAGGTAATCACAGATTACGAAGCTCACCTCGTGACAGCAAAATTCAATTCAAACATATTTCTTAGTACATGTATATTGGCTTTTAAAGGCAAAACCACTCAAGCAGAAAAAGTAGGTCAAGGTCATTTTATGAAAGTTTGATCAAAGATACATCCAATATGTAAGTTTGGTACATGTAGCAGTTATACTTTGCTCAATATTGGCTTTTAAAGGCAACATCACTCAAGCGGAAAAAGTAGGTCAAGGTCATTTTATGAAAGTTTGATCAAAGATACATCTAATATGCAAGTTTGGAACATCTAGCACTTATACTTTGCTCAATATTGGCTTTTAAAGGCAAAATCACTCAAGCGGAAAAAGTAGGTCAAGGTCATTTTATGAAAGTTTGATCAAAGATACATCCAATATGCAAGTTTGGTACATGTAGCACTTATACTCTGCTCAATATTGGCTTTTAAAAGCGAAATCACTCAAGTGGAAAATGTAGGTCAGATGCTGCATCCGATGCATGGGTCCATCTCGGCATCTAAAGATGAATCACTTGTGCAAGTTTGGTTACTGTAGCATTAGTACTTTGTCAGATACTGAGCTACCCCAAACTTCTTATCCAAATCACTCAAGCGGAAAATGTAGGTCAGATGCTGCATCCGATGCATGGGTTCACCTCAGCATCTAAAGATGAATCACTTGTGCAAGTTTGGTTACTGTAGCATCAGTACTTTGTCAGATACTGAGCTACCCCAAACTTCTTAACCAAGTCACTCAAGCGGAAAATGTAGGTCAGATGCTGCATCCGATGCACGGGTTCACCTCAGCATCCAAAAATGAATCACTTGTGCCAGTTTGGTTACTGTATCATCAGTACTTTGTCAGATACTGAGCTACCCCAAACTTCTTAACCAAGTCACTCAAGCGGAAAATGTAGGTCAGATGCTGCATACGATGCATGGGTTCACCTCAGCATCCAAAGATGAATCACTTGTGCCAGTTTGGTTACTGTAGCGTTAGTACTTTGTCAGATACTGAGCTACCCCAAACTTCTTAACCGGACGCGGACGCGGACGCGTGGGGTTATAGCATAAGCTCACTCAACTTCGTCGAGGTGAGCTAAAAATGATGGTATGTGAAGAGAGGTCTTGTCACATGGAATGCACATGTGAAATATCAAAGCCTATCACTCAGCAATCAAAAGAAATAGCCAATCTAAGATTTTTTAAAAAGTAGGTCAAATATCTAGGTCTTGGTCATGAGGTCAAAAGTTATGATATGTGTAGAAAGGCCTTGTCACAAGAAGGAATACACATATGAAATATCAAAGCTCTATCACTTACCAATCAAAAGATATAGCAAATCTTAATTTTTTTGAAAAGTAGGTCAAATATCTAGGTCAAGGTCATGAGGTCAAAATTATGGTATGTGTAGAAAGGTATTGTCAAAAGGAATACACAAGAGAAATATCAAAGCCCTATCACTTGCCAATCAATAGATATAGCCAATCTTGGTTTTTTTTAAAAAGTAGGTCAAATATCTAGGTCAAGGTCATAAGGTTAAAAAATATAGTATGTGAAAAAGGGCTTGTCACAAGAAATACACATGTGAAATATCAAAGCCCTATCACTTACCAATCAAAAGATATAGCCAATCATAGATTTTTTGAAAAGTAGGTCAAATATCTCGGTCAAGGTCACGAGGTCAAAAAATATGGTTTGCGTAGAAAGGTCTTGTCACAAAGATTACACATGTGAAATATCAAAGCCCTATCACTAATCAATCAAGAGATATAGCCAATATTAGATTTTTAGAAAAGTAGGTCAAATATCTAGGTCAAGGTCAAAAGGTCAAAAATTATGATATGTGTATAAAGGTCTTGTCACAAGGAATACACATGTGAAATATCAAAGCCCTATCACTTACCAATCAAAATTTGTGGGGTGTGACACCCAAGTGTGACACCCAAGTGTGACAGACAGACGGACAGACGGAGGGACGGATGGACGGACAGACGAACAACAGACAAAGTGATCCCTAAGTGTCGCTGTGCTTCGCAGGCGACACAAAAAGTCAACATCTTAAAAATAAATTCAGCGTATATTTGATAGCGTATGTGGCCAAGTTAATTCGAAGTATGAAAATAAGTACACAAAGCCAAACTAGCTATAGCTTGTCTTATTTAAAAAATCATTAAAAATCTAAAAGTTGATATTTTGACCAAATTCTTTCACAGTTTCATTTCTAGCTATAAATATAAAAATAAAAGAGAAAAAAAACTGAAAAAGGGAAAAAAAAATTGTTGGGGTCCCGCCGGGGTTTGAAGCTACTCCCCATGGGTCCATTTGGCATGGAAAACATACATTAAACCTATGTACAATCTTAAAAAATATTCCTTAAACATCCAAAAGTGGATATCTTGACAAAATTCTTTCACTTGTAGGGTACCATGCATGAGTACCTCATACCTACAAATTGTCATGACAATCTGAAGAGTGGTTATAGAAAAGAAGCAGAAAATGTATGAAAATCAACCCCCCCCCCTTCCTTTTTACATAAGAAAAAAATTCATAAAAAATCAAAAAAATAAATTTTAAGCATAAAATACATATCAAAGCATTAAGTAAGTTAAATATGATAAATATGTAGTAAATGAGTGTGTAAAATCATACACTTATTGAGTTATTTAAAGAAATAGTGCAAAAATGTGCACTTCTGACAAAGTCCGAAAAGACGTCAAAAACGCGTCAAAAATTTGACTTCGAAGTGGAACCAAAAATAACAACACTTCTTAAGACATCTCTCTAGATCATCCTGATGCTTTCGTTTTGTCGATACATGCTTCGGTTCTGAAGAAGAAGTTTGTCAAAGGAGGGTACCCCCCGTGACCTACTTTTGGCTGTGGTGGCGCCACCTGTTGACAGATCCGGACGAAAAACAACAACACTTGTAGGGGACCATGAGTACTTCATACCTACCAAGTTTCATCAAAATCCCTTCAGCCGTTCTGGAGAAGAAGTTTAAAATGTGAAAAGTTTACGACGACGGACGACGGACGACGGACGACGACGACGGACGACGGACGACGGACGCAACACTATGACAATAGCTCACTTGAGCCTATGGCTCAGGTGAGCTAAAAACCGAAACGCTGATAAATATAGTGAAATTATAATTTGACATCAGCAAATTTTAAAATCCATATTGTACAATCCACTGGTAGTTCGTCACATCTAAAGTTCAATAACGAAGAAATACTTTAAGAAACCACCTATGGTGAACTTTAACGTACATGAAGATTTTAAATTTGATACCATTCTCAATTGTTTTCTATTTGTACACATATTTGATACCATATTCATTTGTTTTCCATTTATGCACATACAACATTATACAGCAAGACATTGAAATAATGAAATGAGATGTCTTGCTAAATAAAATATGTCTACTTTTGGATCCTTTTATAGAAATTAGTTCGTCTTATTAAACCTATTACTTTCTAATAATGTCTTAAATAATTTCTGAAAAGTGATAAACATATATAGGTAAAATTGTGTACTTCTCGGTATACTAGTATTCAATTTTGTATTAATATATTCTAGTGGAACTGTTAAAGTTTGAAAAGATGAGAATTTCGTTAAAGAAAAATGACTTAGTAATTGATTTGTACAGTTATGTTATACCAGTTGATATTTAAAAAAAAAACAATGATATATAAGATTGTTATAATCTTTTCAACGTAGTCTTATCGCATATCCCCTCAAAAGGTCTGTCCATCAAAATATAAATACTTCCATCAGATGACCGCCCTAAGTAGGTACCTATTACCTGTTGGTCTTGTTTATGGTTTGAGTCTTTTTCTCCTTCTTGTTTTGGCGTTTTGAAGTCGTTTTGGTCTGTACCTTTTACGTCGCTGTTGTATATATCTTCTGTGTTTTCACTTTGAAGTCGTTTTGGGGTTTTGCTGTTCGTGCTGCAACCGAGTCTTGTTGGAGATCCCCTCCTTTCTTCTCTATAAGAACACGCATCGTATTACAAACTGCATATAAGTTACTTTGAAAACGGTTAGAATGCATGTTTAAACGAGTAAATTATGATTCCACTCTATTTTCAGTGCACTGAACAAGGAAGTACAGAAGGAGCACGAAGATTCGGAGAGCATTAATCTACCTCAGCCAAGGTAAAATTGGAAAATTTAGGGAATGGCTATTTCTTTTTGAAATGACATCTGTGGTAGAATGATTATCAGATATTTTGATTTTGGATAATGATAGATCAAAACTGATGTGTAGGTTATAAAGGTATAAGAATAAGGCACAATATTACGTGTCTGTTGCAGCTTTTTGTTAGGATGGTTTATTTTATTGGGGTTTTGATGTTGATATTTATGTCCAGTATTGTAGATCGCGAAAATTTTGAAGGCATGACATAATTTGCCCACAGCTCTATATTTTTCCATCTAAAGGCCAGGTGATTTTTATCTTATTTTCAGCCCTTCAGATCCATTACCAGACGTTTCTTTTATTAACCCGATGTATATCAGACGAAGTCAACAACGTCGGTCGTCTGGCGAGTCTCCTGAGCAGACGTCATCCGTTCGAGTCATCAGTACCTGATACACAGCAGGGGAAGGAGGGGAATTACCTCTGAGGTGCTGGTACGGAAGTCACTACAGTCGGAGAGAGAAAATTCCATTCATAGAATTTGAGAGAACAAATCTTCAGTCTAACATTTTTTTTGGAAAAAAGTTGAATTTTATCCTTCTATTTGAGACAGCATTTGTTTTTGATCCTTCAAAAGTACGATGTTGAATGAAAGATATGTTCCAATGTTAGAGAACAAAATGTTTTTTATGATGAACATAAATTGATAATTAATTATAATAAAAAATATGAATCAATTTTGTTAATTTCAATTGGAAAGTTAGGGCGTAAAGTATCGTTGTAGCAGAATCTGAAATGGTTCAGTTAATTTCATATTGCCGTCTTTAGGTGGGAGGTCTAATGGTGACCGTAATGTCAATCGGTAACTTCTGCACTTGGGCTTACATGCGTACATGCAACGAAGTATATTTTTGGGGAAATCTAACAACCTGATTGCATGATCAAAGGTGTCAGAATCAACTTATGGAAAAGATCCTGATATCACAAATAAGACTCTCTGCTTGGTACTTGTCCGATGTACAGCTTTATACGAAAGCCTTATTATATTATTGTACTCTGCCTGACTGTGACGAGGGGACTCCATCATGGGTTCTGTCCAAACCTCATTTGAGAAGACAACCTAACCACCTGTTCTCTCTGAATGAAAAGCGGACTCCTCGGGTGATTACATGCATGAGCTAACTTCAGCCGGAAAAGCACGAACAGTTCTTTGTACGCGTATGCTTTTGATATCCATTTGCTCATTCGTCTGTGTGTTACTTTAGCTCCCGCATTTTACTTATCTGTTTATGTCGTCATCTTACAGTGAGGAGACTTTTTTAAAACATATCTAGTCTGCGTTCTTCAAAGCCACTGGGTAACCGGAAAAGTGGGAGGGTTATGAGAATGTAATCCTGATAACCACACCTTTTGCTACTGACATGCCAGATGACCGTCCGAAGGCGACACCGGTTGCCCATTTGTCTCATTAGTTTATTGAAATCTTTGGTTATTGGAGTGCAGTTCCTTCTCCCTTGTGTGCGGAGGGGCCCCAGCTTTATATCTTCTTGTAGAAAATTGAAGACCAATTTATTATGCAACATTTGTCACATGTTGTGTTTGTCTACTCTGTGTTTTTACATAGGGATATTGTGGTGGTTTGATGTTGGTGCTGCAAGAAGTCATTTTGAAGATCAACTCTGGTAAGAAATTCGTAGGTAACAATAAAAAAAGCGAAAGACGGCACAATATCATTTCAAAATAAAATCAATATGGCACTTTCATACAGATACTAATTGGCGAGAAAAAAACTTACATTAAAAGAGACTTTATCCGCCAATTTTCTTTCAATTAAGAAATGACTGTCTTACTTTTGGTGTTCATGGGTGGATAATCTTGTTGGCAAATTCCGTGAATCGCTTCAATTTGCACGTGTCCAACCAGAATTATACACCCATGGACACCAAAAGTACACGTAAGACACTCATTACTTACATTTGCATCTATTCTAAATGTCGGTCAGTTTTATTTGCATGCACTTCGGATATTATGCCTGTTATAGCGTCAAATGTATTTGAACGTTGGTAAATTCTCCCTACATGCAAAACGTGAACGTGATGTCACAATAGCAACCCAAGTTATTGAAATATAATTCTAGTTGCCTAATGGGCGTTTAACACGGGGAATCTACTAGTAATGTAAATATTGACCAATCAATGTACAGCTTGTCATAAAATAAGAAAATCTGTATTCTTATGGAAGCTACACTGTGGTAGTTTGGACGATCTTGCGCCTTGCGACATCTCTTATATCAAGGTAAATATAACAAAATTTATGATAGACAATTTGTTTTGTATAAGACAATGAGTATTCATGAAAAGTATGTCATAATCGAGTATGTGGAATGTTTTGTAAAAGGTAAACATAACGAGAAATTAATTTTTCTTGAAAACATTTTTCATTGTAAACTATGGCAAATTCCAAATTTATATATTTGATAACTTTTTTATTGTTGGTATGACTTTCCTTCATATTTGAAATACAATATATTGGATATTCTAATTATTTATTGAAGAATTTGAAACCTTTCCGTACATACCTTTCTGTAAAATAACATAACTTTTATTTTAGAATATCTTTCAAAGAACGTAATAATGGAAATCGGAGTTATCTTTCTGTGTACGTCAGAAATACAGATCTTCGATGTAAAGATTAAAAATTTTGGGTGCCGGATATGTCCTTAACGTGTACACATTTAATTAATGTTTCTCAAAATTAAGTAATTGTACATTCTATGATTTTTTTTCAAAGTATATTTTTCAAGTTGTTACCAATAAATGCGCTGACTTTCTGTAATGATTTTTTTCTTGCCCGGAAAAGAATTTTCTCGTATTCCATTTTTGAATCACACTGGGGGAAATGACGTCTGCGAGGTCCCAACTAGTCGCTGATGTTATTCTTCAACCACAGGCAATATCAAGCTAAAGAGGGTAATATCATCCTTTCTAAAGCTTCTTCAGAACCGAATAGTTGTTATTTTTTTTATAGATTTTTCGGACATCTCGTACTCATTTTCACTTATCGTTTGAAAAAGTCATTTAAGGAAATTGAAGTTTTCTTAATCGCTCAAGCTTCTTGAAATAAACATTTAAGAAGTACCCATCAGTTTTATAGGCTCACATTCGAGAAGGCAAGGAAAAAGCATAAGCGTTTATATCGGAACAGCTGCGAACCCCGGAATTTAAACAATATTCCGAAGTGAGACCAGGTGTTCGGGGAGAGACGTCATCTCCTGTTTGCATGCAACACCTGTCGCAACAGTTCCATGAAAACATTTCATCCAATTCTAATTTACCAGACACCTGTACCAGGATAGTAAATCCTCATGAGTGGTATGTCACACGTTTCTTGCGACTGAATTGTTCAAGTTTATGACTTTTTTCCAGTTCTGTCACCTGAATGAAAAGAAGGGAGGAGATCTCCAACAAGACCCCGTTGCAGCATCAACAGTAAAACACCAAAACACCCGATGCAAAAACACAAAAGACGAGTACAGCACGAGACGGAAAAGAGACACACGACATGTAAACATCAAACACAAAAGACTACACATAAACCGACGAGACCAATGGGTAACCGGTGCCGACTTTGGACGGCCATCTGTCACGCAAGTAGCAAATGGTGTGGTTATCCTGGATTACGGTCGCACAACCCTCTCACTTCTCCAATTACCCAGAGGTCTCGAAGAACGTACAATTGTGGTGTAAAACAACCTCCTCACTGTAAGATGACATCACACAAACAAGACCGCGAAACGCAGAGGCCCCATAGACACAGATGAATATGTAAATTGATATAAAAAGAGGGCATGCGTAATACAGTCCGTGCTCTGCCGGCTGTAGCGAGCTCATGTATGTAATCACCCGAGGAGTCCGACTGACATTCAGAGAGGACAGGTGGTCGGGGCCCTGTCTTCTCTAAAGAGGTTTGGACAGGGCCCGTCATGGAGTCCCGTCGTCACAATCAGTCAGAGTGCAAGTCTCAAGGATGCGCTTGTACAAGACTGTAGATTGGTCAAGTACCAAGCCTAGTGTCCGTCTGGTGACATTAGGATCATACCCACGGTATAAAAGGCGTTTGATGATGCTGACGCATTTTCGATGGTTATGAATGAAGTTTCGTTTAGATCTTTATTCAATTGCATATCATAAATTACTTGATGGAGATTCCTTCCTTCGTTTGATAGTTTGGAATTGTCTCATTTTATTCTGAATAACATCGATATTAAAGGAGGTTAACATCCTAACGCCATCCCTAAAATTATATTTTGGCAACGGATCTTGTATAACTATGCTATGTACACGTATCGACCCTACAGGAAATTAGGAGTCTCAAGCTCTTAACAAAGTAAATACACAAAGTTCAAAAGGCAAGGACTTGTCCGATTAACTTGTAACCATGTGACAACTTGACTGGTAATGTCGTAACCAAAAAAAGGACAGCAAAATGTGAAATTAGGGATATTAGTTGCGCAGTAATTTAAAATAAGAATAATTTTGCTTAATCGAAAGTTTCCTTATTCGGTGTGAGAATATAAAGGGACTGCTTGTTGAGCTATAGATTCAATAAATAGATCACATTATTTAATCTTCTATCACGGCATAGATGGGGCTTTCACTTTACAAATTATATTCGAAGAAAATGATAAAATGAAAACTGAAGTTTTCGTATCCTGACTTGTTATATTAGCAAATGAACTTAATCATCATATTCAACCCAACAAAGTTGGACCGCGGTTTCTGTGTGTTTGCATTGTTTCCGCTCTGAGGATGAGTATTTCTTGCAATTTTCTAATCTAATCTTGGAAATATCAGAAAAAGGATATACCGAAGGGATCACTGACGAGGGTTGAGTACCCGAAACGTGCATGTCTGGTCCATGCTGCAAATTTATCTGTTTATAAATAAAAGTTTAAACATATTTTATTTCAATAAAACGAAAAGGGATTGGGCAACAAGTTTTACCAACATTATGTAAAGCCCTCTCCCTATACATGATACATAGAAATAAATAGTCATAAAGATGGCGACAAGTGGTATCTTCACAATTTTTTAAATAACAATGATGATGATGATGATGATGATGATGATGATGATGATGATGATGATGATGATGATATCTAATAACATTATATATATAGATATAAATAAATTATAAGGAAAAAGTGGAAAAGTGAAGAAAGGAAGGAAAATGACCCTCAGTTAAATCTCTTGGTTGCTTTAATGTACTTTTGCACAGATAATAAAATTATTGAATTTGTTTCATCGTCAAAATTAACATCTCCAAATAACAATTGCTCTAGAGTTAGGGGTATATAATTTGAGAGTTCGTCAATCAAGGAATCACGTTGATTTACATATCTAGGACATTCTAATAAAAAGTGAAACGCATCTTCAAAAGGATTACCACAAGAACATGATGGAGAAGAACTAATGTTAGATTTAAATAAGTCAGAGTTAAGAGAACTACACATATGTCTAATTCTTGACAGTTGGATATTTGTAAATCTATCACCCACGAGAAAATATTTAGGAATCTTATAAACATCACTTTTAAGAAAACTTTTAAATTGATTATAAGAAGAACAATTTCGAAAATCACTATCCAAATTATTCCAAAGTTTCACAGATGAGGGTATAAACGATCTTAATGTACTTTCCAATCTATAAATAGGTAAAGAATAGTCATATGAATTTCTAAGATTTCTAGAATTTGTTCTTCTCATAGGTGTAGTAATGTCAGACAAATATTGAGGAACTAGATTGTTATGAATTTTGAAAAAAAGGTAGAGTTTACGTCGTTCTCGTCTGTCCTTCAAAGGTTCCCACCCAGTTTCCATGTAAATAGATTCTCTTTTGGCAAAAATTGGTAAACCTGTAATTATTCTACCTGCACTGATTTGAACTTTCTCTAATTTTTCAATATCACAAACACCCAGCCCATCCCAGACTTCACAAGCATATTCCAAAGATGGTAGAATGAATGTATTATAAATCTTTAAAAGTGTTTCCTTACTAAGAGTATATTTCAATTTACGTAAATAGTTAATTTGTTTGCTAGCAGATTTACAAATATTTTCAATGTGGGAAGTCCATTTACCATTTGACCTTCTATATAGAGATCAGAATTAGATACATTTTCATCCAAGTGAGTTTCGGTTACACAGATTATGTCATAATCGGAAGCTATATCACTAAGGTAAGCAACTTTATTTCTTAAACTACGAATGTTGAGGTGAAAGATAGAAATGTGATCAAAAGAAGGTCCAGGGTTGGGATGGATATCCATAGATAATAATAGCAGTAGCATAAGATAGGCCTTGAGGTTTGTATTACATACTATTGAGATGACTGGTAGAAAAAGGAAACTATTGAAACTTTAATATCAAGTATAAGACAATCTCCAAGTGAACTAAAACCAATATTTTTAAACATTTTGCGAAAAGAAAACAAAAACTTTTCAATGCGAAAAGAATTTAACTTCATATAATGCATCCCTATCGCCACTCTATATTGATTAATATCGTTACCCATTATCAAAGACGATTATGTGACAATAGTGGCGTGGCGATAGGGTGGCTAGAGGGACGCGTACGTTTAATGAAGGGTCATTTGGAAGTAGGTGAAGCATGATATGCAAATGAAATACAGTAGAATAGACACAAGAGTGAGTAAGTAGGACGGAGTAAGGTGAAATTGGACAACAATAATGTGGATGTTGCAGAACGTATCTATACAAAAGGGTCATAAAAGTGGTAGAACGAAACCAAGATGGATATGAATAATACATAAACATGAAAAAGAATGAACATTGATGAATATGAACATGAATGAAAAGAATTGGAAATGAACAAATCAAACAAAAGAGTATGTACAAAACCATAACTGACAATAATGTGTCATTAAATGGAATGAAAAATAGGTAAACATGAAAACAGTCAGTGACCATGTAATGGTCCGCATTGTATTTAACACTATAACAAAATGAATATAATACGATCATTGACTGACGTTGCAAGTAAGATAAAGAAAGTAAATCTGATAAAGTTGAAAATGATGAAAAATGGACTATGAAATGAAAATGATACAAAATAAGTAGTAGACCAAAATAGGTAAACATTGGTTATGATCTTATATATAACTGTTTGAGAGCGGATAGGTGTATATAAAAGGAAAAGAAAATTTGGTGCATGTAGATATAATACATGTATATACCTAAATGGGGCAAAATTAAATGGTATTGTATGTATAATATGTCACGTTTCTAGTGAAAATAGGCACAAACTTTTGTACAGTAACCAATGAAACAGATCATGTATTAAATTATGATATTTACTAATATATATAGTGAAAAAAAATGAAGAGTTGTGTATATCTATAAAGAAGACTCAATAGAAGAAACAAAGAGAGTCGTATTCAATTAATGTAATATAGTATAGAGCCATATCGCTGGTGAACTAAATCACTCGTCACTCAAGAAGCAGCATCAGCAGCCTCACGCGCTAACATCGGAACCAAACGCTCTAAGTCAGCAACGGATCGTACCAGGTGTTTTTCACCAGACTCGGATAACTTTAGGAAGATTCGTCCATCGTTAGTCCAGAAAGAGTGCACGTGGCGGGACTTCTTCGCACGAGAAATATTGGACACGATAGACTGCGCAGCTACGTTAAGGTGCTCCACGCAATGACGTTAGAGAAAATTCCGCGAAAACATTGTGTGACGTTATAAATGACGTCACATCAGTTATCGTATGCTAGGGATATTTCAAGGGATAAATTGTACTGGATCGATTTTCAATATTATTGAGCTTTCATCCTATCCCTTACATCAACTCTAAATGTTCCCAGTATCTTATTTACGAGAAGTAATGAAAGAATGCGTGTTTTTCCACAGTTTTGCCCATCGGGTCATTGTAGGTCAAGCATGCGCAGTCTGAGTTCAGTGTTAAAGGGAAGCTTTGGATGAGAAACCGCTTTTATTCACAGAGGAATCACTGATTTTCAATTAGTAAATCAATATAAGGAATTGATAATGGTATCCTCATAAAGGAGCACAATTTTTATTTAGATTATTTGTTAGATATTGTCCATATTTAGCTATTTAATGGAGTTTTACTGATTTACCGGCTTTAAAATAATTATTTCTTATTCATTTTTATATTCATTTAGTTGTTGTTGCTGCCGGGGTGGGGTTGGGGGGTTGGGGTTGGGGGGTTGGGGGGTTTGGGGCGAGGGTGCCAGCTCATGCACATTAATACAGTTTATTCTCAAGCATTATTTTTAAAAATATATATAATATATACAATTACGAATACGGTGCTAAAATACATGTGTCAATAAATGGCTATACGGCGGGCACCGTATTCATAGCCGGTACAACAGAACAATATTGAGACTTCAGATACGGTCAACTTGTACTAGACTAAATCTAAGAACAAATAAAAATAATAATAAAACAAATTGTAATCAGCAAGAGATCGGGCGGGTTATAATTAGACTGAAACATGAGTAGCCTACCCGGGAAAGAACCCCCCCCCTCTCTCTCTCTCTCTCTCTCTCTCTCTCTCTCTCTCTTATTTATTCAAGTTACATACATTTTTTTATTATAATTATTTTGTCACCGATAGAGATTTAGATGCTGATGAAAGCACTGTAACAAGTTTACAATCAATTTTGTTAAATACAAAATTAGAAGACGGTCAGTATCGCGGTCTCAATATTTAGTCCGCCGGGTTGGATTCAGTACGAGGAAATATTGCATTGATACATAGATTTCAATATTTGATCGACAGAAGTTTTATTGTCTAGCGGCAACCTTTATCACCACAGTTATTCCCTACCACAAACTTTCCCACAAAGAAAATATATAATGTTTTAACTTGAAAAACATATATACTAAAAGCGGATGCCCGGACGAGGCTTACCCTCCCGGGTCAGCCTCCCCCCCCCGGCCGGGCCCGCCTTCTTAATATATGTATATTACATTCTCATCGTTGTAAAAATTATACTAAATGAAACCCACTTTACATTGTATCAGATATTAAAAACCCGTGTTATTATGTTGTACACACGTATATATATGTTGCATATTTACTAACATGACTTATGCTTTCCCGCAAAATTTCTATGACGTAATCCAGATCACCTGTGCGTTTAGGTCCCATCTGAAAATAGACTGATATAGGGTAGTTGTAAAAAAAATGTAAATTGCAGGTGACTACCCTTGTACAATTTCGATATTTTTATACAGAACCTATAGAGGACACTTCAATTTACCAAGATTTTGCTGCGCATTTAATCGAAATTTTAATAGTTGTGTAAAATGTGGATGTAAAGTCGAGTTTTGCAGTGTTTTTACCACTTTTTTTCCTTCTCGGTATATTTTCTCCTCTTAATCGTTTCAAGTGGCACAATGCCCAGCACATTTCTAAATCTACAGGATTTACTGAAGAAAACGATATAACATTTATATTATTTTTTCCTTATTTACCACTTGCAAAATTCAATTTAAAACCGAGACAACACTGTAGAGTTATATTTAGGGCTGTCACGTGACACAGGGGAATCCCCTTGGTGATTTTTTTTTCTTAGCTACCAGACACCTACCAGATATTAAAAAAAATACAGCTTTGAACTAAAGAAAGAACGTTTAATCTGTAATTGAGGGTTGAATGTCAGGCACCGTAAAAATGGAATATTTTCAGCGCGACGTCAGCGTGGAGCACCTTAACGCAGCCGCGTGTCTATATCGTGTGAGATCTTCGGTGATGAAGATGCGATCTGGATCGGTTTTTAAATGTTTCTTCTTCATGAAGATCTCGTTCTTCAACTTCCATACTGTTTATAAATGATGCTATTGAATTTGAAGGCGTTTAACAATTACTATTATTTCAATCAAAATTAAAGTGTTTTGTGAAAAAAAACGTATTTTCCATTCAAATTTCGCTGATTTCTGAAGAATATTGATTGAATCTATAGAATTACAGTTAAAATAACATTCCTGCTATCATTTCTAGAAATAACATCGTTACTGAGGAAGTTTTACGGTCGATATGGGGAACTTGTCATACACTATGATGTCCCACTCTCCAGAATGGTGGATGATATTCTGTCATAGACCATTTGAACCATCCAACGAAACAACGAAAGATTGTACTGTATGTCTTCCGAAATGGAAGTAAAAGGATGCGACAGATCTACCGAATTTAAGCAAGCATGCAAGCAAGGGATGCTTACTCTTCCTGGGCACTTGGTCTCACTCCCATATCGGGAGTTCGCTTCTTTTCATATGGTGGAGGTTTTTGTTTGTTTGCTTTGGTTCCTGTTTTATCCTGATTTTGTATGCCTTCGGTTTCTGATTTTCTGAATTATCGTTTTTGTGCTGTATACAGAGATATGGTAATTATCCATATTTGTCAATTCTATAGATTGAATAAGTATTCTCCAGAAAACAGGGACTTTTGAATGAAAAATACATTTTCCCCCAAAACACTTTAATTTTAAATGAAATACTAGTAAAACATATATAATCTGAAAGAGCGTAAAACGAAGAAAATAGCTTTCTTACATTGCTTTCATAATTAAGAAAGGTTCTATAAAGTAATATACAGACATCAGAGATTTCTAATTGAAAATACAGTTTTCTGTATAAAAACATCAATTTCGAGGATTTAGCAAAATAGAAAATAAGAATATTAGATATATGTCATATGAGAGAGGAGACTTTAAAGATTTTTTTTAAGATCATATGCAATACCGAGGAACGGAGAAGCAGGATAAATTAAAATTTACTCAAATTTTTGTGAAAATTTGCAAAAAAAATTCCATTTTTTTACCAAAAACACACAGTAAAAATAGGAATTTGAACTTGCAAATTTTTTCATCTGAAAGAGCACCAAAATACTATATATTCACACTTTTTAATTAAAAAAAATCAACCATATAAAAGTCATACAATTGTTCCTATTTTCAGTGATTTTTTACTAAGAAAACATGTTTTCTCCCAAACACCTCCTTTGCAATGGAAATTTCTATGAGGTAATTTTTTATCTGAAAGAGCGCAA
The DNA here is from genome assembly GCA_028142955.1 of Pinctada fucata. Lineage (NCBI taxonomy): Eukaryota > Metazoa > Mollusca > Bivalvia > Pterioida > Pteriidae > Pinctada > Pinctada fucata. The sequence goes on along the minus strand of AP027109.1, from coordinate 34,627,305 downwards.
AAAATGCTACCAAGTTAGGCTGGTTTTGGAGGATCAAGGGGGGTTGAAACTAATCCAGTGATACATCCCCATTCTAGTCAACAAATATGGTCGCCGGGGGTTCTGATTGGCTAACGCATTTTTTTACTTCTACTCTGCAACCGCTACACAAAATTTTAACGAAAGCTTACAGAAAGCAATTACCTAAGGTCCTCTACCAAATGTATCTAGGTACAAATTGGCCACCGAGGGCTCTGATTGGCTGACGCATTTTCGACGTCTCCTCTAGAACCTCTACACAGAATTTCACGAAACCTTACCGCAAGCAAGTACTCTAGCTCCTCGACCAAGTTTGTGTTGTTGGTGCCGATTTGTAAACAATATGTATGGCAAGAGCTCTGATTTGCTGACGCATTCTCAACTTCCCTGCAACCGCTGCATAGAATATCACGAAACCTTACAGGAAGAAAGAACTTTAGGGCCTCCACCGATTTGTCCACTATCATTCTTTTGTCTGCAACTTAGATGAGCGATGTGGTCCCCTTGGGCCTCATATTGTGGATTTTTTTGCCTATTTATTGCTAATTTTTGATTGTGATTTTAGGCTTTGTGTTTGACTTGTATTCACTGATGTACATCAGCCTATCACAAACTCGTCCAATGGATCAATCTCTTATTGGTCAGATTAAATTTGATGTTGTCTACAGTTGTGTCCTTAAAAAATATTGAAAAATATCATCGAAATCAAAGGATGTTTACATCTTAGCACTTTGGCTGGAAGCATCACTGATGAGAATTTAATCATCGGAACACGTGTCTGGTGCATGAAAATTGGTTTGAAATTTCTTCAAGAGGGTATAGGGTTGGAACACTTCCGTATTATTATTGTAAATGTAAATGAATAAATGCAGGAAACGATAACGATTTTAACACCTTGTTTCTCACTTACTTACGTGTTGAAACTGATGAAAAAATAAGGACGTGGCAATGTGATATTTCTTTTTCTCTCATACCCGCGTATGTATTACAGAGTAGGCCCATGAAATACAGCTATGTGAGCTACTTCTGTATCACATATCACGTGACAGCTGTATCACATATCACGTGACGCTATTGTTTCGATTGTTTACGCTATTGTGACGTCATGATTTCAGCCCGCAAAACAAACAAGCTAGCGGCGACGTCGCCATAAAACTTCGATTTTAAGATCGTTTTTCAATGTACTCTTGCGTTTTATTTTGAAAAGCCTAATATTTGTAGTTTATTCTTATAGAATAAACCATTTTCGGGAGCGCTGAATTCGAATATCGCAATTTTTTTGCGATTAGATCAACTTGACATTTTTCCAAATTTCGTCCCCTTTCTTTCAGTTTTGTTTTGACCCTTAGATATGAGAGAAAAATACTCTTTTATGTTCTTCTATGAAAGATACATCGTTTCCACCCTCGGGGTCTCAAAATTTTGCAAAACCCTCGGCAAGCCTCGGGTTTTACATGATTTTGAGACCCCTCGGGTGGAACCGATGTATCTTTCATAGAAGACCATGAAAGAGTCTTATAGTCTCACACTCCACATGACGCATATTATGACGTCACAGAACGTTACGTCACATCATCTTTATATTTATGCACATTGTGGTATCAATTTTGGTTTAAAAGCATTTTAGGGGTAATGACATAAGCTGGGTGAGAAAAATAACCAATCATGACGTTGTGAATGAGAAGTGGGGATCTCATCCTCATGGAAACGATTTCCTACATCCACGACTCGGGAAGCATCGTCAAGGATTGAATTTTTTTTTCATTCGGATAAGATGTCCTGTCTCAGTCTTGAAATATTCTATTATTCATCTTTCCGACCAATAATTACATAACATTACAGTTAATGTAAGAAAGGAACTGAAATTTTCATTTTCATAAATATATATACTTTTGTAATCTTTGCAATTTTGTGCGTGTGTATTTGACTGTTGCCACTATAGCATGGTCGTGCTGATATATGTATGATAGTCTTAGGTTATGCAAAAAAAAAAACAAAACATACTCTTCCTAAGAAGAAAAGGGATGATTTCCAGCATGACCACCCTGCATTCACCCAGCGAAACAAACCCATAAGAAAGTGACACATAAGTGACGTCAGACAAAACTACCAACCCCAAAAAGACACAAAAATATTTACTAGAACATCATACAATATATTTATTTTTTATATTTATTCAGGCAATAATCATGTACAAATATACGATAAATTCAAGACAATATAAATTAATTTCAAACAATATAGCACTATTAACCTAAAGTATCACATACAAAAATCGAATTTCCTACTTAAATGTTATCAGAGTATAGTACTGCCTCGGCTAAATTAATAGCTTATTTCCAATGGGGTCCCTTGATCGAGATTCGAAAACGTACAAATTTATGCACACATGGCCAAACACGCTTGTCGTTCTGGTATAATCATGATGTAAAAAAAATCTCTTAACAGGTGCACAACCATTATTACTGATTTAGTTGAGATTGGAGATGAAATGTTTTCCTGATCAATGAGGTACGTAGCACATGGCGTTGTACAACATTGAAAAGAGCGAAAATAGTGTATATGGCTAAGGGTCTAGGGTTACCTCCTAGAGTAAGGGGTGTGGAAGAATTGAATCAATATGATAGTAAAAATCATTACAGCTGGGATTCCTTCATAAACTTATTTTCTTAAGTAAATTTAAAACATGTATATTTTTGTAATTCCGTGTTAAACAATACAGAGTCGGCCCTGTACTGAGTATAGAGAAGTGGCATGTAGCCGTACACTCGCATAAAGAAGTTCACACACTTATGTCTCTCCTCAAAGTGATGAGTATCACCAGACAGAGTCTTTGGACAGTCAGGACAGAGGAATGTATGTTGAGGCGTCACCTGAAAGAAGGAAAATGATATCTCATATCAATATTCTATGTTCACCTTTTTCAAGAAAATGAATAGTAAAACCATCACATAATAATGGTTTGGCATGAGCTATACATTTATGTCTCTTAGCTGTTGAGATTATCGTCAGGATCGTCTTTAACTCATTTGTCATAGAAACGAAAAGTACATGTAAAGTCTTGGACTGTAAATAGACTTATTGTGAGTTTAGGTTTAATTCTGACGGAATGATAAATTATTTGATATAATAATTCTCTTGATCTCTGTCTGTTGAAATATTATTTGATTACACTGAAGCGGTGGTCACAACCCGCCGTACGTGGACGTACGTGCTGTCTACGTGCAAAAACGTAGGCAAACCTAGGTTATCCGTACGGTGTCAGTGCGTTGTCAGTACGTGTCCCGTTCGGCCTCCATGCGTATTTGGGAACATGCAGATAGGACGTAGCAGTTTTAGCGCATACAGAACTTTCGCTTCGTCCCGTCTGCGTGCTGCCTATTTCAACAAGAAGTGCGACACGCACGTTGTAAGTATGTTGCAAGTACGTGCAACGCACCTTCGACGCAAGGAAGTGAGGACTTTGTGCGTAAGCAGTACGTGTAAATTCGACATCTTTGAAATAACCACAGAAGACGTGCGGAGAAAGTACGTTGTAAGCAAGTTGCACGCAAGTCGTAAATACGTACAACGCCCTTACTTTTTTTGCGCAACATATGATGCATGTAACTACCCATATAACCGTCCGAGCGATGTGCGCTGACGCACTCCTTCCGTACTCATGCCACTTCCTTGCGTCTTTAGAAAAACGTAACATTTTTTATGCACATAGCCTCCACAAACACGCACGCCCAAAAAGCACGCAAGGCGGGTTGTGACCAGGGCTTCATACAGCTTTAACATTTCGTACTTGCAAAGTTACCAATGAATAGCAGTACTACGATATGAGATTTCTAATGAATATTGCTGTGATTATATTATGATAATATGTAAGAAATGAATTGTTTGCAGGTTGATAAAGTCAATCGTTTCATTTTTCCCATGTGACCAGTGAGATACCATACAATGTCATGTGATTTATTTGGGATTAACATAGAGTGTTGTGTTTCGGTTAAAACCCCTTTGAAGACGGATATCTCGAGTTACATTAGATTAAAATTCATATTGGTTTCATAGATTTCAAAATATTATACACCCAACGAAAATATATACAAATTTTAATTATTTGTTTTTTTATTCGACTGTTGTATGTCTTAAGATATTTATTTATATCTCTTTTTGTTTTCTGGGAATCCAGTTTATAACTTTATATTTTGTTTGTTATAACATCTTACATGCACAATGAGAAAACTCTTTGCTTTAACGCAAGCTGTACGTCTCAGGAGACCTCTGTGCATCCGAGAATGTCACCGGATTGTGCGCACTTAATCCGGATAACTACAAAAATCGTTATCATGCGAATGGACATCAAAAGTATGCACACCAATCTTACTCTTTTGATGTATTGAATTTCGTGTTTTACATTTTGTTGCGTCTTCTTGGATTGTTTGTTTGAACTTGCTGTGCTGATTTAGCCGGATGTACCGTTGTCCTCTGTTGTATTTGAAGTTGTTTTGTCTGATGTTTGTTGAATCATGCATATTTGATTTGCTGGAGATATGCTCCTCATTTTGTTAAAGAATCGTCAATGTTCAAAATACATCCTTAATCCGGATAAGAACACCATTTCCTCTATTATAGCCAAAAACAGTATAATGTCGGCATCGACTGTACGCTGCTATCCTCTATTGATGTATTATGTTTATCATTGTCGCGCCTTCCCGGATTGTGGTTGATTTAGATTTATCTTTCTGCGTCTCATTGACCCCTGTTGTCTGTTTTAGTCATTCTGTCTGATGTTCGTTAAATCCTCTGGGAGTGTTCAGCTGGATCGGTACAAGGTAGTTTTCTTGTATTATCTTATGTTAGTTGCATCATACGGGTGTATTCCTGTGTGGTTAGTAGTGCTTTAGAAATCTTCCTCATCTGGTTAAAAAATCTTCACAGTACATTTATAGAATCATTTTTTCAATGTTTAAGGTAGAAAAGAAGAATGAGATAAAATTATTTTCATCGCAGATTTAAAAGGGGTTTTGCAATTACATAATGCTTGTTAAAAGGACACTGAATAAAAAGTCTGCCTTATTGCAAAATCACCTTGAGTGGTGGTTTCCTTGTGATATGGGACACCAGGAAATTCATAGCTATGTCCTCACAGTTAATGTACTCATCCACCTTATCTCTGATGGCTTGTGGCATAACATGAGTATACATGTAGGAATAATACTGAAAGAAAATGATAAAATATCATGATATGAAACAAGGTAAAATCTTAAATGTGAAGCGATGAAATAGTGGTCTTTGCGGAATTATGAATATCTTTACCGTACCCTCCCGCTTTGTGGATCCCTGTAAAGTGCGAAATGAAACGAAACAAATCGAAACGAAACGAAACAAATCGAAACGAAACGAAGCAGATCGAAACGAAACGTAACAATACATAAAACTTAAAGAACTTGAGAAAAAACCATAAAGATGAATCGTTGCTGAGAACAATCATTTTAAAACAATACCTGTATGTGCATAAGTTCTAGTGGCTAGAGGGTATATTGAAATAGTAGAAGTTGAACTTTAGAAACATAAATGTTAAAAGCCATAGATGTATTCAAGTGGACCAAGGGGAAGGGCATAAATCACCTCATTATGAGACAGGAATAAGAAAATGTATCGATGGAGCACATTTCAAGAAACAAATCTTATACTTTTTCAAGCAAAATATGCCATTCATCCTCATTTTTCTGGATGTTTTTTTTCTAAATACAGAACTGACAGTCACGTCTCCTCTGTACTAGACTCCTACCTGCTAAATAATATTTTTCATTCGCCTATGACGTGGTCATCTATCCCCTCCCCAATTTAATCCTCTCAAAGGCAAATAATTTTATGGTATCTACCATAACATTTATGTTTTAAACGTCAACTTTTTTTCTTTAAAGAAGAAAGGAGGGGATCTTTTAGAAATCCTTTAGTCACTATCTAGAACTGAAATTTCATAAGGCAATAACGTGCAGATCTTGACTTAAGGTGGTTCCCTACTCGAACCGTTATAGGTTTTTCGTTATATGCAACAGTCTACGTATAACGTTTTACAATGGCTGGTGAGGGACGAGCCAGCGCATTGAAAAACACAGACAGAAGATCTTAAATGCCAAAAGAAGCAAAAGATGGTGTAATCTATCAATGTCCACACCAATCAAATAGTATAATTTCTTGTTGAAAATTTGATGAAATTGTAAGTGGGTACCCTTATGTTTGTAGCCATATCTTGATCATTTATAAAATTGTACACCTGTATGCGATTTTTTCACCATCTATATACATATCGTATAAAATGATCCAATTTGAAGAAATTCCATCTGTTGTTTTTTGCACAAAAATGTGATATACGATATATTATTTGTCGAAAATATGATAACATTATAAGGGGGTACCCCTATGTTTGGAGCCATACCTTGATCATTTCAAAAACTGTGTAACTGTATTGATTTTTTCTTCATCTATTTACATAATCTTATGAAATATAACAAAATGAAAATAATTCATCTGTTTTTTTATGCAAAAATTTGGATTTAGTACATGTTCTTGGTCAAAAATGTTATGAAATTATAAGGGGGTACCCTAATGTTTGGAGATATATCATACTTAGATTTATGTTACAATATCATTTTATGTGTTGTATTTCTTCCATATGACTTGTTATCATAAATTAAAAGAAAACAAATAAACATTTTCGTATCATCACTGAATTCGGAGGGTTCAAAAGCATATGATGGATATTTGATATTTCTCAATTTTTTAGTGTTAGGGTACCTTTCTTTAATGTACTGTATCTTTAATAAACACAAAATTACCTATCTATGTCTGTGTTCATTATGTCATTTTGACTATTATGTATAGAAAATAACCTTAAAATACAAAATTACTCCGTTAAATTCACGAGTAGGGACCCACCTTAACGAATCGTTCTCGGCGGCAATTCTCCCTCTATATGGCTTTTTCTCTAAGTTTTTTTGAAAAGATATATGTTTTGTTTCGTTTCGGTTCGATCTGTTTCATTTCGTTTCGATTTAGTGTCGTTTCGTTTTTTATTTCGTTTCGCACTTTACAGGGACCCCTGCTTTGTTGACAAATAGAATCACGTGATTTTTACTGCCTAGTTTGACAACCGAAGAGCAAAGAATCATATCTTTTAGCAACTCGTTTCGCAGTTTAGATATAATTTGCAAATTTAGATTTTAATATAATTTTGATGAAAAGAAAAGTAAATAACTTTGTGTTAATAATCGAAAAATATATTGAAGTCGGTGATTGTCGGAAAAAAAAAACGAAAATGCAAGAGTAGGTATATATGCATATAATGCTTATCAAGTTTTTTTGGGGGGGATGGGGGGGAGAAGTATATAAAATCAATATGAAATCACTCTTAATATTTTATCTTGTATCTTTATCTGTTTATTTATTTTACCAAATTAATGTTAATTATGATAGGATATTGCTTATTTGTTGAAGCTTTTAGTGAGGGAGGGGGTTACACTTTGTCCGATAGGAAAAAGGATTTAGATCTATCTTAATTTTTCTGTTCGGTTATTAAAAAACCAATTGTTAGAATAATTTCCATTGTTACAAATAAAGAGATTATTGTTCAGTTTTGCCTTGATGGTAGTTTATCTTATTTAAGAAATGTAGTAAAGTTATAAATTTATAAAATAATCGAAAATCACCCCTCCCTTTCCCTCCAAACAATTGTGGGGATCTTTCTTTCGAAGAACAATCCTTTATCCCCTTGAAACAAAGGAGGGGATCTCCAACAACACCAGGTTGCAGCATCCAAAGCAAAACACCCAATGCAAAAACACAGAGCAGACAAGCACAGAGACGCAAAAGAGACAAGGAACGTCAACGCACAACACAGAAACATCAAACACAAAGGACTACACATAAACCAACCAGACCAATGGGCAACCAGTACCGACTTAGGACGGCCATCTGACACGGAAATAGCAGAAGATGTGGTTTTCCTGGATAACGTGCGCACAACCCTCCCACTTTTCCGATTACACAGAGGTCTCGAAGAACGTACAATTGTGGTGTAAAACAACCTCTTCACTGTCAGATGACCACACACAAACAAGATCGCAAAAACGCAGGGGCCCAAGCAACACAGATGAATATGTAAATATATATAAAAAGAGGGCGTACGTAATACAATCCGTGCTCTGCTGCTGCGAGCTCATGTATGTTATCGCTCGAGGAGTCCGATTGACATTCAGAGAGGACAGGTGGTCGGGGCCCTGTCTTCTTTAAAGAGGTTTGGACATGGCCAGTCAGAGTGCAAGTTTTAAGAATGTGCTGGTAAAAGACTGTAGATTGATCAAGTACCAAACCTAGTGTCTGGTGACATTAGGATCATATCCACGGTATAAAAGGCGTTTGATAATTCTGACGCATTTTCGATAGTTATGTTGTCTATCTTTGATCCTTCTCATTCTGTTAATCATGTCACCATAAAATGCAAGGCCGTTTTAGGAGCTTCGTTGCCCTACTACTTTGCAGCATGGACCAGGCATGCACGTTTCGGGTGCTTCCCTCATCAATGATCCTCAATCAAAACAATGAAATATGCCCAAAAACTGTCAAACACTTTATGCACTCATCTATCTTGAACTGAAAGCCTAGAGATATTAAAAGAGGTCATTTTTATCTTTCACCTTAAGAGATCAGAAGATCCTGACGTCAATCCAAGCAGCACTCACAATAGAGCACCACATTGAGCATCGACGGACCCCTGGCAAGCTGGAGAAGGGATCAGGTGCCTGGGAGGAGTAAGCATCCCCTGTTTGGATAGCCGCACCCGCTGTCGAAGTTCACGCAAGAAAATGAAAACAATATCTACAAAACATGCATTGTACGAGACTATTTTTATATAGAATGTGCCATGGCGACCATTTCAGGGAAAACATTCAAAGCATTTACACTTAAGAGAGATAAAAAAAAGATCCTGACGAAGATCTCAACGACATTCAGAATAGAGCACAAAACTGAGCATGACAAACCCCTAGCAAGCTAGAGGTTGGACCAGGGGCCCAGGAGAAGTAAGCATTCCCTTTTTGGCTAGCCGCACCCACCGTCGATGTTCACGTACGAAAAAGATAAAAAAAACTACAAAAGATGCACTAGAAAACTTTGGGCACTAGCCATTAACTTCATATTATCCTCTGATTTACACTTCCTTTCTAATTTCAGACTTTTTAATTGTCATCTATTAAGAAAGACATTTTTGCAAGACGTTCCTTATGTTAATAGATGGCTTATTGAATTCAAGGATCCAGATTCGTCTTTTTGATTTACGACGTGCAATCTTACAAGAGAACATTCGAGAAAGGGGTATCATAGCACAATTGATAGAGCGGACTTTCTCAGATGTGATGTATCATCTTGCTCCCATCTGTTTTCTTGCTTAGAGGGATCTACAACGGTCTGAGTAAAATCCTTAAACATTAATAGCATAAAATGTGTCATTTGTGATACTCGATATATTTTCCAATGATAATGTTTGTCATGACGTTTTCAATTGGCTCAATGTCAAATTCAGATGTGGACACTTTCTTATATTTCATTTTTTGACACTTTTTTATACATATAATGTGTTAATTGTCATTAGCCTTATGTTCTTAAAACTTGCTTGTGATGGAAAGGGTTTGTGACTACTTTCCGCTCAACGCTCTTCGAAAACTGGATAAAAGCGATTTAACCACTTTATCATGCAAAAATATATGAAATTGAAAATTGATAGTAATTGAAAACTCAGTCATGAAATCAATGGTTTTGATGCTGACCTATTGAGATGACTGTAATTTGTTAAGGTCGCTCGGCGACCGGTAGCAATGAAAATTATATTATTTCAAATTCATGTTGCAGATTTATTTTAAAATATCAATGCCAAACAAAATTTCTATGTATATTTATTGCACACTAGAGTTATACATAACGCATCTAAATATGTCAACGTATCTATGACAATCTTTCCCGCACTTTCTCGGGTCCTTTCCTATTACCTTATGAAAGAATGCTGCTCCCGTTAGAACCATGGAAAGTTCACAGCTATAATTAGCGTTGTAATACCAGGTTTTTTGTATTGTTATCCCAGGCATGAAATCGTCCAGGGAAACAAACAATTCTTTCCCTCTCTTCTCTCCATACCCTATATTAGATAAAGTTCTTTCTTAATTAAATTTTACAGGAATTCTTCAAAGACTGCAGTACTTACCCTACCAGGTTAAACCTGGGTACACCATCTGTAAATTCTGTTTAACGTATTTATCACATGATACACCAGTTAAGCAGTTCCTTAAACACACCATGTAAGGTGTCCTGACGAGGGATGATTTTTTGTGTTATTTGTCCTGGATTTCTTGTGTACGTCCTGGATTTTTTGTGTCATAAAATTGTTTGAATCTCCATAAAATGCTCAATTTGACATTTTTTTCAATTTGTTTTCATGTATTTATGATGTTTTAGTCATCTGTCAGGGACCGCAATTAAAAATATGCGAATATCACTAGATTTAAAAGAGTTGAGTATGTCCTGACTTTTTTGTGTACCTAGTCCTGGATTTTCTGTGTGATGTCCTGGATTTTCTAGTTTTGAATTTTAGAATAATTGTGAATAGGTTTGAAAAGCAAGCGAATATTTTAATATAATTGGCTCGTATAACTCTTAACTTTTATGAAAATGGCCCATGCCTTAGTTAAAACGAAGAGAAAGCTTGTTTTGTATGCAGACATCTTTTTGTTTTGTTTTGATTTTTTCCACTTTTTTTCCTTCTTTTCTACGGTGCCTCTAAGCGGAACATGTTGGTTTGTTTTTCATATCGTTCCAAAGGCAGGCGCGTAGCAAGAGTGCTTTTCAAGTGGAAGCACTTTCAGTCATGAGGTGTGGGGATAATTGGGTCCAGGGAGAAGCCCTTGTGGGGATCCAGGCCAAGGGGCAAAGCTAATTAAATTAATGCATTTTACACATTTACAGAGCAATTTTCTTCGTTAAAATGACCCATTGTACACTTTCTTTTAGTCTGCTTTGCAAAACGATGTGGATCGAGCATTCGGTACTTGCATGCGCATGGCTATGCGCATTGCTAACCCCCACCCCATCCAGCTCTCTTTTCTCCTTTCCTTCAGATTATCAAACATTATGCACAAAAGGAGAGGGGTGGGGGTTATCACCCAGTTCTTTTTGTACGGTGGTATGTACATTTGTATACATGTACGCTTTATATTCAAGGGCGTTTATATAGGAACACTTTGTAAAGAATGCTAACGAATGGCCATACATCCTTTTTATTAATTTGTTTGTTTGTGTGTGTGTGTGTGTGTGTTTTTTTTTTTGGGGGGGGGGGAGGTGTGTTTTTGTTTTGTTGTTGTTGTTTTTTCTTTTTTTTTTCAAATCAAATGTTTTCGCTCCTACCATTTCCATCATCTGGAGGTATACCTTTGCATGCGAACAAGATAGCATAATTACATCCAATATAACATCATGACACACAATTGTAGATGACCAGTGGCGGATCTAGGATTTCAGAAAGGGGAGAGGGAGGTCAAAGTCCAGTTTCAAATAAAATTTTTACAGAAAACTGACATGCGAAAATAGAAGTTATCAGATTCTAATTCCTCCCACTGGGTTCCTTGATTAATGACTTTTAACTAACATCTAATATGATTGAAAGATGATTGGCGAACTTTTTTTTCAGAGTTAGAATGAAAATGAAAGACAATTACTATCTATATCCTCTATCAATGTATTTTGAGTCTCAAACATAAAATTCAGTGTCCATGCATATTTAAAGTCTTGAAAACCGGCAAGCAACAGCGAGCCAATGGAATTTTTTTTCAAATACATGCACTGACAGATAAATTCGTAATTATTTAGAATTTTCATAGCAAATTCAGAACATTTGAAGAAAAATTGACCGCCACAGGAGAACTGTGAGACTATAGTGGGGGTTCTCTGTTAGCAAAACTCGGAATTGAATAGTATCAATTTTGTAGTCGAGCCAGTTTATCAACGTTTTAAGAAAAGAATTAAAATGAAAACGTAATTAAACGTAAAAGAAAACTCACATATCAAATTCAAAATATGCAAAGTAAATCTGTCGAAACCCCCATCGCGGGAGTTAGTTTCGCCCCCTCGTCATCTTTACACGATTATTTGGTCGAAAGGACGACTATGAATAATAAGTTTGCTATATATAGTGGAAGGGCATTGAACAAAAGCCTTCTTAATTTTCTTTGAATTTCAACAAAACATTTTCGTTATGGCGAATGTCACAGTGGCGGATTTAACGGGAGGTGGGGGCGAAGCCTCCCCCCCCCCACGCAGAACGCCAAAACTTTTTAAAATATATTTTTCAAGTCTAGAAATTTTTAGTCAATAAAACTTCTAGGCATTACCAACAAATGGATTTCATTGAAATTGATATCGGTAGAAATATGCTCTAGATTACACCATTTAAAACAATTTTTCCAAAAAAAAAAAAAAAGAATATCCGGGGGAGGTCCTCTCGGACTACAATCTTCACAACAGGAGGCCTCCTGATAATCCCTACTCGGCACTTCATGCCTTGAATCAACCATATGGGCCTACAAAACAACAACAACAAAATCTTGAATCCAGATTTTTAATAGGACATTCTCTCTATTTTGGGAAATTGGTACCCGTACCCCAGAAAGGGGAAATTTACAACATTTTACTTAGAAAGGGGAATTCTAAACTACTCTGATAAAATCCAAATTATTGAAACATTGTTTCATTCAGATATAAAAACTTGTAAATATTGTAAGTATTAAATCGTGTTATTCCTTGAATATCAAACAAAACGAAGATCAAGCAAAGATGTTCAAAATTGGTCTCAGATTGCACCATTTGCGTTCATTATTCGCAAAAATTTCCGGGGGAGGCCCCCGTACCCCCATCTACCCACACGGCGCTTCGCGCCTCGACTTCAGTCCCGCCTAACCCTCCCCCCCCCCCCCCCCGACAATGGACCCTCTGGATCGAACTGTGTCAAGAATGTGGAAAAATGATTTGCTCGATGTAATTCCGGGTTGATACACTTAGATATCAATTAGATATATTTTTATCCTGTATATTACTATTTTTATACATTCAGATACATGTCATTATCTCTTTTCATACTTTCAAAAAGACACAAAGCATTTGTTCCCTGTCCACCCTATTCTAAGAAAGAAAAGATTTAAAGGAGCTGTGAGAATAAGACGTAAAATCTGCCCTGAAAAAGTCGAAATTTCAAGATGGGAAATTTGAAGATTTTTTTCAGTAGAAATATCAACTAACTTGATGCATATTTGAATCTAATGTCCGGTTGAATAAATTATCAATAACAATACCGATATTTGGGTTAAAATGTGCGATTTTTCTATAGAAAACAATGGAAAACGGAAAAGTTTTCTACAACATTGTTCCACCCCGAGTTACAGATTGCCACTTTTACCAAAAGTGTATATTATTAATACCAATTTTCTGACCAGTGGGATTCTGTAACTCGGGGTGAAACAATACCCCACAGACAAAAAAAAAAAAAACGAAAAAAAGGGGGGGACGGGCTATTTCTTGAGAATCGCACTTAAAAGCGGTTAGATAGATAAAAAGTGCCAATTTCTTCTTGTTGTACAATGGAACAATCTATTCTGAGTGGATTCCGATGAAATATACAACATACACGAATGAAATGAACGATATAAAGATGTCTATTGCAACACAGTGATTATTTCGCGCCTGAAAGCTTACAATGTAGCTGTCTAGTACAAAATAAAACGGTTTTCAGTTTCTGGATTGCGTATTTTAACTATTACATTGACATACTGGTTTCGAAGTTATTATTTTCTTTTTCATTTTTAAAAAAAGAGGGGATCAAAACATAAAACACTTCCAATTTATGTAAAAAAAAAATGCACTTTTGTATATTTTCTTTTGCTATTTGACGTTTTCAGACATTGTTACCACCTACCTATTCAAGCCGTAAAAATGTAATTATCCAACCTTACATCATTTTTTTTTTATAAAACACTTAGAAAAATCTTCTAATACATCATATTTTATCCTGAACAACCTTTTCTTTCAAAAGGAAGGACGTAGAGCGGCATGAGAAATAATCGAATGATTTCAGGGCTAAATCAAGCCCTTATTCTTACAGCTCCTTTATTTGTATCTGCGTTTCAACATTGCTCTGGCTACGCTCCTGGCAACATCGGACAGTCATCTGCTGCATTAATTACAACAAATAGCGTCTTTTCCGGAATGTGTGAGCACGACCCGCTATTAACCTGATACATATTGGTATCTTTTAGTTTAACATGAACAGAAAACTTTTTTTTCATTCCGAGGTAACGATCCAAAGAACATGCTAACTAGTGACTTAGTAGACTATACACTCGTGATCAATTAACACAGGAAGCCTTCCAAATAAGGACATATTTCATCTGAATACAGAAATCAGAACTAATATACAGTGATTTTTGTAACAAACAAGAGTTGCACAATAAGGTATCATATGAAAGTGGAGCTACTGCCATGACAAAATCCCCTTAAGATTAGTTAAACTCTATTAGATTGTTGAAGAAATATACAAAAGCCAGGACAGCAAACACAAAAAATCCAGGACAAAACACAAAAAAAAAGTCAGGACATCGAACTTTTTTAAAATTTTGGTTTTCTGCTTTGTATTGCCGTTTTATTGCTCGAGAAAAATATAGTTAGCACTGTTGAACTGGCACAAGATATTCATGTTAAAACATTTGAACTTAGTCTGTTTAAACGACGAAAACATGGATTTTTATCAAAAAAGTCGAAATCTCTTAATTTAATGAAAAGCTGACAGCTCTAAGCATTGATTCAGTCTTATAATGCATTTACAATGTTTAATGCAAAGATACGTATCTCGCGATGATCTACGTGTCCGTTAATTGTCTAAAAATATGAAATTTTGCCGATTTCGTTCGAAACGAACACAAATAATCCAGGACAAACACGAAAAATCCAGGACAATTAACACAAAAAATCACTCGTCGTCAGGACACCTTACATGGTGTGTTAAAGGTATTTTATTTTCAAATGTTTTGATAACGCGCAACATATCGCTCTGCTTGAATGCGGTTTGTCACATTGAAATCTAATCACATAAACATTTACAAGTGTGACCTTTCAAATTTCGGTCATTTGTTAAATTCAGATGCAGTTTCAATATCAATGATTAAAATTGTTGCTGATGAGTTAATTATTGCATGAAAATACTAAACAAATTTGAAATATTTTTTTCTTACGCACAGAATATCTATACGATGAGGAACTACTTCTCATTGCGTAGCAGACGACAACTAGGTGGTCACGGTGTGGTTCACCTCTGGCTCTCAGAAAAGTTGATTTCACGGTTGAAAGACACATTTTAAGGCAATATCATGTGACAAAAACAATCTCAAAAAATGATTTTCATATCGAAGGACGTCTAGACTCGGGGATATAAAACATACAGCTCGTTTCATAATACATCGTATGAAATAAAAATTAATTTTAGATCCTACATATATCTGTCAATGATGACTAGTTTAATCAATCATTTTTCATTTCAAACAACTGAAAAAGTATTGGGCAAAAGTTTTCACAAAATTATATAATGCCAGCTCCTAAATGATTACTAGACAATCTATTTCGTTCCATAGGATTCACTGACGAAGTACCCGAAACGTCCATGTCTGGTCCATGGTGCATATTTATTTGTTCTTAAATGATGCTAATGAATTTGAAGACGTTTAACATTTGAACCACTTGGTGAGTGTCACTGCTGGCGGACTAGGAATCCCTGAGGACACATGTAGCCAAGTAAGATCAACTTCGGTTGACCGTTTCTTCAACGCATTCAAAGTTCAAAGTTTCTTGTAATTTCTAAAACGTGGGTCCTGTAGCATCATATCACACCAATCCTGCTACGTCTTTCGGTACATTGTTGAAAATAATAGCTATTGCAGTCTTTGGCCATATTACATTGTTTATCAGATTGTTTAAGGATCACTGGCGAGGGTTAAGTACCCGAAACGTGTATGACTGGTCCATGCTGCAAATTCATCTGTTCTTAAATGATGCATTTGAATTTGATGACGTTTAATACTTGTACCACTTAGTGAGCGTCACTGCTGGTGGACCAGGAGTCCCAAGGGCACATGTACCCAAGTAAGATCAACTTCGGTTGATCGTTTCTTCAACGCATTCTAAAATTTGTTATCAAAATTTCTTGAAATTTCTTAAACATGGGTCCTGTAGCATTATATCCCACCCATCCTGTCAACGTCTTTCGGTACATTTTTGGACATAATAACAGTTACTATCACATTCTTTGACCATATTGCATTGTTTAAATTTGGTATTTTCCATGATAAATAATACAATATGTTTTTCTTTGTAGATCTACTAATTTCAGTACGCGAGGGTCAAACAAAAACTTCAGAATAAAACAGAGATCCCTCGTGTACTGTTGTAAACGATTCGATGTTGTACGCACACCGAGAACATTTGCCATTTGCCAAAAATTAAGAATAACATACACAAAATCTTCTACAAAGAATATCAGAGAAGAAGGAGCAATAGTAGGTCAGGAGTCAAATGAGTTAAAGAAGATCCTGACAAAAATCTCAACAGCACTCACAATAGAGCACAAAATTAAGCATCGACGGACCTCTAGCAAGCTAGAGGTGGGACCAGGTGCCCAGGAGGAGTAAGCATCCCCTGTTGGCTAGCCACACCCGCCGTCGATGTTTAAGCACGAAAATTAAAACAATATATAAACTTCATGCACTGTCTGACGTTATGTCTATATAGAAAGTGCTATGGCGACAATGTCAGGGAAATATATTCAAAGGTCCAGTGGAAAATGGTGTCCATCAGGGCAATCTTAAAGTAAGAAATCCAACTTCCACGCAAGCGTACTATCTACTTCCGTCAAAGACTACACCACGAAAAGTATATTGCAAACATGTGCCGCTTATGTCCCTGTGTGCAAATTGTAAGAAATCAACAGACTAAGATCCTCCTTGTATTTAAGTTGTGGTGCTGTAATCGACGTAACTCTTTACAATCTTTCTTTGCTTTGTCAAAAAAATCTTTTGCAGAAAGAATCTAAATGCACTGAGCCTAAAACATTTGCATCTCACCAAACGACGAATTATTTATGTGTTCTTGTGAGGAATAACTGACAGAGGATGGACAAAAAAGAAATGAACATGTTGTCATCTTGTCAAAATAAAATCAACTGAGGGTCAAAACTTTCTGTTAGCACCATATTCTAGACAAAAGAACCTGTTGTAGTAATGCAGAAATTAAACTTTTCCTTTTCGAATACAATTATGCCATTGCGATAAAGCAGGCAAAATTACACTTTATTGCTAACATCATTAAAACTTACATGGTGATGAAACATTCTGATTCTACTTCTGAATACACAATGGAAGAAGTCACCAAAATAAATTGTTTCACGTCCTGAGTAATAATAAAATTATGGTGTGAAGATTTTTCAGCAAATTGTTCGAATTCAATTGGGAAACAACTCTGCTTATATTTTTTAATGTTAATCCAAGTGTTTAGATATCTCAGATCAAGTATTGAAATATATGAATCATCCTCAATTACAACCAGAAATATTGATATTTTCCTTCTTTTTGTATAAAAAATTTACATATTAATCAAAAGCATAAGAAGAATTCAACCTAAACGTTTTTAGTGTCAGTGGACGAAATATTTATAGGCAGTAATTATTCAACGATATCATGTTTTTAAATGTTAAAGAAAATGAAAACTACCTGAAGGCAAAGACAATCTCTTCATGTCGAAGATGTATAGCATCATCAATACTAAGAACAGCTTCAGTTTCTATGGCATCGAATGGCAGGAAACGATTGTTCAAGCTATTCTTTGGTATTTTCAGTACCTAATGTGATGAAGAGGAAAAAACCTTTCTCTTAACAGGATTAAACATGGTCGGTTCTGCTATGTTATTGCACTTTTTTGTAAAATTTGATGAATTATTCTAAATTTACGGGGTATCTCCGTGAAGGCGTAAATAACAGTTCACAAAAATTTCTGGAAATGTCTGAAAAGATGGTCCTGCAAAATCATATCCCGTCCATCCTGCTATGTCTTTCGGTATTATTTGGACATAACTTTCATAGTCTTTGGTCATATTTCATTGTTTAGAATGAGGATCACTGACGTGGCTTATGTGACTGAAACCTGCATGTATTGTCCATGCTGTAAATTTATATGCTCTTGAATTATACAATGAATTTGTCCTGATTTTGTATTCCTGATTCTACCTGTTATCCTGATTTTGTATGCCTTCGGTTTGTGATTGTCTGAATTATCGATTTTCTACTGTGTCTGGAGAAATGGTCATTGGCCATATTTGTCATTTAAAGTCGTGTAACATTTGTACGACTTGGTGAGTGTCACTGCTGGTGGACCAAGAGTCCCCGGGGCATTTTTAGCTAAGTCCGATCAGCTTCGGTTGATCGATTTTTCAAACATTCGAAAATTACTGTTGACAAAAAAGTCTCGAATTGTCTGTAAAGTTAGCATCATATCATACCCATCCTGCTACGTCTTCGGTTTTTTTTTGGACGTACACTTCTCAGTCTTTGGGCATATTTCATTGTTATGATTGAGGATCACTTTCGAAGGTTAAGTACCCGAAATGTGGATGTCTGGCCATGCTGCAATTGTCGATATTGAAATACATGTTCTATAGTACCAATTTTATTGTATTAGAAACTTGATTTGAAGACGTGCAATATTTGTTCTTAGCTTCGCCTCTTTTATGTTTTAATGTTCTTTTCTTCATATATTCATTAACTGGCTCACTTCTATTTTAACCTCGAATATCCCAGCCAGTTTTTTATTTGAATTGCACCTTTGATGCGCGAAAATTCTTAAGATAAAAATGTATTCCAATGCTCATAATCATATCCATATGACATAAATCCATATGAAAATTCTTAAGATAAAAATGTATTTCAATGCTCATAATCATATCAATATGACAACTATACTATAGTCGACAAGTATGATACGTTTGTTACACAACACGCGGCTGCAGTGCCCAAAGCAAAACCCGAAAACACCCAATGCAAAAACACAGAACAGACATGCAAAGATAGAGGCGCAAAAGGGACAAGGAACACCAACTCACA
This sequence comes from Pinctada fucata, assembly GCA_028142955.1. Lineage (NCBI taxonomy): Eukaryota > Metazoa > Mollusca > Bivalvia > Pterioida > Pteriidae > Pinctada > Pinctada fucata. The sequence continues at coordinate 34,608,061 of AP027109.1, read as the reverse complement.
TTATAGAAACATGAAACACAAAAGATCACACTTAAACCAATGAGATCAATAGGCAACCGGTGCCGACCTAGGACGGTCATCTCCCGCGCCAGTAGAAGGAGGAATGATTATCCAGATGACGTTCGCACAACCCTCCAACTTTTCCGATTACTCAGAGGTCTCGAAAGGAAAGGGGATGATCTCCATCATGATCATCCTGCACTCACCTGCACTCACCCAGCGAAACAAACCCACAAGAAAGTGATACGTAAATGACATCAGACAAAACTGCAAACAACCAAAAAAACCAGGACAATATTCACTAGAACATAATACAAGACAATCGAAACAGACGTACAGAAACATAAAACATTAATGAGAACACATAAAAGGAAGGAGACCAATGTGCACCCGGCGCCGACTTTGGACGGTCATCTGCTATAAGCAAATGGTTTTGTTATCGAGATTACGGGCGCACAATCCTTCCACTTATCCGGATACATAGAGGTATCGATACACGCACAATAGTTCTATACACATAAATCTTCTTACTGTAAGGTGACGTCACAAACAAGACAGTTACACGCAGCGGCCTTTTTTAACACAAATTCTATGTAAAAGGATCTAACAAATTCTATGACATGCGTATAGCAGTCTGTGCTCTGCTTGGTGAAGCGAGCTCAAGATCACTCACCCGAGAAGTCTGACCATCTTTCAGATAGGACAGAGAATCAGAAACCAGTCTTCTCTGGCGAGATTTAAAGAAGGCCTGTTACTGAGTTCCGTCGTCACGGTTGGTCAGTGTGCAACATTGGGAAAGACATTGGTACAAAACTGTAGATCGGTCCAGTACCATGCCCAGTGTTCTTTTGATGACGTTGGGATCATATCCTCGGAAAAGAATCCTCGAAGAACGCACAGTTGGGATGTAAAATAACCTCTTCACTGTAAGATCAACATACACACAGACAGCATGACGCAGGGGCTCAAGAATCATGCGGATGGATACGTAAATTGATATAAAAAAGAAGGCTTACAAAATACAGTCCGTGCTCTGTCGACTGTAGCGAGTACATACATGTGATCACCCGAGTCCGTCTGACATTCATAGAGGACAGGTGGTCGTGGCCTTGTCTTCTGTAAGGAGATTTGGACTGGGTACAGTCCTTTTGTCACAGTCAGTAAGAGTAAAATTCTTTAAAATAATGCGCTGGTACAAGGCTGTAAATTGGTCAAGTACCAAGCCAAGTGTCCGTCTGGTGACAGAAGGATGATATCGATCCACGATATAAAAGGCGTTTGATGATTCTAACACAATTTCGATGGAAATTCTGTGTCAAAATTATTATGGACTCTTGTGAGGAATATGCAAGACGTTGGGCAAAGAAAGAGGATGTACAGCTCGACACCCTTTCCGAATGGATAAAATCAATCAGAGGGTTACTTTTATCTAGAATTAACCGATTAAAATCAACTGTGAACACCAGATTCGTGTCTATATTTAAAGACCCTGATGTTATCACAGAGCTCACCTACCTCCAAGAACATTATGTCATCACACCAGCGGACAAAGCCTCAAATAATTACACATTTACTTGCAAAAAGTACTATTTCGACAGTCTAGTTAAAGAGTTGGGTTTAAATTCGACACCTGGAAATCCGACTTACACCCCAACAAACCTTTCTGCCTCTGAAATAATAGATAACCACAAATCAGCTCTTACTTCCTTTGGCTTCGACACTACCAATTTAGATTTAGATTTACCATACTTGTACTGCATACCTAAAATGCATAAGAATCCGTACAAACAACGTTTCATCGCTGGTTCCTCAAAATGTTCTACCAAATCTGTATCGATCTTACTCACCAAAGTTTTATCTGAAATCAAATCTGGGCTTCAAAAATATTGTTCGACAGTGTATTCTCGCAGTGGTATCAACCAGATATGGATTTTAAAGAATTCGAAGGAACTTTTAGAACATCTGAAATCCACTCATTTTAGTAGAGTCCATTCGATCAAAGCCTTTGATTTTTCGACACTTTACACTACAATTCCACATTCTAAATTGAAAGAAAGACTCGCAAAAATTATAAGTAATGCGTTTACAAGTAAGAACGGTAATCGCAAATACAAATTTATTGTTGTTAACTATGACAAAACCTACTTTGTATAAGAAAAGTCCGATTCTGAAAATAAGTACACTGAAACAGACATTATTCAGATGTTAAACTTTTTGATCGACAACATTTTTGTGGTGTTTGGAGGAAAGGTCTTCCAGCAAATTGTCGGAATTCCAATGGGGACCAATTGTGCCCCACTCCTTGCCGACATTTTCCTTTACTCGTACGAAGCTGAATTCATTCAATCTTTGGTCTCTGAAGGGAAAAGATACTTAGCTTCTGACTTTAACTTCACTTACAGATACATAGACGATGATGTGTTGTCCATCAATAATCCAAAATTCGCGGATTACCTGAGCAGTATCTATCCTTCGGAGCTTGAAGTCAAAGAAACCACAGAGACAAATAATTCAGCATCCTATTTGGACATAATGTTGTCCTACGACACTGATGGTCACACGAACACCTCACTCTATGACAAACGTGACGACTTCAATTTCAGCATCACAAACTTTCCTTTTCTGAGTAGCAACATCCCTTCATCGCCTGCTTATGGCGTGTTCATATCTCAGTTGATACGCTATGCCAGAGCAAGTACCAAATATACGGATTTTGTTCTGAGAGCTAGGCGTCTTTCAGACAAGCTTCTCAGTCAGGGATATGTCTGTGACCGACTAACATCGTCACTGAGGAAGTTCTACGGTCGATATGGGGAACTCGTCATAAAATATGATGTTCCACTCTCAAGAATGGTGGTTGATATTCTGTCATAGACCATTTGAACCATCCAACCAAAGATTGTACTCTATATCTTCCAAAATGGAAGTAACCGGATGTGACAGTTCTACCGAATTGAAGCGACGGGTGTTGCATGCAAGGAGGAGATGCTTACTCTTCCTGGGCACCTGGTCTCACTCCCATATCGGGAGTTCGCTTCTTTTCATATGGTGGAGGTTTTTGTTTGTTTGCTTTGGTTCCTGTTTTGTCCTGATTTTGTATGCCTTCGGTTTCTGATTTATCGATTTTGTGCTGTATACAGGGATATGGTCATTATCCATATTTGTCAATTTGATCCATCTTATTTTGTTAATTATGTCACCATAAGATGCAGGTTGTGAAATACCCAAAGTAATATACTCTGTTGCTTTCATGGGTCTATATTTCAAAAGAAGTACAAATGTAATACTGATTGATACTGTAACAGCTCTACATTTATATAAAAGCAACCTATGAAATAACATATCTTTAAATTTCAACAATGAGATGGAGAGAGATGAAAAGCTGAATATGATGAGAAAATCGTTAACTTCTAACCTTCATTGGGACCCCCACATCTGGCCATTTCAAAATTGTAGAAGGTGGTGCCGGGCTGTTCCACACTACGATGATTTTATTCAGAAAAGACAGTCCTTTCAGTCTCTGAAGAGCACTGATCAGTTTCTCATCATTCTCATAGGTGAGCATCATAACTGAAAAAAAACCCGAAGAAACGTGAGGAAAGAACGTAATTACGGAAACGTTTAAGTGCCTCGTGCTGTTGTGTTGTAAGTAGGTTTTGCGACAAAAGGAAAATCGAATTGCCGAGGTAAAGGAATCATGATGACGTATTTAAGTCGAAAAGTCGCTGTAAACTTGTCTTCAACGAGGTCTTTTGGACGAAACGTCATTTTAAAAGCATGAAGTTAATTTCATTTAAGCCAAGAAAATTTAATGCAATTTGTCTCATGTCAGTTTCAAAATATATTGTCGTCTAAATAGTCGTAATGACAAGAACATCTAGATCTATCGACATCATTTAAGTTGAGATGTTGGAATAAACGTCGGTCCGTCGAGATGATTATATCGAATTTATGCTGGAAAACCACCTAGTCGAATTTTCTGAAGTCAAATTAATTTTATGCGATTTCTCTTTTGTCGATTTCATTCCGATTTCAACTTATTAAACTCGCATTATTACCAAAATCTCGAACTGCCAATTTTGCAGAGGGCAACATTATGCAACGAAGTAGAACTGGTTGATATCTTTTTGTACAACTTGTCATGCTAGAAATCAACTTTAGGAGGTTCAAAAGATGCAGTAATATAATTGAAATTACCTTTGTGAAGGTTCATATAACATGAGGCCCAAGTGGAACTATGTTGCTCGTCTCTCTTAGATTATACATGATCCTTCTGCCTCTTCGTTTCCATTAGCAAAGTGGATTTAAATAACTCTTTTGTGAAACAAAGAATAAAATGTACTTTGATTATTATCTGGAATATTTAACAGTCATTTCTGATTACTAAACTATGATCTCAGAGATCTAAATTGAGATTGTTTTTTATTTCTAAACTAAGATCCCAGATAAAATGAATGATGACTTAGATTACTAATCTTTAAAAGTGAAAATCCAGATTACTTAACTGTGATCTCAAAGTACTAAACTAAGATCCAAAATCACTTAAATAAAATTTCGGATTACTTAATTGAAGCTCCCATAGATCCAAAATCACTTAAATAAAATTTCCGATTACTTAATTGAAGCTCTCCCATAACTAAACTGAAGATTACTAAACTGGGGTCTCAGCTTACTAAACTGTGTTCTCGGATTTTAAAAAAAGTAAGCAAGCAAATGTACCAAACTGAGATCTCAGATGAGAGAACCCATAGTGACTCTTCCCTAGCCTGGATGCGGCTCATCCGATACATGACAAATATGGATAATGACCATATCCCTGTATACAGCACAAAATCGATAATTCAGAAAATCAGAAACAAAAGGCATACAAAATCAGGATAAAACAGGAACCAAAGCAAACAAACAAAAACCACCACCATATGAAAAGAAGCGAACTCCCGATATGGGAGTGAGACTAGGTGCCCAGGAAGAGTAAGCATCTCCTGCTTGCATGCAACATCCACCGCTTCAATTCGGTAGAACTGTCACATCCGGTTACTTCCATTTCGGAAGACATAGAGTACAATCGTTGGTTGGATGGTTCAAATGGTCTATGACAGAATATCATCCACCATTCTGGAGAGTGGGACATCATAGTGTATGACGAGTTCCCCATATCGACATAAGAACTTCCTCAGTGACGATGTTAGTCGGTCACAAACATATCCCTGACTGAGAAGCTTATCTGAAAGACACCTAGCTCTCAGAACAAAATCCGTATATTTGGTACTTGCTCTGGCATAGCGTATCAACTGAGATATGAACACGCCATAAGCTGGCGATGAAGGGATGTTGCTACTCAGAAAAGGAAAGTTTGTGATGCTGAAATTGAAGTCGTCACGTTTGTCATAGAGTGAGGTGTTCATGTGACCATCAGTGTCGTAGGACAACATTATGTCCAAATAGGATGCTGAATTATTTGTGTCTGTAGTTTCTTTGACTTCAAGCTCTGAAGGATAGATACTGCTCAGGTAATCCGTGAATTTTGGATTATTGATGGATAACACATCGTCTATGCATCTGTAAGTGAAATTGAAGTCAGAAGCTAAGTATCTTTTCTCATCAGAGACCAAAGATTGAATGAATTCAGCTTCGCACGAGTAAAGGAAAATGTCGGCAAGGAGTTGGGCACAATTGGTCCCCATTGGAATTCCGACAATTTGCTGGAAGACCTTTCCTCCAAACACCACAAAAATGTTGTCGATCAAAAAGTTTAACATCTGAATAATATCTCTTTCAGTGTACTTATTTTCAGAATCGGATTTTTCTTTTACAAAGTAGGTTTTGTCATAATTCACAACTATAAATTTGTATTTGCGATTACCGTTCTTACTTGTAAACGCATAACTTATAATTTTTGCGAGTCTTTCTTTCAATTTAGAATGTGGAATTGAAGTGTAAAGTGTCGAAAAATCAAAGGCTTTGATCGAATGGACTCTACTTAAATTAGTGGATTTCAGATGTTCTAAAAGTTCCTTCGAATTCTGTAAAATCCACATCTGGTTGATACCACTGCGAGAATATACTGTCGAACAATATTTTTGAAGCCCAGTTTTGATTTCAGATAAAACTTTGGTGAGTAAGATCGATACAGATTTGGTAGAACATTTTAGGGAACCAGTGATGAAACGTTGTTTGTACGGATTCTTATGCATTTTAGTATGCAGTATAAGTATGGTAAATCTAAATCTAAATCTACGTCTTTTGGTACATTTTTGGACATAATAATTTTCATACTTTTCGGCCATATTACATTGTTTAGACTAAGGATCACTGACGAGGGTTTAGTACCCGAAACGTGCATGTCTGGTCCATGCTGTCAATTTATCAGGTTTTAAATGATGCTATTGAATTTAAAGACGTTTAACATTTGAACTACTTGGTGAGTGTCACTGCTGGTGGACCAAGAGTCCCCGAGGACACATGTAGCCAAGTTCGATCAACTTCGGCTGATCGTCTGTCTCTTCAACGCATTTGAAATTTTTTGTTACAAAATTGCTTGAAATTTCTAAAACGTGAGTCCTGTAGCATCATATCCCACTTATTCTGCTACGTCTTTTGGTACATTTTTGGACATAATAATTTTCATACTTTTCGGCCATATTACATTGTTTAGACTAAGGATCACTGACGAGGGTTTAGTACCCGAAACGTGCATGTCTGGGCCATGCTGTCAATTTATCAGGTTTTAAATGATGCTATTGAATTTAAAGACGTTTAACATTTGAACTACTTGGTGAGTGTCACTGCTGGTGGACCAAGAGTCCCCGAGGACACATGTAGCCAAGTTCGATCAACTTCGGTTGATCGTCTGTCTCTTCAACGCATTTGAAATTTTTTGTTACAAACTTGCTTGAAATGTCTAAAATGTGGGTCCTGTAGCATCACATCCCACTTATTCTGCTACGTCTTTTGGTACATTTTTGGACATAATAATTTTCATACTTTTCGGCCATATTACATTGTTTAGACTAAGGATCACTGACGAGGGTTTAGTACCCGAAACGTGCATGTCTGGTCCATGCTGTCATTTTATCAGGTTTTAAATGATGCTATTGAATTTAAAGACGTTTAACATTGTTAGTGTGGAAGCCAAAGGAAGCAAGAGCTGATTTGTGGTTGTCTATTATTTCAGAGGCAGAAAGGTTTGTTGGGGTGTAAGTGGGATTTCCAGGTGTCGAATTTAAACCCAACTCTTCTTAACTAGACTGTCGAAATAGTACTTTTTGCAAGTAAATGTGTAATTATTTGAGGCTTTGTCCGCTGGTGTGATGACATAATGTTCTTGGAGGTAGGTAAGCTCTGTGATAACATCAGGGTCTTTAAATATAGACTCGAATCTGGTGTTCACAGTTGATTTTAATCGGTTAATTCTAGATAAAAGTAACCCTCTGATGGATTTTATCCATTCGGAAAGGGTGTCGAGCTGTACATCCTCTTTCTTTGCCCAACGTCTTGCATATTCCTCACAAGAGTCCATGATAATTTTGAAATTATGGTTTCATGTAAAGGACATACTTTCTCTGTATTTGGGACCCTTTTTTAAAAATTCTCTCAACTTGTCGTTCTTGACTATACTAAGGTCACCAGTAATAAGGTGTCCACATGAAGAGTAGTTGAAATCCGATGAAGAACATTCGCAAGGAAGTGGATGTAGTGGCGGGATTACTTAAATCAATACACTGCAAGAATCGTTTGTAATTGTAAATTTTAGATGCAACTGTTGGTGTGTAGCTATAGGAAATACAAGGAGTTTCTTTTCTTTTGAAATATGGTGGGATTTATTCTGTGACAGTTTTGTGATTCAAAATTTGACCAAGATTCAATAAATCAATACCTTTGTTTGCAAATCTTACTCCACTTATCAACTCACTCTAGGTTCATCCTATCCTGTATCAAACCGACATTTTAACCACCTTTCCTTGAACAACATAATCATGGATCAATCCCATCGTAAATCAACTTAATCTGGGATCCAGCCCATCTAGTTACCATCCAAATGTGGGTCTATCTTAACCTTGGTTACAGTCCCGATTACCTTAACTGTCTACCCCTCAAGGAGGAATTTTTGTTAGACGAAGGAGAAATTTGTGAGGTAAAATGAAGACGAAAAATATAAGAGGAATTTTAAGGCGAAATGTACATGGAAAAAAAGAGGAGAAATTTGCGAGGTGAAAGGAGAAAGAGGAGAGGAATTTATAAGGTGAAATAAACGATTACCCTGAAAGCGAACTCGAAAGAGAAATATTTCTCCTTTAATTCCCCCTTCGATACTCTCCGTGTTCTGTTACGTTTCTCTTACGATTCCGCTTACGATTGCTCATACGTTTCTCTTTCAAATTCCGCCTTCAGTTCGCTTTCAATGTTCGCCTCCAGCCTCGTTTTGGAAATATATATGGGCGGGGCTTGGTGCGGTCAACTAAGGTTTAAAATCTAAATATTACAATATTTATTTACTTAATTATATGCTATGATAATTGTTTTAATATGTCTACATATATTGAGTCTCTGGATAAAATTTAATCATTTTAGAAATCTTAACAGCTAAATTTATCGCGTAAGATAGGTCCGTTTCAACGGGTTATTTAATTATTATTTTCAAATATGAGTCAAGAAGCGAGTCATTTTATTAATCTAGATGTCAATTCTCATTATTCACCCCTTGTACTTTACATGTATATACCCCGTAATCGATCGATTAGACAGGTATCGTTCAGGGTGACATGGTAGTCTACCTATGTGGAGTCAGTCATGCGTTCCAGTATTTATGCCCAAAAGTGACAGTGTCTGGATTGGTCAGATATAAAATGTATAAAAAATATTTTAGAGTGATAGCGTGTTTTATTTATTCTTTTTAACAATAACTACAGGAAACACGTAAGGGAATTCCCCCTTACTTATATATTTGTTTTTTGTTTTTTTTTAGAAATTATTTCTTTTATTTTCGGTCATTTGTGTATTCGGGGCAAACTTTTATACTCTATGCTCCCTTCCTCCTCCGCCATTGCAAATTACAAATTAATTTTGATACCCATTTTGTTTTTATTAGCGGGAAGTCCAATTCCATGCTCTGAAAAAGAAGTTCTAAGCACGGTCCATTTGATATTCAGGGGGGGGGGGGGGGGGGGCTTGGGTTTTTTGTCGAGGCAAGATTATTTTTTTCGCCCCGGACCGGGGCAAAATTATTTTTTTCTTGCAAAGTTGCAGCAAGGAAATTTGTTTTTAACAAAGTGATAAGCCTATTAAGCATGTTAATGTTTGCGTTTTATCAATAGAAATGTATTTATATTTTTACTTAAAACTGTAAATATTAATATATTAGTTTATTTTCATGCAAGTATTCAATTTACTTTTAAACAGAGAGATAAATGATTTTTACAATACTTTTCTCAATATTTCATATAAAGATACATGTATATAACAGGGTCTGAGGGGAAGGTCTCCTAGACAAATTTTTAAATGAAGAATTGTAAATTGGTGAATAACTGAAGTTCTCCTTCCAAGCTTACATGAACATAAAATTAGACTCTATGGGATACATGCAACATGTATTAAGTAGCAATACATAAATATTGATAATTTTGATAATATTTTTAAGCTTTTAAGGAAGCCCTTTTTTATTCACATACATGTATAAGTTTTAATATCTTGAGATATATAAACTTTGCCATTAGTAGATAATGTTTTGATAGAAAACCATGGCGAGCGAAGCGAGCCAAAAATTTATGATACAAATTGAAAAGTGCGGCGAGCCGGAAAATTTTCAAGAATTTTAGCGAAATTTTATGGTAATTCTTCAAATTCAGATTATTTGTATGAGCAAGATTATTTTTTTCTGTCACACCATAGGCAAATTTATTTTTTTCATCAAAATTGAGAGCAAAATTATTTTTATAAAAACCAGGCCCCCCCCCCCCCCCCCAGAATATCAAATGGACCGTGCCTCACTTCACTGTTTTTCCTTTTTTTTATATAGATTCTTCATCTTTATTTCGATTTTATCTCGTTTTTTCCTTGTTCTTTCATCCATTTAAAAAACCTACTTTGGTTCCATGATGTGACTAAAATTTCTCGATTTCAAACATATCGATCGCTAGGGAAGGAATTACGACCGTCTTATCAAACAATTGAAAACTTTTCTCAACGGACAAAAACTATATTCTTTCAATTTTTATTTGGGGCGCATTCCCGATACAACATGCTGTGCTTAATTGACGATCCTGGTATGTGAAGCCCTGGTCATGAGATAAATTGGGCACATTGTTAACATAATTGTTTTTCATAATAATATTAACATGTAATAGTTTGAATGAAAGCGCGGATCTAGAGCGAGAATAGGAGGACGCCCATCCTTTCAGAATTTGCCAAAATTCTTCTATATGCATTGTACATGTATGATTATTTTTGTTTTGTACGTATCAAGTTTTTTTTATAAAATCATAAACAGGATGCTCGCCATGATTTGCCCCCCCCCCACCACCCGAAAAAAAAACTAATCACCCTCCTATCCTCTAAAGAATTGTTGACGATTTCGGCATGCCATGAAAAAGAAAAGGTAGCATTAGAATATGTAAACACTGATAGGGGTTCCTTTTTTAAAGATATATAGACGTATGCGTCTGAATCATGCGCGCTCGGTCGAATCTTGAGTTCAAGTACGATATAGAAGCCACCTTTTTTCAAAACATCGGGCAAGGGCCCCCTTCCGAACCCCCGCAAATTGGAGGTACTGTACACCCCTCCAATATCCACCACCTACTCGGCAATTCTGGCCTCGCAATTCATCCAAATAAAAAGCGTAAGTCCTTCCCGGCAGAAGAGGTTCTGGATCCGCCCCTGCTTTTTGACTATGACAATTCTTTTTCTTTTTTTTAAACTGCGAGCTTTCAATTGAAATGTATTACTATATGATAAAATAGCCTTCAATATGTCATAATGAAAAAGGAAAAGAAAAAAAAAACGATGAAATAAGTAAAATGTGAAAAAAATAAATCTCTTTAAAAATCCATCCTTGTAAACTGGGTGCAATGAGAATGTACACGACACATGCAAGCTGAGTACGTGAAAGGTACATTTTTAGCAGGTAGTTTACATAAAAATAACTTCCTCATTGTAAGATGAACTTGATAGCAGACAGCATGAAGCAGGTGACCAAGAAACACAAATAAGATTGATATGTAAATGGATATAAAAACAGAAGGCAAACGAAATACAGTCTCGGTACTCTCTGCCGGCTGTATCGAGCTCATGTGTGTGATCACCCGAGGAGTCCGACTGACATTCTGACAGGACAGGAGGTCGGGACCCTCTCCTCTCTAAAGACGTTCGGACAAGACCCGTCATGGAGTCCTGTCGTCACTATCAGTCAGAGTGCTGTACATTGGTCCATTACCAAGCCAAGTGTCCGTCTGGTGACAGAAGGATCATATCGACGATATAAAAGGAGTTTGATGATTCTGGCGTTTTACTTTCACGACATCGTATGTACGTATGAAAAAAATTATGTTAACAATGTGCCCAATTTATCTTATGAATTTGGAGAAATATCAAATTCTACTGAAGAAACAAGATCGTAGCATATTTTGCAAATTCAGATGTTCTAATATAAGGCTACCCGTTGAGATTGGTACATGTAGATGGGTAAATGCCCCCAACGAAAATAGGTATTGCCCATTGTGTGAATCTCGTGAAATAGGAAACGAGTTTCATTATTTATTTGTCTGCAATAATGAAGTAATTAAGAGCCTAAGGGAAAAATATATTCCTAGATATCATTCAAATAACCCAACTGAATCAAAACTTAGAGGTCTTTTATCTATATGCAATAAGAGAATTATTGAAAATGTATGTGCTTTTTTGAGGAAGATAGATTAGTTGTTTCGGGAGTTATATGTATAGTATTAAGTTTATATATAGATGTCTTTGTGATGGTTTTTTTTTGTATTTTTTTTCTATTCTATATAATTATTATGTTGTAATATTTACTTTTTGTTTGCCTTAACGTTTGCTGCAATTGTATTATTTATTGCTCTTGTAGCACCTTTGTGTGCCTGAGTTAGTAAATAAACATTGTCTTGTCTTGTCTTGTCTTGTCTTGTAACATTGTCGTACCTTACTCTACGTGTGTTGAGACACTTTCGCGTCGTACTTTTTATATTCGGGAATCCAAGGACCTCGAGAATATCGCGAAAATAAAATGCTCGCGAATAAAAGACGGTACACAGTGATTTCGATGGTAATTCTGTCTACCTTTGATCCTTCATATTTTGTTATTTATGTCACAATAAAATGCATCTTGTGAAAAACCCATTGTTATATACTTTGCCACTTGTATGGGTCCGAATATAAAAAAAGTTGAGAATAATTTTCGTAAAATTTCAAGAAAGTCTTTACTAGTTTGTGAAAGCGAAAACCTTGACCTAAAAGTTTCTTTGTAATTTGTTAATTTCTACTGTGAAAATCCAAAACATCAGAACATGCTCTAGTATACCGGCTACTGTACTATCTAAACTTGAAATAAGGGGCTCGAGATCATGTTATTGAACTGAAGTTTCAAAGGACTTGAGTTTTCATTCAGTACTAGAAATGTCACAAAGGAGCTCGACGCAAAAGTGTATAGATGTTAAACGTCTTCAAATTCAATAGCATCATGTAAGAACAGATAAATTTACAGCATGGACCAGACATGCACGTTCCGGGAACTTAACCCTAGTCAGTGATCCTCAATCTAAACAATGTAATATGGCCAAAAAGTGTGAAAAATATTATGTCCAAAAAATAAACAGCAAAATGTAGCAGGATTGGTGGGATATGATGCTACAGAACCCATGTTTTTTAAATTTTAAGATTTCTTGATACAGAAACAGACACTGAAGGGGATTGTGAAGAAAAATAATGCAAAATGTCTGATAAAATTCAAATTCTTCAATATGAGGCTCACGTAGATATGATGTTGGAGGATTTCGTAATTTGGGAAAGAAAGTAACTAGTATGTAAATTCATTTTAGATAGATTGCAGTCAGGAAATTTGATTGTAGAAGGGGGCACTGAATGATCAACCACTTTTTAAAATACCAATTTTAATACAATGTCGCTATAACGTCGAGTTTCATTGGTTGTTTGCTCCTTAGTTACGGCTGTGAAACAAGAAAACACTAGGCTTTGACGTTGCTAACGTCACATTTCGCCTAATATTGACAAAAATATAGATTGCATTAGAATGGGAATAACTAGACACAGACGTTACGTTTGCGGACGGTAAATGCTGATTTTATGGTGCAAACACCCGTTTTTCTGGCTCCGCTAACGTGTCTCCAGAAAAACTCAGTTTGCGACCGTAAAATCAGCATTTACCGTCCAAAAATATAACGTCAGAGGCTAGTTATTCCCTAATTTTAAACGAAGTACGGGTACGTCTACTGTACAAGTTGCTACTCGTTACTGCTGTACTTGTAAAATCTTACTGAACTTGAGCGGATTTTAAGACAGGCACCTTCCGTTTGGTAACATATAAATTGAAATAAAAATTCGAAAGCATTCCGCATTGATCGCGATACTTTTTTACACTATTGCATAAAACAAAGAGGATGAAAAATTTCAAAGTAAAGTTCGACGTGTATCTCGCACTTTTCACGTTAACTGACGACGTGTACCTTGTAAAGCAAATGACGTCAAACGCAATAAATGGACAAACACAATAACGGATTAGCACACAAGTACACATACTAGTTACACGTAGGAAATCTCAATCTCTCTTATAGTAAGTTTTATCTTTTTTAGTCGACTTCTGTCAAGTGATAGACTGCTATGTCTAATTACTTGCCTCATTATTTCTAACTCGTTTTGTTTTTTGTTTATGAATATCTGGTTTATGATTTTGATTTATACGATCATTTATACGATTTATTGCAGCTATGATTATATCCATTATATATGCAAAAAAGTTCTATAGAATTAAAACATTAGTTTTAAAAAAAAACTCCAAAAGCCTTCTTTTGGGGGGTTCCTTTTTGAACGAACACGATGCATATTATTCTTGCTTGTGTGTCCATAAAATTATTTTCATATTGAACTTCGCCCTTGAAAGCAACGAGCTACTATTTTCTTATACATGACTTTAAATACAAAGTGGGGTACCGTATTTCGCAATGCTCAAGCATGCGTAACCGAAGCTGAATAGTTTGATATCGTATCCATTTTTATGAAAGGAAAGTTTTTATTTTCAGATGATTTAGATATGTCACGAAGGAGCTCGACGCAAACGACTATCAGTAAAACATGTCCCTCTCTACTTTGCCTTTAAATAGTGTTTAAAGAGGAAAAAGAGGAAAGATATCTAAATGGATAAAAGAAAAAAGGAGGCATACGAAAAACGGTCCGTGCTCTAGCAATCGCCTGTAGCGAGCTTATGCGTGGGATCACCCGAGGAGTCCGATTAACATTGAACATTGATGATGCCATTGAATTCAAAGACGTTTAACATTCAGCGAGGACAGGTGGAAAATGATGTTCGTTAGGGAAAATGTTTTTTAAAAGTTCTTACAATGGATATGACGTACTGATTAAACTCTCGGAGACCATGGACATACATCTATTCGGTACAGTCATACAGCAATTGAATAATTGCGTAAAGAAAGTAGCTAGTAAGTAAATTCATTTTAAATAAATAGAATGACAAATGAAGTCAGAAAATTTCATTGTAAATAGGGGCACTGCATTATCATTGCGAAATTTGAATTACTTTGTTAACCTTACTTAGCAAAATACCAATTTTACACGAAGGTGTAATATACATACAGTCAGGATATAATATCTTTTTGAATCGACTTCTGTCATGTGATCGACTGCTATGTCTAATTACTTTTTCTAACGCGTTTGTTTATGATTATCTGATTTATGATTTTGATCTATATGAATTTTGTGCGATTTATTTTAGCTATGATTATATACATGATATATGCAAAAAAGCTCTTTTTGTTTTTTTTTTATCGAAAACAATGCATATTATTCTTGTTTTTGTGTCTAGAAGTGTAAACGTCTTCAAAATGAATACCTTAAAATGTAATAGAATTGTTTAACGGCTTCAATTTTAGAGCAGATAAATTTAGAAACTGACTAGAAAAGGACCCGCGCAAGCGCGGAAAAATTGTAAATTAAGAGGTGTATTTTCTATATAGGCTTAAAGACTCAAGCCGACACATAAATTTTCCAGATACATCGTTTACAAACCTAAAAACTGTCTATTAATAGCATCCGTAGATTTGAAAGAGGCGTATCCGACACCCTCCCGCCCCATCTAAAGCTTCCAGAGGTTGATAATTTTGCCTTAAAAATAATCTTCTTTAAACTATTTCTTCTTGGGCTTCGCCCCTTGGAACCCCATAAAAATCGAAAAGATTTTTAGACAATTGTTCAGTTTTTGAAAGTGTATACATTCTGTATATCTTGATATATTCGTAACGCTTCTAACACGTTTAAGAAATCCAGGATGGAATAAATTAAATATCAAACGTGAGACTTCTTAATCATAAAACACCATTAATTTTTCGGAAAAAGTGTATTATGTTGATTTATATGCAACTTTTTACGTCAATCTTCATAGCAAATAAGATTGTAAAATATATCAAAAAATGAAGCATTTCACAATTTTCCGGGGAAGCCCCCTCCCCCCCCCCCCCCGAGCCCTACCTGTGGGGCTACACATTTTAAGTATACAAAGTGAAAAACAAAGATATTTGGAAATTGTTCACATCCAAATCTGACACTGAGTCAATGGAAAACATCATGGGAAAGATAGCATGCGATTGGTCATGTAGAATGCATTGAGAATAAAAAAAAAATACATGTATAGCCAGAAAACAGATTGGAGCAAGAAGTTTTAAAGTTTTACTGCGAGAACGTCCGCCCTCGACGGGATTCGAACATAAACACTTCAGATTGGATATCTGGATAGATGTCCGCCGCTTTACCAACTGAGCTATGAAACCTTTTTCTCGAACGTTCTCTTGTAAGATCGTAGGTCGTGAATTTCAGAAAACGAATATAGAGTTAAAAATTAAATAATCCTCCTACTAATATCAGAAATGTCTTGCAAGAATCGCTTTTTACTAAATCTATGATACTTAAAATGTCGGGGATTAGAAAGGGAGTATAAATCAGAGGAAAATATGAAGTTAATGGTTAGTGTCGTTGGCCGGTTTTGAATTTAAGATTTCTCAGATTTTATTTAGGAAAAAGATGAGACATAATTAATGATTACACGTTAATTAGAAACAATTTCACCTAAACAATTATCAATTTCACTTTGTCATATCATATACTATATCTTTATATCACACCATTTATCTATATCCTCTTCGTTCCTTTAGTAGTATACATTTTGATATTGAGTTTCGCCCTTGAAAGCAACCAACAGTTTAACTTTAAAAGAAAAGACGGGTATTTTTCAATACTCAGGCATGCATAACTGAAGCTGAATATTTTGATATCGTATCCATTTACATGAAACGAGAGAATTCTTTTCAATAATTTCCAGATGAATTAGAAATGTCACACATAAGCTCGACGCAAACGACTATCAATAAAACACGTCCCTGTCTACTTTTCCTTTAGTATTTATAGAGGAAAAAGAGGAAATATATCTAATTTAAATGGATTAAAAATGAAAACAGGAGGCGTACGAAATACGGTCCGTGCTCTAGCTGTAGCGAGCTCATGTATGGGATCACCTGAGGAGTCCGACTGATAATCAGAGAGAACAGGTGGTCTGGGCCCCGTCTTCCCTAAAGAGGTTTAGACAGGGCCCGTCATGACGCGCTGGTACAAGGCTGTAGATTTGTCCAATTCCAAGCCAAGTGTCCGTCTGGTGACAGAAGGATCATATCCACGACATAAAGGGCGTTTGATGATTCAAATATATTTATGATGTTAATTCTGTCTACCTTTGATCCTTCTTATTTTGTTGATAATTATCATGCCACCATAAAACGCAGGTTGTGAAATACCGAATGTAATAAACTTTGTTGCTTGTATCCGAATTTCAAAATAAGTTGGCAATAATTTTTGTAAAATTTGCTGAAAGTCTGTACTAGTTTAGATTTTGGATCACTGACGAGGGTTCAGTACCCGAAACGTGCATGTCTGGTCTATTCTCCATTCTGTAAATTTATATGCTCTATAATGATGCTAATGAATTTATAGACGTTAAACATTGTGAAAGCGAAAGCCTTGATCTTAAAAGTTTCTTGGTAATATGTAAATTTCTACTATGAGTCCAAAACATCAGTTCATGCTTTACTATACCGGATGAGCTGTAAAATGTAGATACCGTATGACGGTTATCTAGGAACATCACCTTCAAGCCAGGGAAATTTACTATGTTGAATCAAAAATAATCTATTTTGTCATACACACCTATATGTATCTTTCCATTAAGATTTTTGATATTTAGGTCCAAAAATGTTGTTTCTTTGGTTTAACGTTTGCCTTGTTTAGAGTCAATTCTTGTGGATGAATAACATTTTTATTACTTTTCAAAAACAGGATTGTCGATACTGATACAGATCAATTTTAAGTTGGGTTTTGATTTACCTTTTTTTTACAATATTTATGACCCCTTGACTTAGCAATATGCAGTTTTTCAGACTTTTCCTTTTACTGCAGATAATAAGCTGATTTATGTATGAGCATTCATCTTTTTGTGCAAGTACAGGTCAATTTTAAATTTATGTTTATTTGAATTTTTGAAGACAGAATTGCAGGACATACAATGCTTGTAGGGGACTTATATCGCCCAGCGATCAAAGTTTTTTCCTTTGCCATACGTTCAAAACTGTGATATTAAATTGCATATTGACTCACTTTTACAATAATTTCAACAAATGTAAAAAATGATCAGTCGCCTGGTTTACCGAGGATATGATCCTAACGTCATCACAAAAACACCGGGCACGGTACTTGATCAATCTACAGTTATGTACCAGTGTCTTTCCCAACGTTGTACTCTGGTCAACCGTAACGACGGGACTCCATGACGGGCCTTGTTCAAATCTCGTAAGAGAAGACTGCGTCTTGATTCTCTGTCCTATCTGAAAGTTGGTCGGACTTATCGTGTTATTGATATTTAGTTTTGTGTGACGTCAATTATGTGTCACTTCCTCGTTGGTTTGTTTCGCTGGTGAATGCAGGGTGGTCATGCTGGAGATCCTTAATTCCCATTTCTTGATACAAAAAAGTATCATGTAGTGTTTAAAAACCAGTTTTCTCTTATTTTAAGCTGTTGATGAAAAAATAATGACTGCAACCCATCTGATTTTTTTTATTATATACCGATATACGTACCATTAGGTTCCTTTCGTAACGTACATTCTAAAACGAAAGATATGTGATAAGTTAATATGAACGTGAAAAGTTTGAGAGAGAGAGAGAGAGAGAGAGAGAGAGAGAGAGAGAGAGAGCATTGAAAAAGAGAGGAAATAAAGGCACACCATGTACTTCATGATGCAATGGATCCTCATTTTAATCGAGAAAAAGGTTTATTGGACAAAGAAAAGATTAATTAAAAATAATCATGCTAAAAGCGATATTAATATGCAATGTAACGTAATTCTTGGACACATAAACCATATCCACATTAATCAAGTTTTACATTGACGTAACTTCTTCGATCGCAATATGTAGTATGACATCATGCTGTGATCTGTTCGATTTCTTGAGTTAAAATGACAAAAGATGCGAAATTGACGACTTTATTATTTCCTCAAAAATACAAAGGAAAGTGTTAAACGTCTTCAAATTCAAAAGCATCATTTAATACCCGATAAATTTACAACATGGGCCAGACATGCACGTTTCGGGTACTAGACTCTCGTCAGTGATCCTCAGTCTAAACAATGTAATATGGCCAATAAGTATGAAAATTATTTTGTCCAAAAACGTACCCAAAGACGTAGCAGAATGGGTGGAATATGATGCTACAGGACCCACGTTTTAGAAATTTCAAAAAAATTTTGTAACAGAAAATTTCAAATGCGTTGAAGAGACAGACGATCAACCGAAGTTGATCGAACTTGTCTACATGTGCCCTCGGGGACTCTTGGTCCACCAGCAGTGACATTCACCAAGTAGTTCAAATGTTAAACGTCTTCAAATTCAATAGCATCTTTTAAGACCTGATAAATTTACAACATGGACCAG
Source organism: Pinctada fucata (assembly GCA_028142955.1). Lineage (NCBI taxonomy): Eukaryota > Metazoa > Mollusca > Bivalvia > Pterioida > Pteriidae > Pinctada > Pinctada fucata. The sequence goes on along the minus strand of AP027109.1, from coordinate 34,588,828 downwards.
ACACAAAAAACTGTTTCGATCACAAGAAACGAAGCTGTCTTTAAATCCTTGTCCAAGATCCAGACATGTATGCATTCAAACTAGTGTTCTGAAACTCACTTTTGATTTCTCATTTGTATGATGTAAACACGACGCAACAGTGGGATTTGGTTCTGGTTAATGTATGACATGTCACAAATATCTGCATACATTTTTGAAATCCATTTTTATCCACCCTGTCTATGTCGAATTCGATCAAATCAATCGTCCAATTTCCATTAAATTTGAGTCCTTTGTAAATTTGAATTCTGGTAATGGTAAGGATTATTATACGGAGAAATATCTTAAGACTCCTTGGAACGAACAGCCCTTCGGACCGACATCTTTTATCAAATTGAAGTATTACAAACATACCTGGCTTGATATCCTTTTGATTACCCACCCCTTCCCCCCAAAAGACAGGAGAAGGGCGCATTTTGTGTAAACTAGTGACATTTGACAAAAATATATTATTTCGGATTTGGGATTTTGGTAATATACTTCCAATAACTTTGGGGTCAGAGTGTATGTAGGGACATCAATTGGTACTTAAAGGCTCGACATTTCAGGGGCTAATTTTTCAAGTGCTATACAGGTGCATGACCTTATCCTTGGTGTTAAAGTACAGTGCAGGAGTGTGACCTTATTCGACAGGTGCATGGATGACGTCAATCCGGGGGTAAACGTCCTTATATGCTGGTTTAATAAACAAATACACATCTGTAGCAGACTACATCTGCCTTCCATTCAAGGGTCTTACCCATTGTTAGTCATTTGAAAGTGTTCGATTTTCCACATTTAAACACAATATGTTATCTACATACAATAATACGCAAGTGTTCAAACTCTATACCTTCTTGAGAAAAAATTCTAAACCATTTTACATGCACCAGACACGTGTTTCGGATATTAAATCCTCATCAATGTTGCTTCCAGTCAAAGTGATTTTTATAAGCAGCCAAAATTCATTTCAGTAGCGCCCTATGGTTTTATTTTCAAGAATTAGTACATTACATCCACCTTTTATTTACAAATTGATAGAATATAGGTACGATTCCCAAGTAAGCTATTCATTAGTTTTTCTATCGTAAGAATTTTAAAATAAAGGCCTTTATGAGCGAAGCTCGAACTTATGGTGGAGCGTATACACTTACTTTATTGAGAAAATATGCTGAATGAGAATGTACACTACCCTTTTTTAAAACTTTCGTCCCGAGTCGCTGCGTAGTTGACTGTTGGATATTACCATGAACATCTTATTTCGACATCAAAGTTGACGTTTATGTTATATCCTATTTTTGTTTATAAATTAAATTTATTGACATAATTTTTGGTACAGTAGTTTACGAAATATCATTAAATTATTTGAATATAATCCGCCGCGACGGGTTAAGGGGATGCTTTTTTTCTCTAGGGATCTGTGATATATGGGTCTTCGGAACAACTATAGCGTCGACCAAGCTTCACTGACTTCAAGGGTATTCAATACTTTAAAGATGGACAGTTTCGTAACCATAACTGAAGATAAAAGAAATCTCACACATACAATAACAAGAGTTAATAGGGGACGTAGTCGGCGCGAAGCGCCGACGAAGTCGCCATCAAGATAGACGTGTGTACATGAATAAGCAAAAAAGCATGCATTTTCCCGTGTTTTTTTTTACCATTACCTTCGATTCAAAAAATGTGTGCACGGTTCATGCGGAAACGGCGAACGTTAGAGAAGACAGAAAGGTTACGAATGGAAATGCACATCACAGACTGCCGATATTTAACTATCAAAAAATAAAAACCAAACTTTTGTTGTTTTTTATCGTACATACAGGGAAAGAAGAACAACAAACGGTCATTTTTCATTTTTTATTTATTTTTTAAATAGATAAACATCGGCAGCTTGTGATGTTCATTATGACGTCGTTTTTTGAAACGTAAATGCGCGTGAAGTTTTGTGTACAGTACCGCATACATTAACAAGTAAGAAAAAATAAAGAGGGAATCAAGACGCTTTTTAACAGAGATTCAAACACGAAATGAAATATTTCATCGTAAGATCATACTGCCGAACCGCAAGCAACATGTAACAGATCGATTTTAGTCGAAACTACAGTTAGAAACGTGTGATAATCACAACCTACCTTGACATAACATTTCACTGCCACTGGCGAAGATGAATGACAAAAGTAGATCAAACATTCAACCTAAATTTTGAATAAGTCTGATCCACCAATACCCGAATTTGCACAGTATACATCCTAAAAACCAATGGAACCCATGGGTACCCACAAGTGCTGTACACACTTTACTCAGTGTCGGTGCATGTACAGCCAGTCCTTGAAGTTCGTCTGGCATGGCGCGTCATTGACTACGTCACATTGACATTTAGGTCACTCACATGTAGTGTACACGTGCACTCATAATTATGTCATGCAACTACAAGGAGCAATGGGGAATCGCCAAAGATATAGTACATCGATGGTCAAATTGACAATTCAAATTCCTTGGTGGATCTTTTTTTTCCATGTACGTATGATAAATAACAACGACGGGTTGATTTTTGTTTTTTGATAGATATATAAACATCGGCAACCTGTGGTTTCTACTACATGTACATCTCTTAAATTATCTCATAATATTGATTGCAAACATTTTTTTTCTAGAAATGACACGTAAGTCGTCATTTACTTCAAGCTGGATGTATTGTCATTATCATTTTTCTTGAAAGGGGGGGGGGATTGGTATTTAGTTAGCTTTTTATCTATCATTTTTATTTATTTGTGACTTGTCAACTAGTTCTATTTATTTATCTATAGCAACATCTCGTTATCTTCAAATATTGATTGAAAACATTTTTTTCGGAATGATCGACATGTCAAATCTTTATTTATTTCATGCTGGATCTACTAATAACTATTATTTCATTTTCCCTTTTAAGGGGGGGGGGGGGTTAATTAATTCATAAGCATGATTCGGCAAAGTATTTCTTCAGCCCTTTAATCTGTTTTTATTGTTGTTTTTTGTTTTTTTTGGGGGGGGGGGGGTGGGGAGGGGGGGGGGTCTTGCTATGATTTGATGAAAAATCTCAAGCCAGTCATTTTATTTCCCAGAACACCTTCCCTCTGCTACATGTAATTATGTTTCCCCACAATACTTTAATGCAAAGACCACACTGAGCTTGGAATACCAACAGATATTGCAGACAGACACTCACGGAAAAGCAACAGATACATATATATATATACCGTAACATAAGATTTTCATGAAACTTTGTGTTGTCCATGAATTGATAGGACAGCACGTTTTGGTTTTCAAGGTCAGAGCTTAATGTACATGTGTAGCAGTCCTCAAGCTTTTCATTCATTCATTCATTCATTCATTCATTCATTCATTCATTCATTCATTCATTCATTCATTCATTCATTCATTCATTCATTCATTCATTCATTCATTCATTCACTTTCTCAATACATGAGGTTATGACATGAATAATATAACGATCAATAGAATAAGTAAATTAAAAAAGAGACAATATCGCTTTTCAGGAGGCTAGTAAGAGCTTCATGTCATCATGCTGTTTTGTCCATGTGGTAGAAATTATAATATTTTGCTCTGGCTAAATCACCTGTGTCAGTCGTGGATCCAGCGCCCCCTTTGACGGGGTCAAAGGGCGAATTTCGCCGATTTTTACTGAAAATGGGCCAAAATATACCTGTTTTTGGAAATTTTGGGGTCAGTGCCTGGGAGGGGGACGCCCCCTCCGCACCCCTTGAATCTGCCATTGAGTGTGAATTTTACTGATAAATAGTTTCAATGGTGAGAAAAATATGCAAGAGTCTACATGTAGCACTACGATCTTAATGTCATTATGTTGCTGAGGTAGAAATCACTGTGATTGTCACAACTAGGAGGATAACAGAACTTTAACCTCTTTGGAAAAGACAGGGCCCTGACCACATGTCCTTTCTAAATGTCAGTCGGACTCCTCGGGTGATAACATATATGAGCTCGCTATAGCCGGCAGAGCACGGACTGCATGTATTACGCATGACGCGGCATGTCCTCTTATCCATTTTTATATTCATCTGTGTTGCTTGGACTCCTGCGCATTATGGTCTTGTCTGTGGTCATCTAACAGTGAAGTCCCAAGAGGTTGTTTTACACCATAATTGTGCGTTCTTTGAGACCTCTTGGAAATCGTAATAGAGGGAGGGTTGTGCACACGTAATCCAGGATAACCACATCGTATGCTGCGTACGCGGCACGGCAGATGGCCGGCGTCCTAAGTCTGCACCAGTTGCCCATTGGTCTCGTTGGTTTATGTGTGGTCTTCTATGTTTAATGTTTCTATGGTGTGAGTTGGTGTCCCTTTTGCATCTCTTTCTGTGGGTGTCTGTTCTGTGTGTGTGGGTTTTTTTTGCATTGGGTGTTTTGGGGTTTTGCTATGGGTGCTGCAACCTACTGTTGTGTTGTTTGAGATCCCCTCCTTTCTTTTAACTTTTCTATCAGTGCAACGTCCCCTTCATGGCTTTGCCATAGTTCATATTAATTAACTTCACTTGAAGCTGAATTCAAATTGTATGATAAATTAAAGGGGTTTGATATCTGAGAAACTTAACACATGATAACTGATTTGAAAATTTCTTCAAGAAGGCATAGAATTGGAACACTACCGTCTTATTGTCCTTGTAAACGTGTGTTCCTCAGATTCCAACAAAAAAAATTTAAAATAATACAGCATGATATATAATTTGGTAGTTATCAAACGGGTAATGGTTTTTGAAACAGTGATATGAAATTGGGTTAGGTACCACCTTAAACTAAAAATATCTAAAGTCATGATAAGATCGATGTTAAACTTGAGACGTTGCGATAAATTTCAAATTTAAAACGCCTGATATAACAAATGTATTTTGGCTATATAAATTGTGACATAACTAGGTCTGGGGATCGAAACCAAACATTCGATACGATACAATACAATACAATAAAATACAATCCAATCCGGTATATCGTATCTAATTCACCAATAAAACCCCTTCCCCAAACAAAAAGTCAAACAGGTTCCTGGTGGTAAGGTCAAACTTATAGTTCTTGTGCATTACTTTATATTCTACATACGATTACGTTCCCTGAAGGTTTTTTATGTTATTAATTTTCCTTATTTTGCCTGAAGTCATAGATAGATTTTTTTCATTAGTTTGCAAACTTTCCCGTCAAATCCTTTTCAGAAATGTGTTCTAGAGAAAGTAAACACGCGTAGTCAGAGTTCGCATTCAAATGCTTTTGAGATAAAAATCTAAAGATTAAGTCGATATTACTTTGAAGTTTAATCAATAAATGACAAAAATATAGCCTACATGCCGACTTTCCAATCAAAATTACATGTATAAATATAACTATATAAACATCGTTGTTATTCGTAGACTTCGAATCATGATGACCAATATCGATACGTATCGATATATCGATAAATTGATCCAGAACTATCATGTTTTAATCTCAATGCCTTTATATTATTCTAAAATTCTACAAATTGCTATTACAGACTGTTACACCACGTTGGAAAATTCAAAATAAGAATGCGAGTTTGCCATTTATGGTAACCAAACAGCAATATTTTAGGATTATATGCATGCAGTGAATTTTTAAGATATGCGGGCATCTTTGATAATTTCTGTGTTGCTGATTTTCGTCATTACCCTAGCAATTATAGATTATATTACCATGGCTATTCGAAATGGAGCGGGCGTGTTTCAGCAAAGTCATGGGTTAGAGTCGAAGTTAAAGATGGCACACAATTCTGAAAATAAGCTCTGCAGTGCGTCTTCATCCCGTTCATGTCGAATGCATTCCTGTTTTAACTATTCACGATGCTCTGTTTTGCAAGGATTTTATGTGTATTTTTACGACCCGTTTCAATACACGCTGCATACGCCATTCATTGAATTCATTCAGATGTCAGTTGCTTCATCTTTGGCCGCAAGTCCATACATCACAACAGATCCATCTAAGGCTTGTTTGTTCGTAGTTTTAGTCGGTCAATTAGAAGAATCCTTGGACGAAAACCCGAAATCTATCGAGGATTTCCTTAAGACGTTGTCACATTGGCAGGAGGATGGCAAAAATCATGTTATAATCAATCTGATACAAAATAACAAGGGCAGGGATATGTTTGATGGCATAGATACTGGAAAAGCTATGTTAGTTCAGTCAACGGCTGTCTACTCCAATTTCCGCCCTAAATTTGACATCATTGTTCCTCCAAGTATGGGTAAAGCCGAAGGGGATGTTTGGGAGGAGCTTCCGATGATCTCACCAATCAGACGAAATTATTTTCTTTCGTTCTGGGGGCAATTTAGAGACATGGGCTCACAGAACAAAATCCAAAATGAGGAGTCAGATAAGATTAAAGGAAAACTATCTAAAGAACTATCATGGGAGGCCGACAGTGTTGTAGTTTCAGCTCTAAAAGACATTCATCATCATTATGATGTTGATAACAGAACACTTCTCATGAATTTATCGTGTGATTCTGTTGGGCCAGGTGCAATAAACGGTGAATGGAGTATATGTGGTACAGACTTACAAAGAAAAGACTTGTTGATTAAGTCCACATTTTCTCTCATACTAGCTCCAGCAAACACTAGCTATGTATCGTCCACTGTTTTTCAGCTACGTTTGTATGAATCTCTCAAGCATGGTGCAGTACCGGTTATTTTAGGCGATTACGTAGAGTTACCTTTCAGCGATGCTTTGGACTGGATGAAGGCAGTTATTATCCTTCCTAAGGCTCGTGCACCACAGCTTTACCTTATACTAAGGACTTACACTGATAACAGTATAGTAGAATTAAAGCAGATGGGAAGGTATTACTTTGAAACATATTTTGGTACATCCCGTAGAATAATAAACACAGTACTGGCCATTCTACGGACTCGTCTGAGTATGCCTGCTCGTCCCATTCAAGATGTCCCATCACTGAATCTGTTGACTTCTGTAAAGATCCAGCCGCTTGCCAACGATACAGATACAGAGTCTAAGACCGAGGACGTTCTGGGTCCAATTGAACCGCCATTCCCCTCCATGAAGTTCAAACAAAATTTTACACAGCATGTCAGTTATGAGAGTTTTTCCAAAGTTGGATATCCATTTGAACTGTTTCCTTACACACCTTTTGAGAAGGTGTTACCATTGGAGGCACAATATAAAGGTTTGAATAACAATTTCTTCATTATATACTGTACTGTTGACTCGATCGTTTGCCCTGGTTGTATGTTTTTAAAAAGGAATATGCTGTAAAGCAACATACGAAGTCAAATTTACCTCGATGTTAAAAGAAAGAAGGTTATCTCCAACAACACTCTGCAGCAACACCTACAGCAAAACTGGTGACAGAAGGATATTATCCACGGTATAAAAGGCGTTTGGTGATTTAAACAAATTACGGTGTTAATTCTGTCAACCTTTGATCCTTCTTATTCTTTTGTCACCATAACATGCAGGTTGTGAAATAAGTTATATACTCTGTTGCTTGTATGGGCCCAAGGCAAAATACAGGTGAAAATAATCTGGTTGAAGTTGAATGATTCAAGTTCAGAAATAGAAATAAACAAATAAGACAAGAGCAAATACATCAGAAGAACTAACAAACTAAACAATCATACTTCAGTAATATATTTGCCGTTTGAAGTATGATTTTTTTATTTGTTAGTTTTGTTTGTGAGTTCTTATGATGAGTTAAAGAAGATCCTGAAGATAATCTCAACAGCACTCACAGTAGAGCACAAAACTGAGCATCGACGGACCCTAGCAAGATAGAGGTGGGACCAGGTGCCCGGGAGGAGTAAGCATCCGGTGCCGACATAGGACGGACAATTGCCACGCAAATAGCAGACGTTGTAGTTATCCGGATTACATGCCCACTTCTCCGATTACCCAGGTGCCCGGGAGAGTATCTGGTGTATTTGCTCTTGTCTTGTTTGTTTGTTTATATTTTTGCTCGCCGATGGTTGATTTACGTGATATGTGTTGGATATGGTCACTGCGTAGCATTATTGGAGACCTTTCCTAACGATAATGATTAAAATCAAAGATATAGGAAAAAACAAACTGTATATTATATGAGGGTTGATTGATAAGTTGCGAGCCTCGTGTTTATTTTTTCTGCGTTTTTGATAGCGTTTTACTGTGTTTTGCTTTCGTTTTGGTTTTGATTGCGAGTTCTAATTGTGACTTTGGTTTTGTGTTTGACTTTCAACCACTGATTGATTCCATACATTCTAAATCGAAATAAACACGAAAGATTTCATAAAGTTTTTTTTTTTAATGTGTAATGTGTGTGTCTAAAGTGCAGTGTCAATTCACATTTTTAGGGTCAGATTATGGCTTTCAACCTATTGGAAGAGGCATGGGAGGTACCGGCAAAGAGTTCAGCAAGGGTCTAGGAGGAAACCTTCCGAAAGAACAGTTTACTAGTAATGCTCTGTCCTTTAAAAATCATTAATGTGCAATTATAATCTATATATATATATAATTATATACTTTACATAAACTATGATATTTGTATAATTTATTATAATTTATCCTTCTAAAATGATATTATCAGACAAGCACAGGGACTTTTTGAGGAGAGAATGAGAGGAAATGTTTCGATTTCTGTGTTATGTATGGTGTGTCTTATCATTTGACGCATATCCTACCAATTCCTCCCGTAAAGCTCTTTCGTTTTCGAAATCTCTATCTTGCAATTTTCTTCTTCTATTTCCTCTCTGTTTACTAGTTATCACGTTATTCATTTTCTTTGTTCTTGATATTTTGCTTATCACCGTTATCTCTCTCTCATTTCCCGCTATTATGTTCTTTCCTCACATTTCTTCATTTTTTTTTCAGTTGTGATGCTAACATATGACAGAATTGAGAAACTGATCAGTGCTCTTCAGAAACTTAAAGGATTGCCCTTTTTGAATAAAATCATCGTAGTGTGGAACAACCCGGCACCGCCTTCTACAATTTTGGAATTGCCAGAAATAGGGGTCCCAATTAAGGTTAGATGCACGTACGATTTTCTCACCGTAAATGGTTTTTTTTTTAAATTAAATCACATTGTTGGTCTATAAATTTACAAGAATGGAGGGGATCTCCAACAACACGCAGTTGCAGCATCCACAACAGAACTCCAAAACACCAAATGCAAAATCACAGAGCAGACACCCACAGGAGAAGAGAAAAAAAGGGACAAGGAACACCAACTCGCACCATAAACTCATGAAACACAAAAGACCAAGGGACGTCAAATCACATGGAAACATCGAAGTACAATAAACATAAAAGAAGTACCTAACCGTTATTCAGTCTCAAAGTCGAGACGGCAAAGCGAAATCGTAAGAATTTTCATCGAAACGGTTGCGAACCCCAGAATAAATAACATTCCGAAGTAAGACCAGGTGCCCAGGGAGAGTCAGCGTCTCCTGATTGCATTCAAAACCAGTCGCAGCAGCTCCATGGAAACCTGTCCAATTCGGTGATTGTCTCGATGTACATTTTTATGTACAGATCAGGTAAGTATACAAATGAGTTAAAGAAGATCCTGATGATAATCTCAACAGCACTCACAATAGAGCACCAAATTGAGCATCGACGGACCCCTAGCAAGCTAGAGGTGGGACCAGGTGCCCGGGACGAGTAAGCATCCCCTGTTGGCTAGCCGCACCCGCCTTCGATGTTCATGCACGAAAACGAAAACAATATATAAAATACATGCACTTACTGAGGCTAGGTCTATAAAGTGCTGTGGCGACCATGTCAGGGAAAATATTCAAAACACTTACTGTCAAACCCCTCGCAGGGAACTTTTTTACGAGCTCCACACGGCAGAAGGCATAAGTGTGACACAAATGAGTATAAGGAACGCCAAATCACAAATACATTGACTACACATAAACAAATGGGACCAATAAATATACGACACTGTTATTCCAAAGTATGATGTTGTATAACCCACTTGTTGCACGCCAAATCTTCGGCCATCAATGTCGGGAATGCATCAAACAATTGTCACCAATGATTGAATGATTCAAAGACAACAACTCTTGGTAGTCCGTCAACGACTCAGTAAATCATTACTTCAATCATTAATCTAATCATTGCTACACAATGAAAAACAATGCATATTGAAAGGTATTCATTACCGCCTACATCGTAAACCGTTAAGCAATAAATGTAGATCCTGTTACAATATCAATCACTAATGTTTGAGAAGTTAATGGGAATCTAAAACAGTCTCGGCAGACTAAAACAGTCTAATATTTTGGAATTACCTACATTTTCTTCGTACAAATAAGAATAGATTCATAATATAACAAATGCATCATACTTGTCGATCTGGGCATAAGACATTTACTCACTGCGCAAATTCGATAGTTCCTTTAATTGTTATGTGGATATGAATATCTGTGTATATGTTTCTGCTCCAGTTCTAAAGTATTGAGAAATGAAGGCATTATCATGAACCAAGAAGAATATACACAGGGTAGAGTGGGTGGGTCCTAAGCACGCATGCACAAACCCTTTTAACCCTGTATACCGTGTTCATTCTCAATTGAGTTATATAAGATCCTGACTATAATATCAACAGCACTCGACGGACCCCTAGCAATTTAGAAATTTGACCATGTATCCGGTAGGAGTAAGCATCCCCTGTTTGGCTAGCCGCACCCGCCGTCGATGTTAACGCACGAAAATTAAAAACAATATCTTCAAAACATGCATTGTCTGAGGTTATTTCTATCTAGAATATGCTACAAGGTAATAACAAGTTAATGATCTCGTTATTATGACATAATTATCTCGTTAGTACGAAATCTTTACTCGCTATTACGAATTTAATTTTCTCGTAAGTACCACTTCATTTTCTCGTAATATTCTCGTTATTGCGACTTAATTATCAAGTTATTATAACACCTTTCTCGTAATAATGAGTAGGTTTTATTTTTTTCTTCGACACTAATTGGCTTTTGTAAGATACAATGTGCCCCGTTGATTTAAAATAATTTATCAAATGCCATAACACAGCAGATTATTTAATCCAGTTAATAAAAAGGTATTTTCCTCTTTATCACATTAGGTACTGAAAATGTCAAAGAATAGCTTGAACAATCGTTTCCTGCCATTCGATATTATAGAAACAGAAGCTGTTCTCAGTGTTGATGATGATGTATATCTCCGACATGAAGAGATTGTCTTTGCATTCAGGTAGTTTTCATTTTCTCTTACATTTAAAACATGATTTCGTTGAATGTATAGCTGATAAATACTTTATTCTCTGGCTCTCATAACCATTAAGGCTTCATAACTATTTTTTGGTTTGGTTCTTCTTATGTCTTTGACAAGCGCGGATCAAGAGGGGGGGTGTCGGGGGGGGGGGGGGGGGGGGTCCGGAATCCCTCCCCCACCTGGAATTTTAGAAGCATAGTTAAAAAATAAATAAATAGACATATTTCATAAGATTAAGTCCCGATTCCCCTTTTGTTGTCTTAATATTTGAAAAATTATAACATGAATTTGTATTGGAAATAGACTTGCCAGAATTTATTACATATGATGCTGCGCTTTTCTATACAATCCATATACATAACACCTATAAAAGTCAATAAACAAGGGCTCTTCCAATTTTATATCAATTCTGAAAAAAAAATCGCAGGCTCGCTATCGCTCGCCATTTGTTATATATTGAAACTGGTGTGTGACCCCTTTTTTTCCTCTTCAAAAACGTCGGCGTCAAGGACCCCTGGAAAAAATCCTGGATGCGCCTATGTTTAGTTTAAAGATATTTATTTGTCACAAAACATTGTTAATTTTACAGTTCTCATACATCCGCCCATGTTTGATTATTAAACAGAATTTCTCTGTAAAAATCAAATACTTTCTATGACATGTTGCCACGGCATGTCATGGAATTTTGAGATTTTTGGTATGGAAGTTCAACGTGAAGTACTAGTATGTAAATCAACCCCATTTAAAAAAAAAGTTGTCGTTGCCATAGTAACGGCGACTGAAGTTTCAAAAATCGGGAAAATTCATAGGACGGGGCATATTTGAGGCTACGTTACCATGGAAACAGATACATTTCTAATCTGAAATCACTTTGATTATTTTCTTTCCATCCTTTTTAATATAAGTATTTGTACATTTTTTACATTACTCTGGGATGCATTGTGTATACAAGATGAAACATTTGGCTAAAACAGGTTATCAAAAGTCTCTGTTTTGGGCATTTATGGTATGGGATTGATCTCGCAAACGTTTGTTATAACTGTAGTTTCCAGCGTTTGTTTTTACGACAAGCATCTGCATGACTCAATCATGACGTCATAATAGGGAAATTCCCCGCAAGGTGTACGGAGGTAAGCAGAATTTTTTTTTCGATGGTTGTTCTATATATCATTATCTATATTTCTAAGTATGCATTTCATTTTCTCTGTTTTATTTCCTGAAATTGAGTATTAATTATAAATTGAATGGGCTTGAGATTTATGTATGTATATATTTCTTTATTCTTCTGACATTTTAAGTATCTACACAAATCCCTTGCCATACGGCATGTCTCATTCCGTAAATGTCGAAAGAATTCTGATGTTATCTGATAATTATGACCTAAGCTTGATTATTTCGATTTTACTCGAACATGACAAGTGTAAATAGAGTAAATTTTGCTAAATATTAAGACACATTTCTTGGATAAGTAGTTTCTTTTGAAGAAAAAAAAATTATCGATGAAAGAGGGTACGGGGTCCGGCTCGGCAATCTTGGACGATTTATTTTTGCGTTTTTTTAAAAAGATAAAACATCGGGAAAATAAGAAATTTTGACAAATTCAAAAGGAGAGGTCCAGGAGGGAGGCGGTTCTGAACAACTCGACTACATCTATACCCGCACATTGGAAAGTCCCTCCAATTTCCCTCCCCCCCTTTTTTTTATTATTTTTCCTTCTATTTTTATTTTTTTATTTTGCACGGTTGCTTCCCGTGATCAATCGGAATATCGATTAAGTCAAATGCACGAATTACGTCTGAATTCTGAAATAATGATTACTTTTTTCTTTTATTCGAAATAATTTTACAATTTCGCGTTAGCATGTTTATTATAAATTTGAAGACAAGACGATGTGCTTAACCTTGATGTAACGTATCGCGACGAAAAAAAGAAGGGGTAGGGGTAACAAGAAATAGCGCTTTCTTGGTAAAAATGGGTTCGATTTCCTTATAATTTGCACAGATTTAAGATAGATAATTAATCTCTTTTCCATTAGTTTGTCATTGAAATTTTACGATACGTTTTTTCACAAGCTATGTAAATGTGACAGTTTTCGGAACTTCAGACAGGTACAAGTTTATGCTTATTTTCTATAAAAATCGCTTCTAAACTAAGGATTGTGATATTAAAACATCATAATTTTACTAAGTAAGAATGGTGTACATGTATGAACTATCTTTTAAATACAAAGCTAATAATAAGGAAATTTGCAGAATCATTGAAAATGAACTCGCTGTACAGTGGTATCCATGGCAACGCAGTATCCGAATCAAGCTTATTTCACGGTCTCAAATGTGCTATAAATAGAGTGACCTTGTTGCCTTGGCAATCAGAGGGTTCACATTTAGCGAATAGTATTAATTTTATCGTCAGTATATGATATATACCCATTTTACTGAAAATCATCAGAGAATGACTATACAACTTCCATACAAAAGACGAGAGGATATCAATTTAAGTATCTCAGGTTTTATTCGACGATGATACATGTATTTCTATAGGCAAGAGCTTCAAAGATTTCAACCTTGGTTCAATCACAGGGGCTACAGTACACAAAGAGTACAGAATAAATATCCCCCACTTTAATACATACACTTACAAAAGGGGTGACTCGAATGGCGATATCGCCCGATTCACTCAATCAATTTCTAGCTCAAATTTTGTGAAATTGATGGAAACTTGGTACCGATCCATCAAGAAACGTCTATTCTTCATGAGTACATGATCAATTTTGTTATTTACATATGCAATCTCTGCTATTAAGTGTACTCTGTCACCCGTATCGAAATTATTGCCAAAGGAAACGTGAAGGCAATTCAACCTTCACCTTGCTCTCCTTCCGAAGTGCATTTTTGAAGGCCTCGGGTACTAGCCTATAAGGCGAAGAGCAAGGTTGCCTTCACGTTTCCTTTGGCAATTCTCAATAATAGAGATTGCATAGGTAAATAACAAAATTGATCATGTACCCATGAAGAATAGACGTTTCTTGATGGAACTATACCAAGTTTTCAACAATTTCACAAAATTTGAGCTAGAAATTTCGAATCTCAAATAATGTTTCTATTCCATACAGTATTTATGAAACTCGTTGTGCGATTCTAATCCCCTCGCCAAGGCTCGGGGATGTAAAATTCACACAACTCGTTTCATAAATACCGTATGAAATAGAAAATCATTTGAGATCCTATATTACTACAATCATGATTTTTAATCATCATACAAGTTTTTTAAAATGAAGTTAGCAATAATGTGACATTTTTTTATGATCTTATCGGCTATAGCAATGACATAATTTTCTTCGAGTAGAGAAAGTTTTCAGCATTATTTCAACAGGTTTTTTTTTATACCGACAGAGTAACAACCGATTCATTTTTTGTCTATCCTCTGACAATTATTCCTCGTATGAATAGACATTTCGTATTTCTGGTGCCATGCAAAAGATTTAGGCTCAATGCATTTTGATTTTTTTTCTGCAGATTTCCTTGTTCCAAGATGGATCTTAGTCTGTTGATTTCATACTTTCGCGATTGCCTTGCTCATGGAGACTATCACAATTATACTTACCATTTCCCTAGAGCTATGATGGCTACTTCTTCTTTGGCATACTTTGTAGAAGATTATGTGCATGTAAGGTTTATTGTTTGGAAAATGGCCTTTTTTAAAGCATTCAGTGCACGCACATCATCGACTTGTTTACAACAGTACACGAGGGCTCTCTGTTTTATACTGGGCATTTTTTTATACCCTCGCTCACTTAAATTAGTAGATCTACAAAGAAAAACATATCGCATTATTGATCATTGAAAATAAAAAAAAAAGGTTTTCCCAGATAATTTCAATTTGAATCATTACTTTATAAAAGTAATTGTATAGAATGAAATAGATTGTCTAGTAATCATTAATATTTATTGTATGACAGGAAAATATGCCTATCACAAATTGGCTTATAACATATATGAAGCTTGGGGAGTAACTAGTTTCTGACGTTATGTTTGCGGACGGTAAATACTGATGCCTCGTTTACACGGAGAGTTTATTGCGAAATAAACGTAAATGTGTTGCGCGATAAATTTGTTTTGCGTTCACACGGCAAAATTTATTGCGCAATAAATTTTCAATTTGTTTCGCAATAATTTTATTGCGCAACAAATTCTGTCGTGTAAACGCTAAGCGAAACTGTTGCGCAATAAATCTGACGCATGCGCATTATCATGACAAGAGAAAGGGATTGTTTTACTGACGAATATGACTGTTCGACGTCTTTATATCTAAGATTCTGTTGAGAGATTCCGGTTTTTCGTATATATAAGAAAGCTTTTCAATAAGTCTGGATCCCTTGTAGAGAATGACGTCACAATTGAATGACGTCATGTTCTAAGCTGAAATTACTAATAAATGAATGTTTGTTATATAGGCTACTTCAGTCTCAAAATAGTCTTAAATTTAGGCTTCGCGAAAATTATTCGAACAATATCCGTTGAACATTTTTATTCATGATTCTTGTGCATTTGCATTGCCATTTTATTGCGCAATAGTTTTGGTCTCGTGTGAACGCAAAAAGCTTATTGCGAAACAGATTTGTTGCGCAATTAAGTTATTGCGAAATAAATTTATTGCGCAACCATGTGAACGAGGCATGAGTTTTTCTGTCGACGCGTTAGCGTCGCTTTCACCACCTCCAGAGAGCTTAATTTACAACAACTCTCATATTTTCACCAGTATCTTTTTAAAATTGGCGTTGTAGTCATGACGTCATAATAGTAGCGGCATATGCATATATTTCGCGTCATCAGAGAATATCTATAAATTCCTCACAGCAATGGATGCTATCAAGCTAATCGTTGTATTTCGTCATCATACAATAAAACAATTAATAACCTTGTGTTCAGTAGATAAAGCAGTATAGCAACCCTAAGCATATGTTATTCACCTTGGCCTGCGGCCTCGGTGAATAACATATCCTTCGGGTTGCTATACTGCTATATCTACCTCACACAAAGTTATTAATTGTATCATATATACATGTTTAACAGAATGTACAGGTGGTGTACCAGGTTTAACCTGTTAGGGTAAGTACTTTTGTCTTTGAAGAATTCTAACTAAATGTCATGAAGAAAAAACTACCTTATTTTAGAGTATGGAGAGAAGAGAGGGAAAGAATTGTTGGTTTCCCTGGACGACTTCATGCCTGGGATAACAAGACAAAAACCTGGAATTACAAAGTTGGTTTCTACAATTGTGAACTTTCCATGGTTTTAACTGGAGCTGCATTCTTTCATAAGGTATAAGATGCCTTGAAGCTGACAATCACTCACTTTCGTATCCTCTTTTCATAACAAATTCTGAAGATAAAACTCCATTCGTCTATTTTTGTGCTGCGCTTGCTATTAGAACAAAGAATGACTTTACTTAGAGTGAGAGATAAAAATGACATCTTCTAATGAATTGAATGAAGATCTACAGGCTTTCAATTCAAGATAGATGAGTGCATAAAGTGTTTCGCAGTCTTTGGCCGAATTTCGTTGTTTTGATTGAGGATCACTGATGAGCGAAGTTCCCCAAACGTAATTGCCTGGTCCATGCTGCAAATTTGTCTGTTCTTAATTTATGCTTTGAATATGAATATTTAACAATATATGATATTTTATCATTTTCTTTCAGTATTATTCCTACATGTATACATATGTAATGCCACAGGCCATCAGAGATAAGGTGGACGAGTACATCAATTGTGAGGACATAGCCATGAATTTCCTTGTGACCCATATCACAAGGAGACCACCACTCAAGGTACACTCCAGCAAACAGTTCAGAAAATATTTATGACCATTTTAAACCTTTACTTAATATACACAGACACCAAACATCACATCATTTGGCAAAATTTCTGATTGTGACGTCATATTTGACCGTACCGACTTTATGGGTTGTCATATTTTCTATTGTAACGTCACAATGAAAATAACGCCAAATTTTCTGATGTTTGGTGTCTGTCCGCCTAATGAATCTACTGGAAAATCAGCGGACGCTTTTAACAAGCAAAGAAATTGATATTATTTTTGTGAGTTTACACTGAACTTAACTCATGAAAACGAATGACATTGCAATAGTCCTTATAAATCAGTGATAACATTTCTTTTATCTCATTCTTCTATTCCACCCTAAACATTTTTTGAATGCGTATATATACTACTGAAGAAACGAATTAGCCCATTTTCTGTCGAAACAAAGAGGAAAGAGATCCAGCATGACCACCCTGCGCTCAAGTATCATAATTTTAGTAAGACCATTCTTTCAAGACGTTTGTCATCAAAAACTAAAACGGCCTGAATTGATCCCTTACAGAAAATTACTCCATGCATTTTCCTTGAATCAATATCTTACTCGGATGTGGACACTTTCTTATATCACTTTTGTAATAAAACATCAAAGAAGTATCTATCAGTCATTCATTGTCAAAGTCAAGAACGCTTGGCAAAATTATTAGAATTCGCATAGAAACGGTTGCGAACCTCGGAATGAATAACATTCCAAAGTGAAACCAGGTGCCCGTGGAGAGTCAGCGTGTCCTGATTGCATGCAATACCAGTTGCAACAGCTCCATGGAAACTTGTCAAACTCGGAAACTGTCTCGATGTGCATATTGAAGTACATATCAGGTAAGTATTTCGATCTTGATTGGTGATGACAGCCATTCAATCACAATCCAGAATGTCACAGATCATTCTGGAAAGGGTATCTGTTTTCTGGCTCGGAGGCAACTTAAACGGTCTGAATTGACCACTCTCTGTGAATTACTCAACACATTACTCAAATAATGTGTTAATTGTCATGAGCATTACGTTCTAGCAATATATGCTAACGAAATTGTGTGTACTTTCCGCTCAACTCGCTTCGGAAACTGGATAAACGCAACTTTATCATGCAAAAATATATAAAATTGATAGAATTCAATAGATCTTGCTTAATAGTTTATATAAATTAATTCGTTGGTTTTTGATTCTGATATATAGAGATGACCGCAATCGCTTACCGATGACAATGGAAATTATATAATTTCAACTTCATGTTGTAAATTAATTCATATCCGTGCCAAACAATATAAATCTAAGCTGAATCCATATGTATATGTATTGCATACTAGAGTGATACATAATGCATCTAAATATGTCAACGTTCCTGCGCTTGCGCGGGTCCTTTTCTATTATGAATGTACTTTGAAGAGTTTTTAACAAGATAAGGAATATTTCTAAGGCAATGACAAATATGGACAATGACCATATCCTAATACACAATACAAAATCGATTATTCAAGAAATCACAAACCAAAGGCATACGAAATAAGGATAAAACACGAACAAAAGCAAACAAACAAAAAAAAAACCTCCACCACATGAAAAGAAGCGAACTCCAAATTAAGAGAGACCAGGTGCCCAGGAACAGTCAGCATCTCCTGTTTGCATGCAACAACCGTCGCTTCAATTCGGTAGAAATATCACATCCAGTTACTTCCATTTCGGAAGATATAAGTGTAGTCTGTGGTTGGATGGTTCAAATGGTCTAAGACAGAATATCATTCGCCATTCTGGACAATGAGACATCATAGTGTATGACGAGTTCCCCGTATCGACCTTAGAACTTCCTCAGTAACGATGTTAGTCTATCTCAAACGTATCCCTGACTGAGAAGCTTATCTGAAAGACGCCTAGCTCTCAGAACAAAATCTGTATATTTGCTACTTGCTCTGGCATAACATATCAACTGGAATATGAGCACGCCATAAGCAGGCGATGAAGGGATGTTGCTACTCAGAAAAGGGAAGTTTGTGATGCTGAATCTGAAGTCGTTACGTTTGTTAAAGAGTTAGGTTTTGTGTCTCTGTAGTTTCTACGACATTGAGCTCCAACGGCTAGATTGTGCTAGGTAATCCGCAAATTTGGATTATTGATGGAACGCACATCTCCTATTTATCTGCAAGGTAACTTAAAGGCAGAAGCAAAGTATATTTTCCCTTCAGAGACCAAAGATTGAATGAATTCAACTTCATACGAGTAAAGAAAAATGTCGGCAAGGAGTGGGACACAATTGGTTCCCATTGGAATTCAGACAATTTGTTGGAAGACCTTTCTTCCAAACACAAAAAAAAATGTTGTCGATCAGGAGGTTTAACTTCTGAATAATATCTTTTTCAGTGTAATTATTTTCGCAATACTAGTAGGACTTTCGTTTTACCAACTACATTTTGTCATTGTTAACTTAACAACAATAAATTAGTATTTGCGATTGCCGTTCTGGCTTGTAAACGCATTAGTTATAATTTTTGCGAGTCTTTCTTTCAAGTTAGAATGTGGAATTGTAGTGTAAAGTGTCGAAAAATCAAAGGCTTCGAAGCAGAAACTATGTATCTCAGGCCTATCATATTTACGAATGCCATGACTTCGAGGTCTTCTTTGTGGTCTGTTGAATTAGCTAGTCACATTTACCGATTGACAACCGGGACTTGTTAATTATGTTTCCTATGCTACTAATGTTGTCGTTGTATCCATAGGGCGCTGCAGTGTTAAGATTTCTTATCAAGAACTCTTCTCTGTGGCGACGAAAAGGTGTGCTGAAATTGGGATTGTTTGTAGAATGGTATATTTTTTCCAGGATTCTGACTCGCATAGATTAATAAGAATTGTCAGGTTTTCAAAATGGTGATAAAGGAGTTGATTTTCTTTATTATTGGTTTTTGACCGATGTTCTGACATTCTGGTCCGGAGCTGACCTTCGGTTTCACCAACATAAATTAATCCACAAAGCGATCACTCCATAGACAGCATTGGCTGTCTTGCAGTTGAGATTATCGAAACTGTGCGTATTAAATGTTTTGTAAGGTTGCTGGAAAATGAAGTGTCTGTGTTGAGGATGTTACAAGTTTTGTGGTTCTTGACGCCGCACTTAGAAATTAAGCAATCGCTTGATGAAAATTGATGCTCTTTTAGTATATCGACGAATTCAACCTTACATGGCTTGATGTAAACATACCCATCCGCATATTTATACCAAAACTGTTTATTGCTGCTGACAACGAATTTTTCATCTTTGATATCATGTATAGAAATTATAGGGACACCTAATTTACCTGTTACGAAAGTGCCCGAAGACGCAACAGGTTGGGACCTTTTTATAGTTGGTCTTTTGAGTATTATCCATCTACGCAAAAGACAAATTGTCCACCAGCCTACACTACTGACCAGACAGGAATATACCCGTATGGTGAACTGAACTTTAAGTGTTGTTTTTTCAGTTCTTGTGCTTTTTCGGTGTATAATTTCCAAATATGTTTGTTTACACGAATCTATGCATTTTGATTGGTTCAAAATACACCTTCATACCCAAAATGAACACGATAAAATACCGGATGAGCCTGAACCACTTTCATTAAAATCATTCAATGCTGCTGAGATCGGCTTTTGAATGATAAACATGCAAATATATATTTGTTAACTGTAGCCCTTAGATATAAATACGATATCAGAATTAATGAAAATTGTATGACAATTTCGATGATGTACCGATGTAGGCGGTTTTTACAGTGTTTTTCGGTTGCTATGCGCCTGTTTTTGAAGCTTCTTAGACCATTCCCTGACCTTAAATTTTGATGATAGACAGAAAATGCAGTAAAGTAACGAGAGAAGTAGAATCTCCAATCTATTTTCTTCAAAATTAAAATCACGTCGTAACAGTTTTTGGGTCGAACATCCCTCCTTTGACATTTTCCAATGGCTTACGACCATCAACGTGCAAAAGTTTGAATGAAAAGGACCGAATATCACTGTTACAAACAATTTCTATGAGATACAATCGTTATGAACCTATGAATTATTGAAACTACAATTTTTCCTAGTGATGTATTTTTTCACCGAGATGGAGAATCTAGAACAAAATGTTATCAGCGAACAGAAAATAAGAGATCAAAAGACGGCGACCTACCTCGGCTTCGATCGGGATACAGTATCGTCATCGTCATGCATGAATTTTCACAATTAACTTGTCATTTATGAAATAACTAAATCCTAGGTAGATATTCTGATACCAATACCATAATCTTGTCGTTTTTTGCAAGTATTAGATCTATAAGTACAGAGAAAATCCCGGCTCCTGCGTGTACAATCCAAGCACATAACTGCCGATATCGGTGACCTTGAACTTGAACTGCAGGACGCGTCATCAAACAGCTACGTCATATTATCTGATGATGTAATGAATTGGTATTAGAATATTTTTGACACATTTGTGGCTTTCAAATACCTACGCATTACTTCTATTTCGTTTGGGAAGTAGTTCGCCTACGGGCCCTACGAAGTTTATATTTTCATACGCAATATACTAAATTACTAACTAATTTCTTGAATTTGTGAAATGTGGGATAAATAAGGGTTTGGAAATTATTAAAAGTGACTGTTTCGCTTCGCTTCGCGGTTTTACACAATTTGTGATGCGACAAACCAAAGTCAAAATTGAACAGTCCATTCTTTAGTATTGGCAGCAGGGAATGGAAAAAAAATATGTAAAGCACAAAGTAATTTTCATGATTTTTTTTTCATACCCTACTGCCAATACACATTGATAAAGCGCAATAGCTGAAAACATCCTTATATTTACATTTTACGTGTTTTATTAGGTTGTTTCTGCCCTTTTTCATCCCGTTTCTTTACATTTGAAATATCATCGCGGAGGGAGAACGTCACTTGACGTAAGAGGAAACGAACGTTCGACGTTTTTGCTTGCTTCGAAGAAGCAACTTCTGTGCGGGAACTTCGTAGAAAAATGAGAAAGTAAATTTTGTTTTTGGTCAAATTCTGAACATTTCAATTAAAACTGAATTCGTGATTTTCGTCCAACATAATTCAGGCAAATTAGAGAGTTCTAAACTGGAGAAATTTCACGGAACTTGAAGGGAAAAATTGAAAACTGTTAAACTGTTAAGACCTATGGAATGAATCGATACCATTATACAAACTTCTGTAAATCTATCCTGTTTTTTCTGAAGTAACTAGAATAATGCTCAAGTCGAGTACAGCCGTGGAAGAAGCTACGTATAAGCGAAAACTTGATCAATACTTCCTCAACTTTGCCCAAGATTCGCTGATACTCGACATATTTCCTGATATTATGATTCCGTAAGAAAAAAAAATTTACTGTGTGACACGAGTGGATTAAATCCTCATTCTTGATATCAAATATTTGATCCACTAATGCCTCAATTCGGTCCTTATGTCCCCCCAATGGGAAGGAGACATATTGGTTTTGCATTCGTCGTCCGTCCGTCCGTCCGTCTGTCTGTCTATCCGTCTGTCACACATCGTGTCCCGGTTATATCTCCTGAACCGTTTGCCCGATCACATTCATATTTTAGTATGTTCTTGTTAATGACCCGACGGTTTCACATCACCTTGAACCTAGGTCATGTGACCAAGGTCAAGGTCACTTAATGTATTTTTAATGAACTTATGCATACATTCCTGTCTGGGCTATATCTCTTGAACCGTTTATCAGACCACTTTCATGTTTAGTATGTTGTTGCTTATGACCCGAAGATTTCACTTCACCTTGACCCAAGGTCATGTGACCAAGGTCAAGGTCACTTAGTCCATTTTTAATAAAATTGTACATATGTTCCTGTCCGGGCTCTATCTCTTGAACCGTTTGCTAGATCACTTTCATATTTTAGTTTGTTGTTGCTTATGACATGAAGGTTTTACATCACCTTGACCCAATGCCATGTGACCAGGGTCAATGTCATTTAGTACATTTCTAATGAAATTGTACATGCATTCTGTCTAGGCTATATCTCTTGGACTGCTTACTAAATTACTTTCATGTTTTAGTATGTACTTGCTTATGACCCAAAGGTTTCACATCACCTTGACCAAAGGTCATTTGTTCAAGGTGTTTAGTACATTGTAATGGAATTGTACATGCTATCCTGTTAGGGCTATATCTCTTTTACTGTTTATCAGATCACTCTTATGCTTTAGTTTGTATTTGCTCATGACCAAAGGTTTCACCTTGATCCAAGGTCATTTGATCAAAGTCAAAGTCACAAAGTACATTTTAATGAAAATGTACATGCTATCCTTTTGGGGCTGTATCTCTTTAACTATTTATCAGATCACTTTCATATTTTAGTATGTTGTTGCTTATCACCTAAAGGTTCTACATCATATTGACCAAAGGTCATGTGACCAAGGTTAAGGTCAATTAGTATATTCTAAATGAAATTGTATATGTTGCTTGTGTTATGTCCAGGATTAATCTTTTGAACCGTGATGAGATCATTTTAATTTTTGAGTATAATGTTGCTGATGACTCAAAGGTTTCACACCACCTTGATCAAAGGTCATATGACTAAGGTCAGAGTGAACTATTACTTTTTAATGAAATTGTAAATGCTATTGAGTCTTGGCTATATCACTGGAATCGTATACTTGATCATTCTGATACTTTAGTGTGATGTTGCTCAGGATTGGAGGGTTTCTTATCATCTTGACCCAAGGTCATGTGCCCAAGGTCGAGATATTTTTAGTTCTTTCTTAATGAAATTGCACGTACTAATCTTGTCTGGGCTATATCTCCTGAACCCGTCTTGCAATTGTTTTATATTTTAGTATGTTATTTCTCAGGACTAAATGTTTCCGTTCACATTTTCCCAAAGTAACATGATTAAGGTCACTTCTTACTTTGATAATGAAATTGTATATGCTAATCTTGTCCAGGCTGAAATTGTCTTTGCTTATCATGTTCAGGCTATATGTTTTGAACCGTGTATCCGACCACTAATTCAGTTTTTTTTTGTTGCTCATGATCCGTACAATGTTGGTTTCAGATCACCTTTATCCAAGGTCATGTGACCAAAGTCAATTTCACTAAATGTGCTTATAATAAAATTGTATATGCTAAAATTAAATCATGTTCGGGCTTTACCTCAAACAATATAATGAATCACTTTCATGTTTTAGTATGATGTTGCCCATGACTCAAAAGTTTCTCATCATCTTGGCCTAAGGTCAAAGTAACTTAGAGGGAAGGGGGAGACATCTGTTTTTTTTTCTGAAAAACATTTTTTTGTAATTCAAACATGGCATCTTTCTGTAGACGGAAGTGCAGATCGTCCTTGAACTTCGTCTAGAGTGACGCGTAGTCGACTTCCTACCTCTTGGAAGTGTACAAGTGGGTGACCTAGATTATGACACATTTATAATTGGAGGTAGACGGCGCCGTTTAATGATGGAATATTCTCTACATATTTTGAATCTGTGTTAAAGCAATAAATAAAATGGGGATTTATGAGGAATTAACCCGCGTATGTTCTAAAGTCACGTTGTAGGCTCTTGAGTTTATCGAAATTGCAGTGCATTTGGTTTGGTACCTTTATATAAGGAAAACGTAGTAGGAATGTAAATATTAGATAAAACAAGTAAAACTACCTTATACTGACCCAGTGGAACGACTAATCTACTTAACAACAGACTACAGCGTCTTGCACCGCAATGTCAAAGGTTCCTTCCACTACTTTCCACTCTCAATGTCCTTGCCTTTTAAACATGCCTGGTCCATGTTGTAAATTTATCTGTTCTTAAATGATGCTATTGAATTTGAAGACGTTTGGCTATACCCCTTAGGGCCCATGTGTTTCTTAAATTAATTAAAAAAGAAATAATATAAATCGCAGTTGTTGATTTGCAACGTCATTAAACTACAATGATGCGACGTCATAATTAGGACGCCGACAGAAATCCTTTCGAAACTTGGGACCCCTGAATCCAAGGGTACTTTGGGATGAATCGTCTTGCGGAATGCGACGAAACACTTGGTGCACCAAGATGAGACTACAGGGGGCAACGAGAAAGAGAGATGTCAATCTAAATCAATCATAATCTTAGAAGGCGCGACAATGAAAAACAAAAAACAGGAATTATTATACATAAATAGAGGAAAGCAATGTACAGTTGATGTCGACTATAAACTGCTTTTCGCTATATAACAGGGAAAAGTGTGGTTATCAGGATTAAGGATGAGTTTTAACCATTGACGATTCTTTAACAATATGAAGAACAGATCTTCAGCGAAACAAATCTGCAGGATTCAGCGAAAATCAGACAAAATAACTTCAAAACAACAGGGTACAGTGAGATACACAACTAAATTAAGACAGAAAGTTCAAACAAACAATCCAAGAAGACGCAACGAAATATAAAACACGAATTTCAATATTTCAAAATTCAGAAGATCATAAGAGCAAGACTGGTGTACATCTAGTGCATACTTTAAATGTCCATCCGAATTGTAACGAATGTTGTGGTTATCTGAATTAAGTGCGCGCAACCCTATCACTTTCCCGGATGCACGGAGGTCTCCCGAGACGTAACATCTTAAACAAAGAAATTTATCATTGCAAGATGATATCAAAAACAAAATATAAAGTATACGCTGGGTTCCAAGAAAACAAAGAGATATGTAAATAAATATCTTAATACAAACAACAGTCGAATAAAATAAATCAAATAATTGAAATTTGTATGATGGGTATATAATATTATGTAATCTATGAAAATCAATTGAATTGTAATCTTATGTAACTCGAGTTATCCGTCTTCAAAGGATTTTTTCTAACCAAAATACAACACTATATCTTTAGTCCAAATAAATCACATGGCATTGTATGATCACTGTTCACATATGAAATAAACCAGACGGCATTGTATGATCACTGGTCACAAAGGACAAAAGAAATCACATGGCATTGTATGATCACTGGTCACATAGGAAAAAATAAATCACATGACATTGTATGATCACTGGTCACATAGGAAAAATGAATCACATGGCATTGTATGAACACTGGTTCACATTGGAAAAAATAAATCACATGGCATTGTATGATCACTGGTCACATAGGACAAAATAAATCACACGGCATTGTATGATCACTGGTCACATAGGAAAAATAAATCACATGGCATTGTATGATCACTGGTCACATAGGAAAAACTAAATCGCATGGCACTGTATGATCACTGGTCACATAGGACAAAATAAATCACATGGCATTGTATGATCACTGGTCACATAGGAGAAATAATTCACATGACATTGTATGATCACTGGTCACATAGGAAAAAAAAGAACGATTGACTTTTACCAAATCTGTAAACAATCCTTTCTTCATTTCATAATACAAAACTATTTTCAGTTATCGTCCCTGTTATTTCTTCCTGCCGACAGATGGCTTTTAAAAGATATGGTTTTACTTAGCTTCAATATTTCGCCCGTCTCATACGCTGTTCCAATTGGGTTATTTTTATGTCTTAAAAATAACCGAATAGGAACAACATGTGAGACGGGTGAATTATTGAAGCTAAGTAAAACCATATTTATTAAAAATCTCATATTGTAGGACTGATATTGATTGGTCACATTGCAAGTACGAAATTGGTAAAGTTGTTTAAGTGTAATCAAGTAATAATTCATACACAGATAAAAAGAATTACCATGATTTCAAATAACATTTCGTTCCGTCAGAATTTAAACTAAACTCGAAACTAGTCTTTTTACTGTCTAAGCCTTTACATGTAT
This sequence comes from Pinctada fucata, assembly GCA_028142955.1. Taxonomy (NCBI): domain Eukaryota; kingdom Metazoa; phylum Mollusca; class Bivalvia; order Pterioida; family Pteriidae; genus Pinctada; species Pinctada fucata. The sequence continues at coordinate 34,561,882 of AP027109.1, read as the reverse complement.
TTTTATAACCCCGCCAATATAATGGCGGAGGAACCCGTTACAGATATTAATTTCGTTTGTTGTAAAGTTTCCAAATATGAAGATTTCATCGTTAGAGCCAGACGGCTTGCGAGTAAGCTACTTGTTCAGGGTTATATTGCAACGGCTGAAATCATCTTTGAGAAAATTCCTCGGCCGTTACGGGGATATGATAAAAGCATATCAGATCCCCTTTTCTAGAATAATAAGTGGCATTCTGGATTGTGATTAAATGGTTGTCATCATCACCAAACAAGAAAACCTTACCTGATGTGTACATCAATATACACATCGAGACAATCACCGAATTTGACAAGTTTCCATTGAGCCGGGTGCTGTATGCAATCAGGAGACGCTGACTCTCCCGGGCACCTGGTCTCGCTTCAGATAGTTATTTGTTCCGCGGTTCGCAACCGTTCCTATTGAGGTTCTAATGATTTTGCCTTGCCTTCTTGACTTTGAGACTGAATAACTAGTACGTACTTCTTTAATGTTTATTGTATATAGCTTTTACTCCAATAGATACAGATCAACTTCGAAAACGGGTCATATCGCGAAATTATGTGCAGAGTAATGCTCCTTTAAATTAAGAAAAATTCAGAATTTAATGGTTTTCGGACATTGGAGTATTGTAGTCGTGTTCAAATTATCAAAATTCTTTTTGCTAATTACTTTTTTGTTTCAAGTCCGATTTTATTAAAATTAATTTCAAAATGACCGTCTTGAAAAGACCTTTTCAGAAATATATACCTTTATGAGGTTTTATCGAAAAATTGATTTCATACAATTCCGAAGCCATTTTTCGGAGGAATCCCCTTATCGCACTGTCGTCATATTTTGTTACATCGATGCTAACTTTTGCTACATCAATACAACAAATTGTAACAAATTGTAAAGTGATGGAAAATTATAGGTCGACTACCTTAAGGACAACCATTACAGATATTTCATTTATTTCTTGCTCACATATGTGCAGAGTTATGCCCCTTGAAACCGATTATTTTTTAGGAAAAACCATTACATATATTAAATTCATTTTTGGATATAGTTTTTACACAATGAAATACAGGTCAAAATCAAATATGGGTCATGTTGCTAGATTATGCGCAGAGTTATGCCCTTTTTGATTTAGAATAAAATCCGTATTTTGTGATTTCTGGACATTTAAATGAAAACTGTCTTAGGTAATATAGGCCTCTATTTGTTTCCTTGATATGGCTTCATATTAAGAAATATTGGTTTATTTCAAATAAGGGTCGTGTTGCTCAATTTTGTACGGCGTTATGCCTCTTACAAACTTTATATATAGCTATGTTTTCAGTAGCTTCATTGCTTATATGCTAGACTGTTGTATCATATGGATCCTTTGATCAATATTTTTTTTCCATTTATATAATATACTGATATATAAGATATAATTTTCCTTTCAGTTGTCGCCTAAACATGCATTCAATTGCCCTGATTGTCCAAAGACCTTGTCTGGTGATACTCAACACTATAAGGAGAGAAGCAACTGTATCAACTTCTTTATGCGAGTGTATGGCTATATGCCACTACTCTATACTCAGTACAGGGCCGACTCTGTTTTATTTAAAACACGATTACCACGCAATAAGCGTACATGTTTCAATTTTACTTAGAAAAATAATTTGATGAAGGTAGCATCGCTGTATTGATTTGTACTATTTGTTTCATTGAACATTTTCTCAATATATATCTTGTTTTACGAAAAATTGCTGGGTGAAAGACACCATTAATTTGTAGACTGATATTTCATCTCCAATCAGCATAGATTATGTACCTGTTTAGACATTTCATTTACATAATTATTACCAGGACTACAAGTGTCTTTCGCCCTGTGTGCATAAATTCCTTACATTGATTAACTGGGGCATTTGAAATGCTCGACTGTGCATAAATGCATGTTTTATCTTATTTCAAATTATTCATTATATCAGAATATATTTTATGCAATTACTTCTTTCATATTTTTTTTTATGTTTTGAATATTTAACTGTTAAATTGAAATACTGTCATGACAGGACGGGCGGTTCGAATTTACTCGTTGTTTTCTAAGTCAATGATCGTATATTTTTCTAAGAAATCTAATTAATTTAAGAGGGATATGGTGTATGAGTGTTATTCATACCAGAATTACCTTGTATCATTTGGTATATTTCATGAAATCAACTTTGACAATCTGTTCTTAATGTTTACTTACGGCCGATTGCCGACTTCGTACAAGATGGATGCAACTCACCTTATCTTCTTATTCTATATATTGTAACATTCGTAAACCCGGATAAGATTCCTTCTTTGAAGATGTTTGTTAGGTTATCATTTGATTAATTCCACTTAAAAGTAATAAGAAAGTTGTTAAATCCCGTTTATTTACATCGCGCACTTGTCAAATTCTTCGTCTGCGCCATCTTGGTTGTTACACGTGCGCGCGAAGCGACCAGTTGCTACGGCGGGACAGTATAAAGACCCGGGTACGGTCTGAACTTTACGGAAATTGAATCCCAGAGTTCGAGTAAAGACCTCAGAAAAAAAGTAGAGATGAAAAGAAATGAGAGAAGTAAAAAATAAGAGGAGAAAATTTAATAGCAAAGATGAGTGTAAGAAAAGTTATATATTAGAACTTTTAAATTCCTTAAATAATTTTCAAAGTAAAAGCTCCAAAATGTGCCTTCGAGATACGTTTTTTGGCTACTTTAAATCAATTTTGGTAAAAAGTATGAATGAAACTTAGTATGACATTAGTTTAGGAGTATATTTAAGTTCGATTTTGAAACATTAATTACATATTTGGGCTATTTCCCCTTTTCTCCGAGTTCCTCCAAGTTTTGTTTGATGCCCTCCAAATCCTCCGACTTGCATCCATCCTCCAATTTCACTTTATAATCTTATGAAATTAAATATATTGAGTTGTAATAAATAATGTTGAAACTTTAATCAGCCTCTAAATTCTTTTGAGTTTGCTACCATTGAAATACGAGATACTTGAGTTCGATTCAAGGCTAGAGCTTGAAAGACCCAATATACAGAGTGTACACAAATTCGTAGTGTCAGCATCGATTACACAGGGTGTTGGCACGACCCATATATGTTATCAAATATTCTCTTAATTTAATTTGTAGATTTTTACCTTTTCCATGCATGTTTTTGTGTTTAAATAACACTTTCTTCTGTTCTTATTGTGTATTTATGGTATAGTTCGTTTTCGTATCTCGATAAAAATCACAACGCTGTTACATACATCAATATATACTTATGTCATGTTCCAAGTTTCAGGAAAAATATATCTGTCCGTCTGGTTTTAATTTGGTCATGTCGGAGGTAACAGGAAGAAATGGAAGTAACCGCTTGTGATATTTCTGTCGAAATGAAGAGACGGGTGTTGCGTGCAAGCAGGAGATGCTGACTCTTCCTGGGCACCTGGTCTCACTCCTAATTGGGATTTCGCTTCTTTTTAATTGACGGAGGTTTTTGTTTGTTTGCTTTGGTTCCTGTTTATCCTCATTTCATTTGTCTTCGGTTTGTGATTTCCTGAATTATCGATTTTGTACTGTATTTTGGGATATGGTCATTGTCCATTTTTGTCACCTATTCCTATTAGCCAAATACACTATTTTCGCTCTTTTACTCTGCCTTTTTTATTTCAAGTAAACGAAAATACAAAGTTTTTGAATAGAGGTAATAGAAAATACTTGTATGAAGAGGGTGATATGCTAGAAACTATAAAAAAAGTCTAATCCGAAACTTTTCGTCTTGAAATTTGCTAGAAAAGAAAGCAAATAAGATAAATCATTCTTGATTGCATGATTATTCAAAATCTATAGCGTCTGTTTACTGTAAGGTACTTCTTTGATGATTAATTGAACAATAAGCATGAAGTTATCATAAACAATGTAGAAAATGATTTTGTTTTTGAAGAATTTGAGAGAGATTAGTTTAGAAGAAATTGAGGATGCTATTTAATGTTTTTACATTGTATTATAAATGAGTACTTTGATGTGTTTAAGGTAACGCTAAACACAAATTTGGACTTACATATTTAATCAGATTTTTTCGCTTATTTTCAAGATACATATACAATGTTATATACATCAAATTGATTGTCATGAAAAGCTGCATACAATCATGGTATCAACTTTTCTCCACAGAGTGTTGGCTTGGAGTAATGTCATTTTTTTCACTCCTTCCATTTCACACAGTTCAGCAAGGTTAAGATAACAGCTTTCACCTAAACAATGCAGAATTATTGATGGTTAAAGTTAGGTCTAGTGCAAGCTAGATGTGAGTTTTTAATATATTCAAACAAATTGTTATAATCTGGCCTGAAATTATTGATATAAAAATCTTAAAATGTCGGCCATATTGGGGACTACTTTCATGTTGTAAAAAGTATGGTGTCCTTGCAGTGCCAACAATTTATTTGAATTTATGATCCAACAGTTAAATCATAGTTACCTGACATTGTACATGTATATTGATAACGAGACTAGCATAAAAGTATACATGTATATACTAAAATGAATAATAATGATATTCAAATATAACAGAAGACGAAAGGGGGGGGGGGGGTCCTTAATAAAAATCACCAAGTTGAAATGAATCACTAATATCAACAAATGTTTTATTATGTACTGTATAGAAGGTACTATTTCAAGGAAACTCACTTTATTTAACATTTAATTTTTTTCCAAGCAAATATAAAATGTAATATATGGTGACAATGTGAATTTTCTATTACTGTTTTCAGGAAACAGTCATTGTACAAAATAAAAAAAAAAACACTAAATAAAGATGAGCTTTTTTTATTTATCACATTCCATTTTTTCATTAAAATGCAAAAACACTGTATGTTTATATATACTCATGATCACCCCCCCCCCCCCCAATAAAAAAACAAAAATCAAAAAAAAAAAAAAAAAAACAAATCACAATTTAGACACAAGCTGTTGATTACTTTGCTTCATACTTACTCATATTCTATCTTTCATCTGGAAATATCTGTAATAAAGCTGAATGTGCAGCCATTCTTCATCACTCAGGAAAAAAACTGAAACATTGATGAAATTTGTAAGCAAATGTCAAATTTTAAGAAAAGTTTACATTTCTCCTATCTTTTTGTGACATTTTATTTTAAGCTATATTATATACAAATTTATATCCTTCATTTTAGATATTATACATGTAACAATTATTAAAATTATTTCACAGTAGACTTTATCAAAATTTACCTATTTACCTAGTTAAATGCACGAGTCTGAATCTATTCCCATCTAAACTACATACAACATGTGTAAACAATATTTTCACTAAAATGCTAGGTTGTGGAAAAAAATGTTTGTGTATAATATTTAAGAAATAACAACTAGCTAGCCGTGGTCTGTTGTCCAGTAATTCCCCTCGTCGCATGAACCAATCAAATTATCACCTCGCAGCGAGGTGATAATTTGATTGGTTCATGCAACTCAGGAAATTACTGGACAACAAATCACAGCTACAATGTATCTAGTTGTTATTTCTATTCTTATATTGTTCTGCACAGGCTCTACAGCACGCGCACGTGCATGGGTGGAGCTTAGCGAACTGGAAGTTTGTTGGAGATTTTACATCAGGCGAGTTCTATGGTACATAAAGGGAGAAAATCTCAAGTCATGTTAGAATTTTATTTCTATAGCACCACTTCTTTCTGAAGTATAAGGGGAAAAATTTTAAAGTGTTAAACTTCTTATCACTTATAATGTAATTTATGTGAATAAATCACATACTGAATGTACGTTAGGTATTCGAGAGAAGTCCATTCTACAACCATAGCTGTTCATTCATCCTCAGAAATACACAAGAATTCTGTACAGGAATCAACTGCAAAGGGAAAAAATATCATAAGTCCCTAATAACAAAAGTATTAAACATATATATGCATTTATATATAAATATGACGATATGTAAGCCCACTGTCGAATTGTTATAAATTCATCTTCAATTTATCAATGGGTATTGACTGCTTTATATTGAATGTATGAATATTTATATCTTCATGTATGATTGCCCTTATTGCAAGATTACACAAAACTTATAAATCATTTTGAAGTTGTAATAATTAAAAATAAGAGCAAGGCAACTCTGCTTTAAATGACAGCATATTAAGAATATATAATATTTATTGGCTCCAGACAGTAATTGAAACCAAAATCAAAACAATGTATATATTGTAAGACCATATTACAAGTCTTAAGTCGTATTAAGAACTTTCTAATACTGCATATCATGTATTAATCAATAAATTGTCTGTAAAATGCTGTTGTAATGATTTTTTTCTAACATTCTAACTTTCACATTTGTTAATTGAATTTTAAAAATTGTTCCAAATGTATGCAAAAGTTGTTGAAAGTCTTAATACAAGATTTCAAGTATAATACTGTAAGCTACACACCACATTTCCTTGAACCACATAATGTTTGCAGGTATCCATGTCAATCTTAGACTGTATGTAGCAGTAGTACATTTTCCTTTCGATACCAAATATATTGAAAGGCCTTTTTGGTTCACGATTCTTTCCACTCCACGTAGAACATATTGAATTCCTAAAACAGATAAAGCAAATTTGTATTCAAAATGCAATTCAAAATATTTCTTCAAACAGATTTATCCAATTTGGTTTTCATCATAAAAATTTTGAGACATTTTCATATTTTGGGCATAGATATGATGTATGCAAAAAAATATACAAACTATGAAGTGATGTCATATTCATTGAATTTGATGGCAATCATACTCAGTTACATCATATAATTAAAAAACATAGGTAATCACAGATTACGAAGCTCACCTCGTGACAGCAAAATTCAATTCAAACATATTTCTTAGTACATGTATATTGGCTTTTAAAGGCAAAACCACTCAAGCAGAAAAAGTAGGTCAAGGTCATTTTATGAAAGTTTGATCAAAGATACATCCAATATGCAAGTTTGGTACATGTAGCAGTTATACTTTGCTCAATATTGGCTTTATAGAGCAAAATCACTCAAGCAGAAAAAGTAGGTCAAGGTCATTTTATGAAAGATTGATCAAAGATATATCCAATATGCAAGTTTGGTACATGTATCACTTATACTTTGCTCAATATTGGCTTTTAAAGGCAAAATCACTCAAGCGGAAAAAGTAGGTCGAGGTCATTTTATGAAAGTTTGATCAAAGATACATCCAATATACAAGTTTGGTACATGTAGCTGTTATATTTTGCTCAATATTGGCTTTATAGAGCAAAATCACTCAAGCGGAAAAAGTAGGTCAAGGTCATTTTATGAAAGATTGATCAAAGATACATCCAATATGCAAGTTTGGTACATGTATAACTTATACTTTGCTCAATATTGGCTTTTAAAGGCAAAATCACTCAAGCGGAAAAAGTAGGTCGAGGTCATTTTTTGAAAGTTTGATCGAAGATACATCTAATATGCAAGTTTGGAACATCTAGCACTTATACTTTGCTCAATATTGGCTTTTAAAGGCAAAATCACTCAAGCGGAAAAAGTAGGTCAAGGTCATTTTATGAAAGTTTGATCAAAGATACATCCAATATGCAAGTTTGGTACATGTATCACTTATACTTTGCTCAATATTGGCTTTTAAAAGCGAAATCACTCAAGTAGAAAAAGTAGGTCAGATGCTGCATCCGATGCATGGGTCCATCTCGGCATCCAAAGATGAATCACTTGTGCAAGTTTGGTTACTGTAGCATCAGTACTTTGTCAATTACTGAGCTACCCCAAACTTCTTAACCAAGTCACTCAAGCGGAAAATGTAGGTCAGATGCTGCATACGATGCATGGGTTCACCTCAGCATCCAAAGATGAATCACTTGTGCCAGTTTGGTTACTGTAGCATTAGTACTTTGTCAGATACTGAGCTACCCCAAACTTCTTAACCAAGTCACTCAAGCGGAAAATATAGGTCAGATGCTGCATCCGATGCATGGGTTCACCTCAGCATCCAAAGATGAATCACTTGTGCAAGTTTGATTACTGTAGCATCAGTACTTTGTCAGATACTGAGCTACCCCAAACTTCTTAACCAAGTCACTCAAGCGGAAAATGTAGGTCAGATGCTGCATATGATGCATGGGTTTACCTCAGCATCCAAAGATGAATCACTTGTGCAAGTTTGGTTACTGTAGCATTAGTGCTTTGTCAGATACTGAGCTACCCCAAACTTCTAAACCAAGTCACTCAAGCGGAAAATGTAGGTCAGATGCTGCATCCGATGCATGGGTTCACCTCAGCATCCAAAGATGAATCACTTGTGCAAGTTTGGTTACTGTAGCATTAGTACTTTGTCAGATACTGAGCTACCCCAAACTTCTTAACCGGACGCGGACGCGGACGCGGACACGGACGCGGACACGGACACGGACGCGGACGCGTGGGGTTATAGCATAAGCTCACTCAACTTCGTCGAGGTGAGCTAAAAATCTGGTGTAGCCAAATGCCCGGAGCTACTGAAAATTTAGCAATGCAAATATCTGTCTTTTTATAGGCTAGTGGTATAAAAAGTAATATATTGGAGTCAATGAATTATATGGTGTGTCAAAATTCTATGCACAATTAAAGTTTTTTTTGTACTTTACTGTAAAAAGGCAGCAAGTGTGAACAGAAGTCTTTGATGAATTGTTTCTGGTAGTTGAATTCATATGGTATACTGTATAGAGGCGTAACGATTCCTAAAACATTCCATACTGTTTGATAATTTTGCTCGATTCCAAGGTTCATACGGAAATTCTATACCAAAATTCCATTACTTTTTCATGACTCAAAACGCATTTTCAATGACTTTGTAGACAGACAAGCGACTAATTCATTGACCATTTATTATATGAAACAAATTAAACTAAACAATTTAATCTAGTCATCTTCAGTAATCATGCATTTTGTGGCATGACTGGGTGGAACTTCTTGAATCAAGCGACTGAGACGAGTCAACAAAAATTTTAGGGTAGGGCTGTCACAATACGCTAAGCTCACGATATGATATGTATCAAGATATTTACTCACGATACGATTCATATCACGATACAACATTTTTAATGTAGATATGGAGGCATTTCTGTAATTCGTCAGATATTTTATTAAAACAACAAATTAAGATCATTCATAACTTGAATGATTTGAGAATATATTGTATTGACTAGAAACAAAGTACAAAGAAGTTATCTTTGACGACTCGGCGTTCAGCATCGCCATGTTGAATTTTTAAAGATAAAACTAAATGCCGAAAATAAACCGTAAGTCAACGATACAGCCTCTTCTTGTATTGTGTATCGAACCGTAATCAAGAACAGAGGAGAACCGGGCAGTGAATCGAGAACCGCGGTGAATCGTGACAGCCCTATATTAGGGTAGATCTATTATATTAAATAAGTAAATACTTTTTATCTGTAATTTTAAACGGCTTATTATTTAAAGAATGAAATAGTGTCCTCCGTAGGGAAGTTTAATGTAATAAATAACAATGAACACTCTCTATCCACAAATTTTCGGCCACTCGGCCTTTATCAAGTGGAAAAGCACGAATACAAAAGAATTCTACGTAATATCCATATCTGCTGGTAAACAAAGCCCAGCGTAAAATGAACAAGGTATGACGTCACACATAACAATCAACAATGCGTAAAGCGCCAATACGACGTTACATAAAACCGCTAAATCTGCGTACCGTTATCGAACGTAAATAAGTTAGAAAAGAGTTCATTTAAGTTGTACCGTTAATAAAATTGTAAGATTTATGAATAACAAATAGAAATTTAGGAGGTTAGAGACAGGCACGTCCCCCACCGCCGTCCTTTCTAACAACTATAAATCTAGTAAGTCATATCTAATAAAGTGACAAGATACATGTGTGAACTATGAATATGAAGAAAAAAAAAATAAATAAATAAAAATAAATAAATAAATGAATAAATAAATAAAATATATATATATATATATATAAAGTGGAAGGGAAAAAATATAGATAAATAAAAAATATAAATAAATAAACAAAATAAATAGATAAATAAATAAATAAATAAATAAGTAAATAAAAAAAATAAAAATAAATAAACAAAATAAATAGATAAATAGATAAATAAATAAATAAAGAAATGAATAAATAAAATAAATAGATAGATAGATAGATAGATAGATAGATAGATAGATAGATAGATAGATAGATAGATAGATAGATAGATAGATAGATAGATAGATAATCATATAAATAAATAAATAAGGGGCGGTTGTAGCCGAACCAATTCCGAATTAGTCCGTATCATCCAGACGCCCTACTCCGCTTGAGTAAGCGTCCGGACGATTCAGAATAATACCGAATAAAAGACGTGAGGACAAAATGAACCCTTTAGAAAGTCAAGACAACCATGAATATAAAATGACACTTACACACTCTCACTCACGCTAGCGCGCAATCAGAAAAGGGGGGGGGGGATTTAATATTAATAAAAACCATAGAACTTTCTATCCACTGAAAATTATATATGAATAAATAAGGGAACGCCACCCATTGACCATGTTGACATTAAATATGTAAATATTAAGGGTAATAAAGATTGTGAATTGTGTATTAACAAAAATGTAATACACTAGCATTACAGTCAATACTGATATTAACTCATAAAAGTTGATAATTAGTATCTGATAAGAAAGAGAGCAGGAGGAAACCGGAGTGCCCGGAGGAAAACCCCCTGAGTCGAATGGGTGACCGACAACCAAAATAATCCAACAATTTACCACGTTATCCGAGAGGCGGTAAACTTAAAGGAAATCCGAAACTACATAAACAAGATGCCCCTTTGCGTACTATTGTTAGCGGGATAGGAACACCCACGGAAAAAATGGCCGAACTGGTGGAACATGAACTAAATGAATTTGTTGAAACTTCACCGACATATATAAGGGATACCACAGATTTCATCAATAAGCTTAAGGAATTTGACACGCCTCTTCCGGAGAATGCGATTCTTTTCTGTTTCGATGTGGAGAAACTCTATCCGTCCGTACCGAGAAGAGAAGGTATAGAAGCTTGTAGAGAGGCGTTAGACTTGAGAAAAAATTCTTTGATTCCGACTGACTGCGCGATAGAGATGATTGAGGCTGTTCTTGACTTCAATGGCTTTAGTTTAGGAGACAATCACTACAGACAAACAGATGGTATTGCTATAGGATCTAGGCTAGGTAGGAACTTTGCATGTGCTTATATGCGGAAATGGGATGAGAAACTACTAGAGCATGAAATCAAACCATTTTTTTATAAGCGGTCTCTTTATTCCACTAACCCATAATGCACTGCGGCGAAAGGGTTTCCGGTTTATTTATAGATCACAGCTGATAGTGCGTTTTATCAACACGAATTAAACCAAGTAAACGTAAGTTATTTTTTTATTTTATCATTCATTTTTAATTAAGTAGTATTAATTGTGTTGTCTGCACTTCAAATATTTCAATTTCGCCCGTTAAATGGCGAAAAATAACATCAGTAAATTGACCTACTTCTTCACCTGGTTTACCTGTGACGCGGATCGGCGGTCACGGTGTTAGGAAAAATATGTGCCTATATTTTGCAATGTAATTTTATATTAAAGTACTAATAGGTTCTTCAGAAAACAGAAATTTCCCTTTTATTTGTAAACGGCAAAAAATTATTACTAGAAAATTTAAATGGAAATGCAGAAGGAAAAGCACTATTCAAAAACCTAGCTTTTTTAACCATATAAGACATCATTTTTGGTGAACTCATAGGAAAATAGCAACATTTTACGCTCAGAAATTATCTAAGTCGTTTTTCTAAACAAGGGTCGAGTATATTAAATAAAACAGCAATACCTATTCATACAGGTAGATATTCACTGATCATTCAGGCATAAATCTATGTGTACAACTATGATAATGGCTATTGCGTTAATCAAACTTGACCAGTGTAGGTTTAATGACTTAGTGCATGGAAAAGATTATTTACTATGCTATTTTCATATGTGTAGAGGGCAAACGCAAAAATGATACCAAAAATAAAATTTCATTTTCAAACAGTGCTCTAAAAGTTGAATATTTCTCTCGATATTCATACGTGTCTATCTCAAAGCATTTTCACGTAAAATCAAAATGTCTGTTTTCTTAACTGGCTTTTAGTACTTTAGACTCAAAGGTTATGACATACCCAGATACTTTTTCTTACGATTTTATTCATTAGAAATAAATCGGATCACTGCCTTGGCCGGATTATAAGTAACAGTTTCTTGAATCTTGTATTAACATTATTATTATTACAACCTGTATTTTTCACCTTGCCCAAGCTAAGGCGATTCGTTCTCCCAAGATGTTTTATTACCCTGTACTCGACTGATATTAACATGAATTTTTGATTGCCATGAACTGAGCATATTACTCAAGGAGCTATAAAAATATTTAAATTAACCACCCCCCTTTCTCTTAACAATTTTAAAGTACAGGTCCAGATCAGGCAGTTGAAAAACCTTTAAAATTTTGCAGAACGTTTTTCTCTTGAAATGTGTTCAGATCAGCCTCCATATGAATGTTCTGAAGGAATTTTCCTCATACTTGGATCATGAAGAGAGCTATTAGGGTAGCAAATTTGGTTAAATTTTATAGAGACAATTTCTCCGCCATATTTTTTCCCCTTTATAATCGTTTATAAATCATAAGGTGAATATCTCGTTTCACCATCTTACCTTGAGAAATGAATATCATATGTTTGATTTGTACCACATATGTCTCAAAACAGAAACAAAAAGTTTTGCAAAAAAAAATTGATATATCATCTCTGTCTGATTCTTACGTGGACCCCCCCCCCCCTCCACTTTCTAGCCAAATGGTCATTCCCCACACGATGCAACCTTCCCCATTGAAAAATTGATACATGTATTATATAACAGGTAATATTTTCGTGAAATTGCAATTAATTAATACAACTGTATAAATAAGATTAAATCATGCATGTACATATATATTTTAATATAGAAAGATAAATTATTATTTATACATTACGATTGAGTGCAGGTAGGTTGATTCATTATGTATAATTTCATAATCAATATACTGAGATGATATGAATTGTTTATAATTCACATTAACAGATCACAGAAGACATCCGAGTGTAATGCAATATATATATATATATATATATGACATAAATTTAACATGTTGTATTTTTGTTATCTTTAGGTAGATGCTCAATCTAGATGAAAACCCAACACATCAACTATAAGGATGGCCTAAAAGGCATATGGCACAGTTCTGTCCAGTTTGCTCTATACACTTTGACAATATATTTTCATTATTTATAGCCATTGCTATCAATTCATGTGATTTTATCCCTATCTCATTGTTTGTATCATTGTTTCATTGCATATTTACTTGATACCAATAAATATTGTTTAAACTAATTCATGTGATTTTCCATGTCACTATAATTCATTATTTGTGTAATACAAGTCATGAAGGTAGGCAAGTAGTATATAAAGATTTTGTCATGACCTTAACCTTGTGATAGGCATATAGTATAGAGATCATATTGTGATAGGTATGTACATGTAGTATAATAAAGGTCTGATATGACCTTGACCTTATGAAAGGCATCATAGTCATACATATACTGATTATTATAGTGATTAATTAATGCCAAACACTACATTTCTGTCGGTCCAGACTCGATCCTCCCCCTAATTTGCTAAGATGCTTTTAGTTTCTATGTATATATACCTTACTAAGACTGGAACCCCCCCCCCCCCCTCGATTGACTGGACCCTCCTGTTTTGTTTTGTTTTTTCTCCTTCACCCACCAATGACTCCTCTTCCTGATCATATTGGAGGGGGGGTTACAGTTGAAATCTTCAATCTTACATTTAGGATAACTGGGACGATAGCCTGTTTATGACTTTTGACAAATTCATGGAGTTTTATTTGGTCTGTCTCTAAATAGTATAATCCGCCGATCAATCACCAATCAATCACTAATCAAAACTACTTTTACCAATCAGGTAAACATCAACAAAAGGGTATTCGATTAAGGTACGCTATAGCGTATACATGGTGTTAGTTTAAACTGTATATTACAATACATCAATATTCAATTAGACATATGAATAGGATTTGGAAACAAGTAAACATACTTACGTGGTGTTAATATACCGAAATAACGTTTTATGAAAAAAAAAAAAAAATAAATAAAAAAACGTTTCATGAAAGACATTTTACTTTTAAATGACACGAAAACACATATTAACTTTTTGAATGTATTTTACATGTGGGATTAGACAAAAATAGCTAGGCTTGTTCGCTAATCGAAACGTGACGTTACGAATAATTTTTGGATGGCGAAAGATATCGCGGCCACAATATATCTGATATAATATATCTATGTGGCATCAATAAAAAAAAATATCCGACTTTTGATTAGATTTATTATTATCTATTTATTATTATCTATATGTGTTTTTCTGGAAGTAAAAATGCTATAATGATTCTGCATATTAATTCAAATATTAATTTGTGTAAAATGAAAACCAGCTTTTTACTTGTATTAAGCTGTACAAATCGTGGTAGTTTTTCTTCTTTTATGTCAGTCGATTGCGCAATTTTTTGTGAAGTAACATCCCATTTGACAAATCGTTGTTTTGACAAGTACACGTGTACACGTCAATCAACCGTGCAGGGTACGTAGGTGTCGATCGTACATTCAATACCTGAAAGGTGTGAAACTCATTAGAGCGTGATATCGCCAAGCGGTAAACGAAGATAGGGGAGGGAAATAAAAATATCTTTAGAATTTTATAATTAAGTTTAAACTTTCAGTTTTTATAGAGTATATTGAATCTAAAAGACTAAGTGTATTAATCATCAATTAAATATGACAAATTGCAATCAACCTGCTATGTAGATCTACATGTACTACGATTCGCCTTGGACCTTCTTTTCAAACGAGTTTAATCGGGAATGAGCTTAATTATTTTATTTCAGGTATGATCTTTCTTTTTACTTTAGATACATAATTTTCCCCATCCGATAAAATAAACATGAACTAAGAAATTTATTAGTAGTACCACTTTTACCAACACGTTCATAATCGATTTGAACCCCCTCCCCCTTTATCACCCCATTTCTTTTCTCATATCATTGCACATCATAGTTTATGAATATTTCTAAATGATATAGGCTAATATAAATTGGTCCAAAATAAATTATGAAAAATTAATGACCGGCGCACTGTCCCTGACATAGGTAGCATCAGGTGCTTGGGTAGGTCAACTTATATTTCACTGCTATAAATAGACCGGAAACCCTGACGACCGCAATGCATTATGGACTCGCGGAATAACGAGAATGGTCTCTGTCCTTCCCAATCACTGTTGAGATCACAATCGGCTTGCATCGTATGTAGGCAGGAATATTGCAGCCTTCACACAAACATGAACTATACCAATAAGAAATAACATGTAAGATACTGGCGAAATATTGAAACCATTTGTTAGTAGGCATTGTAGGAAATTGCAGGAAAAGAAGGTAATGGTACGAATTGACATACTGCTGTTCACACTTGCTGTCTTTAACAGTTAT
Source organism: Pinctada fucata (assembly GCA_028142955.1). Lineage (NCBI taxonomy): Eukaryota > Metazoa > Mollusca > Bivalvia > Pterioida > Pteriidae > Pinctada > Pinctada fucata. The sequence continues at coordinate 34,546,235 of AP027109.1, read as the reverse complement.
ACAAATATTAAGCAGAAAACAATTGTTTTCTATGTGAAAGAGTATACCAAAGATCCAAGAGCAAATGTTAGTACTTATCAGGTACAAAATATCTGAGTATGAGGTATCAATGTTGTTGTAAACACTATTTACATCTAAAATACCATACACATGTGTGAATGACCATTTTTGGCTTCCATACAACACTTTGACAAAAACTTGACAGAAATGTCAATTATTTCAAAATAATTGTTGTTGCATCTTATGTCAATTGCAGATATTGGATATATTTCGGTATATTTTTGTATTAATATTTTAAAAAAATAGAAATTTTTGTCGATGTTTTCACCATGTGACGTCATGACTTTTAGGCCAAATTGATCGAGTGAATTTAAGTTTTAGAAGGGCAAACTCTTGTCCGATCTCTGTCAGACGTGCGTCAATAAATTCTTAAAGCCACCAAATATTGTTTACAGTACCTGTCTTACGTCTGAACAAAGCAGATTTTCTCTCGATTGTTTATTTTCTCTTTCGTGCCAACTGCAGACCTTCGAACGCAAAGAGGGGAAATACTTCCAACGAAAAGTAGTTCGATATAATGACGACAAACCTTTATATATTATCTCTCCTATGTGCTTTTGTAGAATAGATATAGTAATTTATATTATGTCTACGAAAGTAAGAGACTGTTTTATCAACATTCATATAAGTTTCTCAAACGTAAAAATTCGCGCAGGAATTTGACGTACTTTCAATTTGACGTACGTACATACTCCGAACCAGAATGTCAGGACATCGGTCAAAAATAAATAATAAAGGAAGTCAACTTCTTTACCGGCATTTTGACCAGGCCGATCATTCTGTTTTATCTATGAGAGTCAGAATCCTGGAGAAAATATATCACCCCACAAACAATCCCAATTTGAGCACACCTTTCCGTCGCAACAGAGAAGAGTTCTGGATAAAAAATCTTAACACTGCAGCGCCCTATGGGTGTAACGATAATATAAGCAGCTTAGGAAACTTAACAAGTCCAGGTTGTCAATCGGTAAATGTGAATAGCTTATTCAACAGACCACAAAGAAGACCTCGAAGTCATGGCATTCGTAAATATAATAGGCCTGAGATACATAGTTTCTCCTTCGATGACTTGGTTCCATTTTTGAATGAGCCCCTAGGCCTGCATTATATTCGTACCAAATTATACTCTGTTCCTTTACGGAAGTTACACGAAATCTACGAATATACGAAGGGCCTCACTTATACCGATACACGTTCCCCAGAATACAGACTACAAGGAGTCATCTTGGACATTTCTACCTTTCGTTTATTTCAAGCAGTTAGATAAGATAAATCAGAGGAGAAAACAAACCGTCCTTTCATTAAAGTAAAATTTGCAAACAAAGGTATTGATAAATTGAATCTTGGTCAAATTTTGAATCACAAAACTGTCACAGAAAAAATCCCACCATATTTCAAAAGACAAGAAACTCCTTGTATTTCCTATAGCTACACACCAACAGTTGCATCTAAAATTTACAATTACAAACGATTCTTGCAGTGCATTGATTTAAGTAATCCCTCACTACATCCACTTCCTTGCGAATGTTCTTCATCGGATTTTAACTATTCTCCTTGTGGACACGTTATTACAGGTGACCTTAGTATAGTCAAGAACGACAAGTTGAGAGATTTGTTAAAAAAGGGTCCCAAATACAGAGAAAGTATGTCCTTTACATGGAACCAAAATTTCAAAATTATCATGGACTCTTGTGAGGAATATGCAAGACGTTGGGCAAAGAAAGAGGATGTACAGCTCGACACACTATCCGAATGGATAAAATCCATCAGAGGGTTACTTTTATCTAAAATTAACCGATTAAAATCAACCGTGAACACCAGATTCGAGTCTATATTTAAAGACCCTGATGTTATCACAGAGCTTACCTACCTCCAAGAACATTATGTCATCACACCAGCGGACAAAGCCTCAAATAATTACACATTTACTTGCAAAAAGTTCTATTTCGAAAGTCTAGTTAAAGAGTTGGGTTTAAATTCGACACCTGGAAATCCCACTTACACCCCAACAAACCTTTCTGCCTCTGAAATAATAGATAACCACAAATCAGCTCTTTCTTCCTTTGGCTTCCAAACTAACAATTTAGATTTAGATTTACCATACTTATACTGCATCCCTAAAATGCATAAGAATCCGTACAAACAACGTTTCATCGCTGGTTCCTCAAAATGTTCTACCAAATCTGTATCGATCTTACTCACCAAAGTTTTATCTGAAATCAAATCTGGGCTTCAAAAATATTGTTCGACAGTATATTCTCGCAGTGGTATCAACCAGATGTGGATTTTAAAGAATTCGAAGGAACTTTTAGAACATCTGAAATCCACTCATTTTAGTAAAGTTCATTCGATCAAAACCTTTGATTTTTCGACACTTTACACTACAATTCCACATTCTAAATTGAAAGAAAGACTCGCCAAAATTATAAGTAATGCGTTTACAAGTAAGAACGGTAATCGCAAATACAAATTTATTGTTGTGAACTATGACAAAACCTACTTTGTAAAAGAAAAGTCCGATTCTGAAAATAAGTACACTGAAACAGATATTATTCAGATGTCAAACTTTTTGATCGACAACATTTTTGTGGTGTTTGGAGGAAAGGTCTTTCAGCAAATTGTCGGAATTCCATTGGGGACCAATTGTGCCCCACTCCTTGCCGACATTTTCCTTTACTCGTACGAAGCTGAATTCATTCAATCTTTGGTCTCTGAAGGGAAAAGATACTTAGCTTCTGACTTCAACTTCACTTATAGATACATAGACGATGTTTTGTCCATCAATAATCCGAAATTCGCAGATTACCTGAGCAGAATCTATCCTTCAGAGCTTGAAGTCAAAGAAACTACAGAGACAAATAATTCAGCATCCTATTTGGACATAATGTTGTCCTACGACACTGATGGTCACATGAACACCTCACTCTATGACAAACGTGACGACTTCAATTTCAGCATTACAAACTTTCCTTTTCTGAGTAGCAAAATCCCTTCATCGCCTGCTTATGGCGTGTTCATATCCCAGTTCATACGCTATGCCAGAGCAAGTACAAAATATAGGGATTTTGTTCTGAGAGCTAGGCGTCTTTCAGATAAGCTTCTCAGTCAGGGATATGTTTGTGACCGACTAACATCGTCACTGAGGAAGTTCTACGGTCGATATGGGGAACTCGTCATACACTATGATGTCCCACTCTCCAGAATGGTGGGTGATATTCTGTCATAGACCATTTAAACCGTCCAAGCCAAGATTGTACTCTATGTCTTCCGAAATGGAAGTTACCGGATGTGACAGTTCTACCGAATTGAAGCGGCGGGTGTTGCATGCAAGCAGGAGATGCTTACTCTTCCTGGGCACCTGATCTCACTCCCATATCGGGAGTTCGCTTCTTTTCATGTGGTGGAGGTTTTTATTTGTTTACTTTGGTTCCTGTTTTGTCCTGATTTTGTATGCCTTCGGTTTCTGATTTTCTGAATTATCGATTTTGTGCTGTATACAGGGATATGGTCATTATCCATATTTGTCAATTTGATCGAAGAGGGAAGACCGAAATTATACAGTTGAAATAGTACATTCAAATGGCTAGAAATAAACAGGTACCACATGTTTTAAAAAATATATGGGTCTCTTACTTGAATACTTTCAGAAATATGGGCTGTCACCCATTAGATCATGCATTAAATTGAGATGAAATTGGCTACTCACCAAATCAAATATGGCGACCTCCATCTCGACAAAGTGACATACAAACGGCCTCCATTCAGAACTGTACAAAAGTGGCGCGCAATTTCAAATCCCGCATGCACTAGTATCAAAACATATTTTTCTGTTGCCAAAGTGTCAATTTTTATTTTTCAAGTATATAACAGCTGAACTGTTTTAAAAATTGGGTAGGAAAACAATAATTTTCATAAATTATATGGAGTATTGGTTAAAACATGGGCTGGTCACGGAGAGACCATTACTGTAAATGTATAGTGTGTACTTATATGTAGTTACATGCAAAGTTTGAAAGTAACAGGCACAGAGAGAAAAAAGATATACACATTTTTATTACATGAGCTGCCAGGCGTCCATTTTGACTTTAGCGTTACCTTAAGGATATATTGTTTACCTTTTTTTACATACGATGTCTATGTAGACAGAAACGTATTATGAAATTTATTTGATTTTTTCCTCTTTTTTGACTTAACCATAGGACTGATTTTTCTTTAAAACAGAAGAAATTAAATATGTGAGTATCATGTATAATATTTTTCCATCTATGTTTCAAACACATAAATATCTTTGATTTAGGGATATATTCTCATGATCCAAACATTTCAATGATTTACAGTAATAACGTAAGCTTACAGGAATAAATATTTCATAACAAAAATTCTGTGACATGGTTCATATGTTATTGAACGTATTAATACATTTAAACATGTACTTTTTCAATTTTATTATATATTATAATATTCTTGTACTTTTTATTTTATTTTTTCAACAAGAGAATCTCTCGGCTATTAAATCTGTATCATCAAAATAATGTAGGGATCAAATTTTCAAGCTGTACAGTAGTAATTTACACTATACAGTACATGATTTTTGAAATTTATAATTTCTTATTCTTAATACTATTTTTAAATAAGTACATTATATGTATAATATTTTTTTCCACTTACAATTATTATGCACACATACGAAATCTTTTTTGGAATTTTGTCTTCTTTAAGACGCTTCCATGGTACAAGAATCAGAACTTTTATTATGAACATAAAAAAAATCCAGATGGAACTTTTGTTATGTAATATACTTTCCATGGCATGACAACTTTTATTATGTTCATGGAAGATTCATTACATAATAAAATTTCCTGATTATTTTTTTGATACATAACAAAAATTCTCGGAAAAAAATATTATATGATAAAATTTCCAAGGAATAAATATAATGCTGGAAGAAATATTTCATTACATCTACACGATAGGACCAACTTCAAATTATGGACACCGACTTGCAATGACAAGTTCAGTATGAAGTTTAAAACGGCTTCGCTTCAACTCAAAATTCCTTAATGTCCGAAATGCGGAGCATAATTTCCTCAGAAATAGAGAAGGTTCATAGCATGCAAAAAGAAATTGCCGACGCATAGCTTGCGAAAACGAACAAAACCACTTTGACTGACGGTTATACTTTCAAGCGGAAGGGAAACGAAGAACAATTCAAGAAAAATAAGTGTTGAATAAACTGTAAGAGGACAAAACCAGCTTAAAAGTAGAAATTTTGAATGTCGAGCATGTCGAAAACGCAAATGTAAAGATTTCAGAAGGTATCTCCATTGTTAAAGAGAGACAAAAACTAGTAAAACTCGCAGATTCGTCAGAAATTTGGTGGAAAGTTGTCCCAGAGTATCAATCTAACCGACTCGCAGAGGATTCGGATGACGAGAAGAAAAGGATGAAGGTGCAGTACTAAGTGGAGAGAAAAGCAAAGTCCGAACGTATCAAACGCAGTAGGATCCACCCTTACAAACAAGGAAGATCACAGGCTTTTCCCGCCACTCCAGCATTACCTAACAGCGGACAGTATCAAAACCTGGGAGATGTTTCTCGTGCGGGAGCAAAGGGCAATGGAAGAAAGAATGTCCGGAGGAGAGGCTTAGACTAAGATAAGACTTAGTTCATTAACATTTTACTTTACAAATCATATGGACATTGTTATCACTCAAAAATGACGACATCAAATGATAAAGTATTTATATCTCCTAAAGATCATTAAGAGAACGTTCAAACGAATTGGTAAAAATTAGGGCTGGGACGATACTGCACCCAGCCGATCCGATACGTATCACGATACCTGACATCCGATATGATACGTGTTGCGATACTAAATGAATTGATAAAACCTTTTCTAAAACAGCTATTTGATAGTATTTTTATTCATAATACAAGTAGCTTTTTCGTCCTCCGCTTTCGCGAAAGCGCGGTTACATTAAAACCGTCCCGTCTTTCTGTCTGTCCGTCCGTTAATAAAACTTTAACCTTGTCCATAACTTTTGAATGGTAAGTGATAGGGCTTTCATATTTCACATGTGTATTCATTGTGACAAGACCTTTCCATGGATTTCAAAAATGTTGACCTTGTGACTTTGACCTTGGAGTTTGACCTACGTTTTAAAAAACCTTTAACCTTGAACATTACTTTTGAATGGGAAGTGATAGGGCTTTCATATTTCATATGTGTATTCCTTGTGACAAGACTTTTCCATGGATTTCAAAAATGTTGACCTTGTGACCTTGATCTTTGAGTTTGACCTACGTTTTAAAAAAATTTAACCTTGACCATTACTTTTGAATGGGAAGTGATAGGGCTTTCATATTTCATATGTGTATTCCTTGTGACAAGACCTTTCCATGGATACTAATGTTTTTGACCTTGTGACCTTGACCTTGAAGTTTGACCTACTTTTCTGAATTTTTAACCTTAAGCATAACTTTTGAATGTAAAGTGATAGGGCTTTCATATTACACATGTGTATTCATTGTGACAAGACCTTTCCATTGATTTCAAAAATTTTGACCTTGCGACCTTGTGACCTTGATCTTTTAGTTTGACCTACTTTTTAAATAACTTTAACCTTGACCATAACTTTTGAATGGTAAGTGATGGATACCAAAAATTTTGAACTTGTGACCTTGACCATGGAGTCAAGGGCTTTCATATTTCATATGTGTATTCCTTGTGACAAGACCTTTCCATGGATTTCAAAAATGTTGACCTTGTGACCTTGACCTTGGAGTTTGACCTACGTTTTAAACAAACTTTAACCTTGACCATTACTTTTGAATGGTAAGTGATAGGGCTTTCATATTTCACATGTGTATTCCTTGTGACAAGACCTTTCCATGGATACTAATGTTTTTGACCTTGTGACCTTGACCTTGAAGTTTGACCTACTTTTCAAAACTTTACCCTTGACGATAACTTTTGTATGGAAAGTGATAGGGCTTCCATATTTCACATATGTATTCCTTGTGACAAGACCTTTCCGTCGATAACAACATTCGGACCTTGTGACCTCGTCCTTGGAGATTGACCCACATTTAAAAACTTCAACATAGACCATAACTTTTGAATGGTAAATAGTAGGACTTTCATATTTCACATGTGTATTTCTTTTTACAAGACCTTTGCCTTGGAAGCAAAGTTTGGACCTTTTCTTGCAGTTTAATCTTTTGATATTTAGAACTTTGATAGTACATGAGATATATTTTGAAAACTTTAAAATAGTAGGGATGTCTGTAAGCATTTCTTTAAAGACAAACACCCAAAAGCGGGGGACCACAATTCCTTGAATTTGATTTTATTTAACATGTTATGTAAAACTAGCTTTCTCCAAACTTGTCTTTTGTTTTCTTCAAACATTATTATCGTTTTTTGGTATGACAGACAAAACAATCCTGAACATTCGAACACATATTTTTTTTTGTAAATTTTAACTTAATTAGGTATCGTCGGTGTGAATCAATACTTGGATCGCGAAATAAAATATCGCGATGCATAGATGAATCGGAGTATCGTCCCAACCCTAGTAAAAATAGGCGCAAAGGTCATTGAAGAAGGTTACCGATTGCCATTAAAATCTACACCCGACCAGGTATTACTTGAAAATAACAAGTCAGCCAGAGATAATTCCCAATTTGTTTCACATGAAGTTCAAAACCTCGTGCATAAAAGGTGTATTTCACAGGTAAATACAAAAGTAAAGGTAGTTAATCCTTACCGTCGCTTACAATCAGGTAAGGAATGCTAGATTAGTTCTCGATTGCAGACACAATAATACTCACCTGTATCAGTTCAAGTTCAAATATAAGGGCGGAAATGAAGCGAGCGAGGAGAGTGTTCGAAAAGGGTGACTATCTATTTAGTTACGACTAAAAGTCGGCATATCATCATGTGATTATTCACACTGACGACAGAGCTTAACTTGGTTTTGAATGGAAAGGTAAGTTCTACGTTAACAATGTATTGTCAATCTGTAGAATATTCTATCATCTCAGAGAAAAACTTTATGTATACCTACATTTGCATCTACCAAATGGAAAAAAAAAACAGAGATAAAAAAGTCATATCGAAAAAAATCTCTGAAAAACTGGGCAAATATAGAACTTTGTCAATGTTAGAAATTAGAATAGATACAAAAGTTTATAACAAAAACAATTGAAGTTTGTCCTATCGTGTAGAGCGAGAGACTACATACAATATGGCAAAATACATTCGTTCAACATATTGTCAGACCATACATAAATTTTAATATATATATTCAAAAAACTTAAATCTGTAGAATATTCTATCATCTCATAGAAAAAATCTATGTATACCTATCTACCAAATGTAAAAACAGAGATAAAAAAGACATATCGAAAAAATTCTCTGAAAACTGGGCAAATATAGAACTTTGTCAATGTTAGAAATTAGAATACATACAAAATTTTATAACAAAAACAATTGAAGTTTGTCCTATCGTGTGGAGCGATGGCTAGATAATGGAAAGCCTATTACTTGAAAACAGAAAATCCTTTTAAAAATATATAAAATGGCTCTGTCTTAAATTAATTAGATAAAGTATAAATTAAATTCCAAGGTTATGGGGCACAGACAGACGCTTTTGCACTGAATCTAAAACATAGCCATCTTTGCTATTTTCACCTTTCCATCTACCGTGCCTTTTCCAGCATCTGTCTTTTACATTAGAATTTGCTGCTGCGGTTGCGCCACCCTATCTAAGAGAGTGCAAACCTAAATTCAAATTATTTGAAACGCTTTTCAGCCTTTTGATCATGCTTTCCCTTGCAGCAGTATAACTTAATTTTTTTGTTCTTGTGAATAAGTTTGCAAGTATTCTTTGAACGAAACATTTGCCTGAATAGAAAATTATCTGACTTCAAACAAATTTCTGACAGTCCTAAATATCAATGAAACTCAAAGGACATGCTAAGGTTTGACCTTGAGAAATAAGTACTTCATTCCCTTTTCTGTACTGATCTGTTTTGCTTTTAACAATATGCAAGACAATAATTATATGAATCGTAAACTTCAACGAGTTTACATAGTATAGAACTAAGTTCATCAAATCTAATGAGTTAAAGAAGATCCTGACGATAATCTCAACAGCACTCACAATAGAGCACCAAATTGAGCATCGACGATGCAAGCTAGAGGTGGGACCATGTGCCCGGGAGGTGTAAGCATCCCCTGTTGGCTAGCCGCACCCGCCGTCGATGTTCATGCACGAAAATGAAAATATATTAAATACATGCACAGTCTGTGGTTCTTTCTTTCTAAGAAATCCTGCAAAACATAATAGAATCATTGTAAGATCTCTGATTACTAACAAATCGTTACAATCTTTATGCAAATCGCAACGTCGAATAAGCATTTCGGCGGTAACCGGAACTTTCTTCTTCGTCGGTACGCCCGCGATTCTCCTTGCAGAATTTTACAAAGATAAAACGTATGTGTTAGCTATTGGGTCTGTAAATTTATTCAGCTCGTAAGCCAACTTGAAGCTACATATTGCGGAATTCACTGTATGATAAGATGCGTCACTTTCAAGAAGAAAACGTGATAAATAATGGCACATGAATTGGATTTGCGGGTAACGCACAAAAACATTGTGTTGTTATGTATCTTTCCAACATTTTGAATGCGTTGAAATAGCATTTGGTTGTGTTTTCACTTTTGACTGCACAAGGTTATCGGACATTTTGGAAGCCAAATTATGTAAAGCTGTTCCAGGTTTCAGACCACTATGATGAGCTGCACCTTCTACGTTTTCCTATATTCCAGACCTGCAAAACTTGATAGTTGTAATCATATTTTACTTTCAAAGCATCAAAATTGAATTTCTGTACCTTATTCCCCTGTGTGTGAAATTTTCACAAGAAAAGAAGCATTTTTTCTCTAATTGCAGAAAATAAAGACATGTTTGAAAATAAAATTGGCTAATATGGATCCGATTTCCATTCAGGTACAATCAAAGTACATTCCCATTTGTCCTTTATAATTTTGTAAATCGTTTCAACAACCATTGACGGAGGGGGAACCAACCAATTAATATCTAGCTTCCAGTTTTGTTTGAATGCGTCGACCCCCTTTGTACAGGGACACCACACCTTTGAATGAAACAATTCGCATTTTCTATTGTAATTAGAAGTAAAACGATCAAATGTTTGTGATCCCCACTTAAGATCAAGAAGGTCGAACACCCATGACTGCAGGCCCAAGTCATCGCAATCGCTCATTCAATTTAATTTGTCTGCCTCTTTGTTTTGAGATCTAGGTACTGTACATGTATCCAATGCATAAGCAACTCAATAATGTTCACTTCACAAACACCGTGTATTTCCATGCTCTTATTTTGCAAAATCTTTTTTCTACTACCTATCTTCATTATGGTTTCAACATTTTTATTGTCAGTAAACACCTCGGTTTGTAAGTTTGCTATTTTGTCTACGTTGCTTCTTAAAACCCTATTCATCGCTTCTAGCTCCCTCCATGTAGAGCTTTGACTGGCCTCTAGCCTAGTCCAAGTACCAAATGTACTTCACCTGAGGAATCACAAAACAGTTTTGTGTCACATGCCTCTTCACACTTAAAATTGTTAAATTCCCTACCTTTGCGATTCAAAGTTTCAACATTGTTTAACCAAAATTTCATTTCATTACAGCCTCGTTGCTTACAACGACAGGTTCGATGATGCTCTTAACAAAATACAGTCATATGAATATCTTGTTCTCAATCTTACCACGTTTCCAAGTACGCATTGGGTTGAAATCGACTGTCCAACGATAGAAGCCAAATGCTTGACCTTAACTAACCTTTGTTTCGATTGCACTATTGCCCCTAAAAAGTCACATATAGTCTTTTATAAGTCTCTCTTGCGTGACCATTAGTTTACCTTCTTTTATGTCCCATATTAGGCCTAGTCAAACAAGTGTTTAGGATGGTTCCCAATGACATTTTTCGTCAGCAATCAAGAATCCGAACTTTATCAAGTCGTCTCTTACCCTTTCACTCTGTGGTTTGACTCTTCAAACGTACCCCAAACGAAAAAAATCCCCTAACAAACACTGGTAACAAACACCTAACAAACCATGGTTTGAAAGGTGTTTATTAGTGGTAAAATTTCGCATGCAAATGAGCTAACAAACACCTAATTATGCGAGCTCAACAAACACCAAATAAACACTAGGGATATTCAGTGATCAGAATTTTAGAATGGATACCTAATAAACATTTAACAACTACTGAATAAACACCAAACAGATACTGGTATGAAACATCTAATAAACATCTAATTTGCATGATTCAAACACCTAATAGACACCAAATAAACATCTAATAAACAGCAAATTACAGATGAATGAAAATAGCTAACAAACATCCAATAAACACTGGATTTGAACTTTTGGCATCTTTTGGATTAAATGGTTGACCTACTCTCATGTGCATCCTCTATTGTGCCTTTGTGACAAAGTGCTCAAAGAATAATTTGAACAAATAATTTCCAGTGCTACCTTATGGTAAACTGGAAAGTTGAATATCACAGACAGTGTATAAATGTACTGAAAATTGTCATCTCTTATTTCAACATGTTCAATATAGGAGGAAATTCAAGTTTAATATTGATTATCATGTTCATTTGTTAATTTCATGATGTATGGATTTTCTTCATACATGATTACAGTATATTATAAACCTTTAGAGAATATTGCTCACCTTATTTTATCCTTAATTCTGAACAGAACCCCAGTCCCAGTATAACTTCCTATAAGTTTGTTTGGCACATTATATTCTGATATATCCTTCTCATGAATTTCAAAAACTTGATATAACATATCCACTCTAGATTGTTTTTTTTTTCAATCAGGTACAAAATATCCATACTGAATAAATGTACAAATGTCTGTTCACATGCTAAAATCTCCAGTTCTTTGTTCTCTCTGCTTGAAACTGGCGGACTTGAATTTGATTGGTCAAAGGAAAGCCAACTAGTATGTTTCTTTTTCACTCCTACATATCTTGGGGCAAGTTTCTAGGTCAGCTGGTCATTGGATCATTAATAAACACCACCAGCTCCACACAGCAGATTCTTTCAATTTCAGAGTCAATGGATACTGAATAAACACTACTGACTGATGTTACAAGCTACCAAACACTGAACAGATAGTGCAATATAATGCTTGACATGTATGATAAGTTAAGAAACATTCAATAAACACTGAACAAATACCAAATGAACACCTATACTGAAACAAACACCTTTCAAACACCCTCTTCCAAAAATGGGATGATGCTATCCATTTGATGTTTGCTAAATGGATCAGTAATAAACAGCAGTAATAGACATCATTTTCAATGTTTATTTCATATTTGTTAGATGTTTATTAGCTGTTTGTTAGGAATAATTTTCGTTTGGGACTGCCTCCCCTAGACCATTGTCCAAGTACATGATAATTTTCATAGTATTCTCTCTCCAGTTATTTACTATCTCTATCATAATCTTGGAGAATATGAACCCTACAGTTGCTAACCCATATGACAATGCATTGTATACGTAGAACTTACCTTTCCATTCAAAACTAAGATAAGCTCTGTCGTCAGGGTGAATAATCACATGATGATATGATGACTTAAAGTCGTAACTAAATAAATAGTCACCTTTTTCGAACCCTCTCCTTGCTTCATCTCCGTCCTCATATTTGAACTTGAACTGATACAGGTGAGTATTAATGTGTCTACAATCGAAAACTAATCTAGCATTCCTTACCTGATGTAAGCGACTGTAAGAGGATTAACTACCTTTACTTTTGTATTTACCTGTGAAATACACCTTTCATGCACGAGGTTTTGAACTTCCTGTGAAATAAATTGGGGATTATCTCTGGCTGACTTGTTATTTTTAAGTAATACCTGGTCGGGTGTAGATTTTAATGGCAATCGGTAACCTTCTTCAATGACCTTTGCACCTATTTTCACCATTCGTTTATACGTTCTCTTAAATGACCTGTGAGATGAGATGTAAATACTTTATCATTTGATGTCGACATTTATGAGTGGTAACATTGTCCCAATGACTTGTAAAGTAAAAAAGTCTTATCTTAGTCTGAGCCTTTCCTCTGGACATTCTTTCTTCCAGTGCCCTTTGCTACCGCACGAGAAACATCTCCCAGGTTTCTGCCCTTGATACAGTCCGCTGTTAGGTAATGCTGGAGTGGCGGGAAAAGCCTGTGATCTTCTTTGTTTATAAGGGTGCGTCTAATACGTTCAGACTTTGCTTTTCTCTCCACCCTGTATTGCGCCTTAATCATTTTCGTCTCGTCACCCGAATCCTCTGCGAGTTGGTTAGATTGATACTCTGGGACAACTTTTCGCCCACGATCTGACGAATCTACGAGTTTTACTAATTTTTGTCTCTCTTTAACAATGGAGATACCTTCTGAAGTCTTTACTTTTGCGTTTTCGACATGCTCGACATCTAAAATTTCTGGTTTTAAGCTGGTTTCGGTCTCTTACAGTTTATTCAACACTTTTTGATTGTGCTTGAATTGTTCTTCATTTCCCTTCCGTTTGAAAGTATAACCGTCAGTCAAAGTGGTTTCGTTTTTCGCAAGCTATGCGTCGGCTATTTCTTTTTGCATGCTTTGCACCTTCTCTATTTCTGAGGAAATTATGCTCCGCATTTCGGACATTAAGGAATTTTGAGTTGAAGCGAAGGCGTTTTTAACTTCATACTGAACTTGTGATTGCAAGTCGGCGTCCACAATATGAAGTTGGTCCAATCGTGTAGATGTAATAAAATATTTGTTCCGGCATAATTTTTATTCCTTGGAAATTTTATCATATAATATTTTTTCCCAAGAATTTTTGTTATGTATCAAACAATTAATTAGGAAATTTTATTATGTAATGAATCTTCCATGATCATATTGATAAAAGTTCTCATGTTATCGAAAATATATTACATAACAAAAGTTCCATCTGGATTTTTTTTATGTTCATAATAAAATTCTGATACTTGTACCATGGAAAAGTCTGAAAGAAGACAAAATTCCAAAAAGGATTTCGTATATGTGCATAATAATTGCCACTGGAAAAAAATATTATACATATAATGTACTTATTCAAAAATAGTATTATGAATTTGAAATAATAAATTGAAAAAATCATGTACTGTACAGTGTTAATTACTACTGTACAGCTTGAAAATCTGATCCCTACATTATTTTGATGATACAGATTTAATAGCCGAGTGATGTACTTGTTGAAAAGATAAAATAAAAAGTACAAAAATATTATGATTTATAATAAAATTGAAAAGTACATGTTTAAATGTATTAATACGTTCAATAACATATGAACCATGTCACAGAATTTTTGTTATGTAATATTTATTCCTGTAAGCTAACGTTATTACTGAAATCATTGAAATGTTTGAATCATGAGAATATTTCCCTACATCAAAGATATTCATGTGCTTGAAACATAGATGGAAAAATATTATACATGATACTCACATATTATATTTTCTCTGTTTTAAAGAAAAATCAGTCCTATGGGTAAGTAAAAAAAAAGAGGTAAACATCAATAATTTTCATAATACGTTCCGTCTGCATAGACGGAAACATATTATGAAAACTGTTGATGTTTTTCTCTTTATCATGTACCGAAAGGACAGTGGAAAAAGTATTATGGACAAGGAAAAAATATTATATAATAAAAAATCCAGAGAATTTTTATTATAATGATAAACCTTCCAGGAGGAAGAAATATTATGCGGAAGAAAAGTTCGTTCAAAGTACTTCGTAGAATTTTAGTTTTCCCCAAATTTTTCTGGTATAAGATTTCGGTTTAATTTTTCATGAAACTGGTTGATTTGCATGGTTTTTAAAGTTTTGTTTATACAATTATATTTTTTAGTATGTTGAAATGATATTTATAATTATTACGTAAATGGTTAACTTCCTGCGTTCTGATTGGCTAAAACAGCGCCTCATGAAAAAAATAATACGTTATAATTACCTACGATGACGTCATCCGAGGTAGATATAAGAATGCGTGGCAGATGGGCAGTCATATAAGTCGGCACCGGTTGCCCATTGGTCTCGTTGATTTATTGGTGGTGTTTCTATGATGTGAGTTAGTGTTCCTTGTCCCTTTTGCGTCCCTTTCTGTGCGTGTCTGCTGGGTACTTTGGACATTTGCTTTCTATAGGTGCTGCACCCGAGTGTTTTTGGAGATCCCCTTCTTTCGTTAGTATATATTTTTTCGATGTAAAACCACCTAAAATTTATTTAATTTCAATATTTTCGAATTTAAATTCATTGCCTTTATCATCTTTGATTGGCACTTGAATAATACTCCATATGTAAAGCATCAGCTTTCAAATTTATAAATATCGCAAAATTAAGCTTAGAGAAGGTTCTGTGGCTTGTTTTATACAAATAGGAGTATATCAAAAACGAGTTAGTATTGTTTATTTGTCAAAAGCAGATGGAGTTACAAAGTATATATTTATATGTAATTCCTGAAATTAAGGGATTTCGTATACGTAATCCCCAATTCGATTAGTTATTACATGTAATTCCTAAAAATGGTCTGGTATTTCATGTAATTCCTGAATTTTTCATGAATTTTTTCGATTATTTTCTGAAGTAGATTTCGTCTTACTTTGACTTTTGAAATCTATGCTTTTTCGCTCATTTGATGCTGATAATTCTCTCCGAAAAGTAAAAACAGACATTTATGCCAAATAATTGAAAATATTAAAACTAGAATAGGTAATTTCTATCTATAAAAGTGTTGCTCAAAGTTCTAAGTCCAGTATTATTATTTATGCAAAAAGCACATAAAACCAAAGTATGAGCGAAATCACAACAATCTGATTTAACATGATTAATGGTTAATGTACTATAAAATATAAATATTTAGTCCTCAACGAGAAGTATTTAACCCTCATTTATTTTTCTGAATAATTTGCAAAAATCTAAGAAAAATAAACCCTAAACATGCTAAAATTCTTTGATTTTCAACAACCTATTATATGTGATACCTTGAAAGGATTTATTATACATTTAAGAAAATCGTGTATTGACATGGCAATGATTATTTCCACCTGAAAGCAAGCATACACGTACTAGTATTAAAAGTTCATCAACCAAATCTGAGTCAAGGATTCCTGTCTCCCGATATTTTATTGACATTCCCTTTTCTTTCTGTATATCTCAATGCTATGATTTTGCAAAGACAAGACCTCAAATATAGGTCATTAACCTACATTTGTGATCTTCTCATTAAGAAGCATCATCTGTGCAAGTTGAGCAATCCTAGCACTTGAAATAAAGAATATAACCTTTTAAACATTAATACCCAAATCTTCCTAACATGTGAACTCAAGCAAAACATATAGGTCATGACCTACATTTGAACTCATTCAATGGAATTATCTGTGCAAGTTTCGCCTTCCGAGCACTTAAAAAAGAATAAAACTACATAACATTGATACCCATATCTTCCCACATGTGCACTCTAGCGGAAAATGTAGGTTATGACCTACATTTGAACGTAGATTTGTGACCTACACGTTATCTCTAATATTTTGGAGATTTCATGAAATTCCTAAAATGACCAAAACTTACACGTTATAACCGAACCTTTAAGGAATTACATGAAATCCGTGATTATACTTATTCCCTGTAACATATACAATATACAAATGTAACAAAAAGGTCAAGGAAGTAAATAATTCATTTTCTGATGTCAAAAGCATTCTTAATAAATACCCACATATGCGTATATCATAATTGACTTAATCTAGAGACAGAGGGTATGTTCTACAATGACTGTAATAGCTACATTTCAAGAAAAAATGAAATTCATCTTCTACATCTCAAGTACATAAAGGACATAAACGTCTGTCGAAAGGAATATTTTTATATCTACCAGTTTCTATACCAAGACAATGAGATGTCAATATTGATTAACATATACAAATGTAAGCTTTTTATTCAAAATCTTCAAAAGCAAAGAAAACATGATGATGTGAAATGCTTCATTAGTACTTCTAGGTACCTGGATGATATTCTTACTATCGATAATCCTGTTTTTGAAAAGTATAAAGATGTTATTTATCCACAAGATTTGACTCTAAACAAGGCAAACTTTACAGACACTGAAACACCATTTTTGGACCTAAATATCAAAATTGTCAATGGAGAAATTCATACAAGTGTATATGACAAACGAGATGATTTTGGATTCAACATAGTAAATTTCCCCTGGCTTGACGGTGATGTCCCTAGATTACCGTCATACGGTATCTATATTTCACAGCTCATCCGGTATGCTAGAGCATGTACTGATGTTTTGGATTTTCATAATAGAAATCTACAAATTACAAAGAAACTTTTAGGTCAAGGTTTTCGCTTTCACAAACTAGTAAAGACTTTCTGGAAATTTTACAAAAATTATGATCAACTTCTTTTGAAATTCGGACCCATAAAAGCAACGGAGTATATTACTTTAGGTATTTCACAACCTGCATTTTATGGTGACATAATTAACAAAATAAGAAGGATCAAAGGTAGACAGCATATGTATCGAAAATGCGTCAGAGTCATCAAACGCCTTTTATACCGTGGATATGATCCTAATGTCACCAGACGGACACTAAGCTTGGTACTTGACCAATATACAGTCTTGTACGAGCGCATTCTTAAGACTTGCACTCTGACTGACTGTGACGACGGGACTCCATGACGGGCCCTGTCCAAACCTCTTTAGAGAAGACAGGGCCCCGACCACCTGTCCTCTCTGAATGTCAGCCGGACTCCTCGGGTGATTACATACATGAGCTCGCTACAGCCGGCAGAGCACGGACTGTATTACGCATGCCCTCTTTTTATATCCATTTACATATTCATCTGTGTCTCTGGGGCCTCTGCGTTTCGCGGTCTTGTTTGTGTGACGTCATCTTACAGTGAGGAGGTTGTTTTACACCACATTTGTACGTTCTTCGAGACCTCTAGGTAACTGGAGAAGTGAGAGGGTTGTGCGCACGTAATCCAGGATAACCACACCGTCTGCTATTTACTTGGCAGATGGCCGTCCTAAGTCGGCACCAGTTGCCCATTGGTCTCGTTGGTTTATGTGTAGTCTTTTATGTTTCTATGTTGTGAGTTGGTGTTCCTTGTCCCTTTTGCGTCTCTTTCTGTGGGTATCTGTTCTGTGTTTTTTGCATGGGTGTTTTGGGATTTTGCTGTGGGTGCTGCAACCTCGTGTTGTTGGAGATCCCCTCCTTTCTTTTATACCGTATAAGAATTTTTTTTAATTAAGTAGGATTGTAAAGTAAAATAAGATGATTATGCGATGTTACATTTAGACGAGGAGTTAATTTCAGATAGAAAGTATAGTTTGTTAAAAATTTACAATTATCAAAAAATGCATTACTTGGCAAATGGAAATATGTATTAAGGCTTAAAGTTTAATTAACATTGATTGAACCATAAATCAAATCAATTCGCCTAAATGCTTTTTACTTTTACTGCAAAATTCTTACAGTTTGTTTTAATTATCATTTCGTCACACATATAATTATAACATGTTTTCATTACACATTATCAGTTGATAAACTATTTAACCAATATTTCAACATTCGTTCTTTCCTCACGCATTGCAGAGGTAATCTATCCAAATCATAATTAATCATAACAATAGAAGTAGATCTTTCAACATCAAGTATACGTTTGTTAAAATATTTTTTTCTTCAATCTTGGTCTGAACCTTCATATGTATCAGAAAGGGATATCAGTGTTGTAAAATAAAATTTCATATTAGAGCATTTTCTTTTAGGTGAAAACAACGCTTTTCACATTGTGTTGCACTGGATTTTCCATTAAAATTGAACAATAAATCTACATACAACCTTAATTTGTTCGTTTTTATATAACCATGTACCTTCTAATCATAAAACACCTCTGTTTCTAAATACCAAAATTTTTGTTTTTCCTATATTTGCAGATAAAGCCCATTTTTCAGTGCAACTTTCCAACGAGTTCAACACAAGTTGTACATCAGAAGCCGACTGGGCTAATATTACCATGTCATAGGCATACATAAGTAAAAATAAAGACGATTCTTGTAGCTCAATAGGAGAAGTTTCGTTCAGCAAGAACAAATCTGTCTCACAGTCATTGACATATGAAGAAAAAAGTAGGGGGAGATTATCTCCCCTTGTAAAACGCCGATACTATTAACAAAGAAGTCTGAAAAATTACTCTTAATAAGACACATGACTTAACATTATTATTCAATGACTGAAGAATCTTAAGAGGCATTTCCCTGATTCCAAGCAAAACCTTTTGTTCTACATCTTTACTCTATCTGCTGTATCACAAGCACGTTTAAAATCATCAAAAGAACAATAGAGCCTCTTTGTACTCGAAAGATACTTTTTAATTAAAGTTTGCAAGGCGAAAATGACATCAGCAAACCGAAAAGAGGGTCGGAGGCCGAATTGTGCGTCATGAAGTCATTATCTTTTGCCCAGGGCATAAGTCTTATATTCAATATTGATGTGAGCAGTTTTGTTAAACAACTAACTAAGCTTATCCCACTATAATTTGATGGATCAGTAGTACGTCCTTTTTTTGTATATAGGAACAATAAGCAATAAGTTATGTACATAATTTATTGGGAAAATATCCAGTAGAAAATGTTGCGTTAAACATCATATATAAAAATGATAACAATGTTTAACGTCTTCAAATTCATTAGCATCATTTTAGAGCAGATAAATTTACAGCATGGACCAGACATGCACGTTTCGGGTATTTAACCCTCGTCAGTGATCATCAATCTAAACAATGTAATATGACCAAAATCTGTGACAATTATGTCCCAAATATACCGAAAGACGTAGCATATTGACTGGGATATGATATAATACATCTTTAAACACATCAAAGTACTCATTTGTAATACAATATTTTCCATGACTTTTACCAGTTTTTAAACATTAAATATCATCCTCAATTTTCTTCTAAACTAATATCTGCACGAAGAGCTGCAAAACTTGTAACATCCAAATAACAGACACTTCATTCTCATATAATCTCACAAAACAAACATATAACACGCATAGTTTCGAAAACCTTAACTGCATGACATCTAATGTTGTGTGCGGAATAGAGTGCTCACTTTGTGGATTGATTTATGTGGGTGAAACCAAAGGTAAGCTCCGAATCAGAATGTCAGGACACCGGTCAAAAATAAATAATAAAGGAAGTCAACTCCTTTATCGATATTTTGATCAGGCGGATCATTCTGTTTTATCTATGAGAGTCAGAATCCTGGAGAAAATATATCACACCACAAACAATCCCAATTTGAGCACACCTTTCCATCGCAACAGAGAAGAGTTCACGATCAAAAATCTTAACACTGCAGCGCCCTATGGATGCAACGATAATATAAGCAGCATAGGAAACTTAACAAGTCCCGGTTGTCAATCGGTAAATGTGACTAGCTTATTCAACAGACCACAAAGAAGACCTCGAAGTCATGGCATTCGTAAATATAATTAGGCCTGAGATACATTGTTTCTACTTCGATGACTTGGTTCTATTTTTGAATGAGCCTCTAGGCCTGCATTTTATTCGTACCAAATTATACTTTGTTTCTTTACGGAAGTTACACGAAATTTACGAATATACGATAACATCTCATTTACCAAATCATGTTCTCCAAAATACAGACTACAAGGAGTCATCTTGGACATTTGTCCTTTTCGTTTATTTCAAGCAATTAGATCAGATAAATCATAGGAGAAAACAAACCGTCCTTTCATTAAATTAAGATTTGCAAAAAAAGGTATTGATAAATTGAACCTTGGTCAAATTTTGAATCACAAAACTGTCGCAGAAAAAGTCCCACCATCTTTCAAAAGAAAAGAAACTCCTTGTATTTCCTTTAGCTACACACCAACAGTTGCATCTAAAATTTATAATTACAAACGATTCCTGCAGTGTATTGATTTAAGTAATCCCTCACTACATCCACATCCTTGCGAATGTTCTTCATCGGATTTCAACTACTCTCCTTGTGGACACGTTATTACTGGTGACCTTAGTATAGTCAAGAACGACAAGTTGAGAAAATTGTTTAAAAAAAAGGTCCCAAATACAAAGAAAGTATTCTCGCAGTGGTATCAACCAGATGTGGATTTTAAAGAATTCGAAAGAACTTTTAGAACATCTGAAATCCCCTCATTTTATTAGAGTCCATTCGATCAAAGCCTTTGATTTTTCGACACATTACACTACAATTCCACATTCTAAATTGAAAGAAAGACTCGCAAAAAGTATAAGTAATGCGTTTACAAGTAAGAACGGTAATCGCAAATACTAATTTATTGTTGTTTACTATGACAAAACCTACTTTGTAAAAGAAAAGTCCGATTCTGAAAATAAGTACACTGAAACTGATATTATTCAGATGTTAAATTTTCTGATCGACAACATTTTTGTGGTGTTTGGAGGAAAGGTCTTTCAGCAAATTGTCGGAATTCCAATGGGGACTATTTGTGCCCCACTCCTTGCCGACATTTTCCTTTATTCGTGCGAAGCTGAATTCATTCAACCTCTGGTCTCTGAAGGGAAAAGATACTTAGCTTCTGACTTCAACTTCACTTACAGATACATAGACGATGTGTTGTCCATCAATAATCCAAAATTCGCGGATTACCTAAGCAGTATCTATCCTTCGGAGCTTGAAGTCAAAGAAACCACAGAGACAAATAATTCAGCATCCTATTTGGACATAATGTTGTCCTACGACACTAATGGTCACATGAACACCTCACTCTATGACAAACGTGACGACTTCAATTTCAGCATTACAAACTTTCCTTTTTTGAGCAGGAACATCCCTTCATCGCCTGCTTATGTTGTGTTCATATCTCAGTTGATACGCTATGCCAGAGCAAGTACAAAATATATGGATTTTGTTCTGAGAGCAAGGCGTCTTTCAGATAAGCTTCTCAGTCAGGGATATGTTTGTGACCGACTAACATCGTCACTGAGGACATTCTACGGTCGATATGGGGAACTCGTGATACGCTATGATGTTCCACTCTCCAAAATGGTGGATGATACTCTGTCATAGACCATTTGAACCATTCAACCAAAGATTGTACTCTATGTCTTCCGAAATGGAAGTTACCGGATGTGACAGTTCTACCGAATTAAAGCGGCGGGTGTATGCAAGCAGGAGATGCTTACTCTTCCTGGGCACCTGGTCTCACTCCCATATCGGGAGTTCGCTTCTTTCATATGAAGGAGGTTTTTGTTTGTTGGCTTTGGTTCCTGTTTTTTATAGTTTCTAGCATATCACTCGCACCCGGAAAATACTTGTATGAAGCGGGTTATATGCTAGAAACTATAAAAAAACTAATCCGAAACTTTTTTCTCAAAATTTGCTTAAAAAGAAAGCAAATAAGACAAATCTTTTCTTGATTGCATGATTATTCCAAATCTCTAGCGTCTGTTTACTGTAAGGTACTTCTTTGATGATTAATTGAATAATAATCATGAAGTTAGTGTAAACAATGTAGAAAATGATTTTGTTTTTGAAGAATTTGAGAGAGATGGCAAATATGGATAATGACAATATCCTTGTATACGGCACAAAATCGATAATTCAGAAAATCAGAAACCGAAGGCATACAAAATCAAGATAAAACAGGAAAGCCCTTTCCTCCAAACACCACAAAAATGTTGTCAATCAGAAAGTTTAACATCTGAATAGTGTCAGTTTCAGTGTACTTATTTTCAGAATCGGACTTTTCTTTTACAATGTAGGTTTTGTCATAGTTAACAAAAATAAATTTGTATTTGCGATTACCGTTCTTACTTGTAAACGCATTACTTATAATTTTTGCGAGTCTTTCTTTTAGTTTAGAATGTGAAATTGAAGTGTAAAGTGCCGAAAAATCAAAGGCTTTGATCGGATGGACTCTACTAAAATGAGGGGATTTCAGATGTTCTATAAGTTCCTTCGAATTCTTTAAAATCCACATTTGGTTGATACCACTGCGAGAATATACTGTCGAACAATATTTTTGAAGCCCAGATTTGATTTCAGATAAAACTTTGGTGAGTAAGATCGATACAGATTTGGTAGAACATTTTGAGGAACCAGCGATGAAACGTTGTTTGTACGGATTAGGTATGCAGTATAAGTATGGCAAATCTAAATCTAAATTGTTAGTGTCGAAGCCAAAGGAAGCAAGGGCTGATTTGTGGTTATCTATTATTTCAGAGACAGAAAGGTTTGTTGGGGTGTAAGTGGGATTTCCAGGTGTCGAATTTAAACCCAACTCTTTAACTAGACTGTCAAAATAGTACTTTTTGCAAGTAAATGTGTAATTATTTGAGGCTTTGTCCGCTGGTGTGATGAAATAATGTTCTTGGAGGTAGGTAAGCTCTGTGATAACATCAGGGTCTTTAAATATAGACTCGAATCTGGTGTTCACAGTTGATTTTAATCGGTTTATTCTAGATAAATGTAACTCTCTGATGGATTTTATCCATTCGGAAAGGGTGTCGAGCTGTACATCCTCTTTCTTTGCCCAACGTCTTGCATATTCCTCACAAGAGTCTATGATAATTTTGACATTTTGGTTCCAAAAATTTTTGTTGACAATATCTTTTAAAAATCCAATGGGGGGGGGGGGGGGGGGTAGCAACACGCTTCAGTAATACATTATTACCATGAAATGAATTAAAATCCGTTTATGTTATGAGGAGATCTGATTGGCGATGACCCACTTTCAGCAACGAAAACGGAAATTTGAAAAGGAAAACTATTGTGTCTCTTAATTATTTGATTTATAAACCAATTTTATGAAGAAAATTATCCACAACATTATCCAAACAATGCATGTGAATGTCCGTCGTTTACATCGTATATTTATTGTATACTTTGATTATTTGATAAAGTATGTCCGTTGTTATGACAAGACAAGAAGATATGGTCCGTTGACATGACTCTTAACGGTATTTGGGCATGAATGGAGAATTGAATCTTTATGTGGAATCTAAGGATTGGCAATTGAATTAGCTTAGTTAATTCTAAAAGTATTCAGCTCCTTTTTTTTTGTTCTTGTTGGTAAGCGGGATATCATTACATTTTTTGTAACGTGAACATACATGACATAGAAAAGATTTAAATTTCAAAATATGATTCTTAAATTTGAAGAGTTGTAGGATGAGTTCATGAATAATGTATATGTACATGTATATTTACATGGATCAATAGAACAATTATCGTTAAAAGGGATTGTTGAAGTCATATATAGCGTTAAAAACATAGATATTCTTTACACGAAATCGCTCTTTGATGTAGAATTTTCGCATGCTTTTTCAGAAACAATAAGATTCTTACCTGCAGATGGGTAATTTGGCACTGTTTTATCGCATGGACAAATGGATATCAAATGCATAGAAATAGATACAAGCGTACAAAGTAATAAAATACTTGTATGAATTGCCATTATAATTTCCCCCATTAAAGCTCCCCCTGGAAAAATGCTATACACTTACTTTAGCCCCCCCCCCCCCTCTGGCGAAAAAAAAACTACTTTGTAGTAGTCTTTGAATGAAGCAGGTTTCCCTCGCCTACCATCAATGGTTTGGATTTTATAATTTTGCATTCAATAGAGATCTTCGATGGGGGTATAATATAGACCTTACACGTATATCTCATGTGATAATGAAACTTGTAATTGATATGTTTATTTCCATCTGTGTGTGTCTGTAAGTTCGTGTGTCGCCAATGTCGATGTGTCGTCTATCTGCGAATGAGTTTTGTCCGCGTTTGTAAGCATGTGTGTCTGTCTGTGAGAGGGTGAATCTGTCTGTGTCTTTTGTGTGTGTGACTGTCTGTCTATACGTATGCCTGTCTGTCCGTTTTGTTTTTGTGCGCATCTTTATATATGTCCCTGTGTCTGTCAGTCTTAAGTTTTGCGCATACCTGTGTACGTCTTTCAGCATGTTCCTTTCTATGAGGCGCCGTTTTACTATTTATTCCCTATTTCTTTATATCACAAATTTATTTTTTTGATATCACAAATTTCTTTTTTTGATTTTAAAAAATAGTTTGTGATATCAAAAATTCATTTTTTGATATCATAAAATCGATTATTTTATATCAAAAAATCGCATTTGTGATATCAAAATTACAATTTCTGATATCACAAAATTTACTTTTTATAACATATAATCGAATTTGAGATATCACAAATTCGAATGTGTGATATCAAAAAATCGATTTTGTGATATCACATAATATAACGGAATTTGTGATATCAAAAAATCGATTTTTCTATATCACAGATTCTATTTTTTCATATCAAATAATGGAATTTTTGATATCATAAAATCAATCTGTATCAGCCGTCTTACTATTTATTCCCTATTTTTTATATCAAAAAATAGAATTTGTGATATCACAAATTCGATTTTTGATATCAGAAATTTCGTCATACTTTGTGATATCAAAAAATTGATTTTTTGATATCACAAATTTCATTTTGTGATATCACATATTTCATTTTGTAATATCACAAAACTGAATTTGTGATATCACCAATTCGAATCTCTGACAAAGGAGGGGATCTCCAACAACACCAGGGTGCAGCACCCACAGCAAAACCCCAAAACATTCAATGCAAAAGCACAAAGCAGACAATCTTAGAAAGAGACGCATAAGGGACAAGGAACGTCAACGCACAACACAGAAACATCAAACACAAAGGACTACACATAAACCAACGAGACCAATGGGCAACCGGTGCCGACTTAGGACGGCCATCTGCCACGGAAATAGTAGAAGGTGTGGTTATCCTGGATTACGTGCGCACAACCCTCCCACTTTTCCGATTACCCAGAGGTCTCGTAGAACGTACAATTGTGGTGTAAAACAACCTCCTCACTGTCAGATGACCACACACAAACAAGACCGCAAAACGCAGGGACCCAAGCAACACAGATGAATATGTAAATGGATATAAAAAGAGGGCGTACGTAATACAATCCGTGCTCTGCCACCGCGAGCTCATGTATGTTATCACCCGAGGAGTCCGACTGACATTCAGAGAGGACAGGTAGTCGGGGCCCTGTCTTCTCTAAAGAGGTTTGGACAGGGCCCGTCATGGAGTCCCGTCGTCACAGTCAGTCAGAGTACCAGTTTTACGAATGCGCTTGTACAAGACTGTAGATTGGTCAAGTACCAAGCCTAGTGTCCGTCTGGTGACATTAGGATCATATCCACGGTATAAAAGGCGTTTGATGATTCTGACGCATTTTCGATAGTGATGTTGTCTATCTTTGATCCTTCTTATCTTGTTAAAAATGTCACCATAAAATGCAGATTGTGAAATACCCAAAGTAATATACTCTGTTGCCTGTATTGGTCCGAATTTCAGAAGAAGTTGACAATAATTTTTGTAAAATTTCCAGAAAGTCTTTACTAGTTTGTGAATGCGAAAACCTTGTCCTAAAAGTTTCTTGGTAATTTGTAAATTTCTACTATGAAAATCCATTACATCAGTACAAGCTCTAGCATACCGGATGAGCTGTGAAATAAAGATACCATAGGACGGTAATCTAGGAACATCACCGTTAAGCCTGGGGAAATTTACTATGTTCAATCCAAAATCATCTCTTTTGTCATACACACTTGTACACACTCTCCATTAACAATTTTGATATTTAGGTCCAAAAATGGTGTTTCTGTGTTTGAAACGTTTGCCATGTTTAGAATCAATTCTTGTGGATAAATAACATTGATATCAAAAATTCGATTACTTGATATCACAAAATAGAATTTGTGATATCAAACAATTGACTCTTTTATATCACAAATTATGACGGAATTTCTTATATCAAGAAACCGAATTTCTGATATCACAAATTCGAATTTGTGATATAAAAGATAGGTAATTAATAGTAAAATGGCGCCTCATACCTTTCAAGATGTTCATTTCTGTGTTTTGATCAGTGTCTGTCTTTTGGTCTATCTACGTGAATAAGAGTTTCTTTTTCTAAGTAAGAGATATTGGCCTAGTCTTATTTTCCGTCTGTCTTGCATGCTTTGATAAATTGAGGATTTACTGAAATCAAAGTCAGTTCATGTTTTTGTTTGTTTGTGTTTGAGTTAATCTCTGTATATCTGTCTCCAAGCAAATTGTATGAATTCCAATGGGGACCAATTGTGCCCCACTCCTTGCTGACATTTTCCTGTACTCGTACGAAGATGAATTCATTCAATCTTTGGTCTCTGAAGGGAAAAGATACTTAGCTTCTGACTTCAACTTCACTTACAGATACAGAGAAAATGTGTTGTCCATCAATAACCCAAAATCGCGGATTACTTGGGCAGTATCTATCCTTCAGAGCTTGAAGTCAAAGAAACTACAGAGACAAATAATTCAGCATCCTATTTGTCCTACGACACTGATGTTCACATGAACACCCACTCTATGACAAACGTGACGACTTCAATTTCAGCATTACAAACTTTCCTTTTCTGAGCAGCAACATCCCTTCATCGCCTGCTTATGTTGTGTTCATATCTCATTTGATATGCTATGCCAGAGCAAGTACAAAATATACGGATTTTGTTCTGAGAGCTAGGCGTCTTTCAGATAAGCTTCTCAGTCAGGGATATGTTTGTGACCGACTAACATCGTCACTAAGGAAATTCTACGGTCGATATGGGGAACTCGTGATACGCTATGATGTTCCACTCTCCAGAATGGTGGATGATATTCTGTCATAGACCATTTGAACCATCCGACCAAAGATTGTACTCTTTGTCTTCCGAAATGGAAGTAACCGGATGTGACAGTTCTACCGAATTAAAGCGGTGGGTGTTGCATGCAAGCAGGAGATGCTTACTCTTCCTGGGCATCTGGTCTCTCTCCCATATCGGGAGTTCGCTTCTTTTCATATGGTGGAGGTTTATGTTTGTTTGCTTTGGTTCCTGTTTTATCCTGATTTTGTATGTCTCGGTTTCTGATTTTCTGAATTATCGATTTTGTGTTGTATACAGGGATATGGTCATTATCCATATTTGTCATGTCTACAATGTTTTGTGATTATTTAAAAGCATCTTTAATTAAAATAGTGTCCATAATAAATGTATTCAAAGTTAAACTTTAAGCGTAAGACTCGGAGCATTTTTCACGTATTTTTCAATATTGGAAGGTAAACAAAATCCGGACTGAACAGGGGGGGGGGGTTATATAGCATTTCGTTTCGATGGGGAAAATCCGTGCTGATATGAGGGAAGTCTAATAAATAGCGGAATATCCCCAGGGGGATGAAACACACTATATAACCAATTTCCCCATGTGAAAACTACTACATAACACTTGTTCATAATACACTTATTACGCAAGGTACGGTATACAGTCAAGTTTTCGCCTCCATTTATATTTAACCCTTTTCGCCAACAGCCAAAAGGATGAATTTTTAAAAAACGGGACGACTAAAATATTATGCTAATGAAATCTTAACAATACGGGTAATTCGGCGAATTTAATTCAGGGCAAATCAGTCTCAATTCTAAATTTGTTGAAAATTAAATTTTGCGTATTCATAGCTGTATACAGTATTTCATGGTCAGATAAGCACCGGTATCATAGTATCATTCTATACATTCTATACATTTAAATATCAAATCTGACAACAGACAGAATTTTCGCAACATGAATTGACAACGGACCAGTTTTAGAAAATTCCAAAAAAGTAGTCCAAAATTGAATTCGTGATCATGACACTAACAGAGGAGCATGATACAGACTTGATATTTATCATGAGTATATTTCTGAAATAAGATAACCTGAATATTCATATATTTCAAGAAAAAGGAAGGATACTGCATGTGCAGGACGAGGTGATCGAAGGACGCCGACTCGATCTCCTCTTTTCAAACTCCTCTTTTTAAGTCGGGAGAAGCGATACATGTAAACAATTATAGACCAGTATCTGTTTTACCTGTTATTAGCAAAATTTTAGAACGACATGTTTTCAATTCTTTTTACGAGTATTTGAATGAAAATAACCTTTTAACAGAGCACCAATCGGGTTTTAGACCAAAGCATTCTTGCGAAACTGCTTTACACAATATTATTGATAAATGGCTTGAAAACATAGACCAAGGCAATTTGACAGGTTTTATATTTTTTGATCTAAGTAAAGCGTTCGACACTGTGAACCACAAAGTTTTACTACATAAATTGTCATCATTTGGTATCTGTGATAAAACTTTATCTTGGTGTTACTCGTTCTTGCAAGAAAGATCGCAATGTGTGAAGTGGAAAGGTGTTCTATCTTAGCAAAGAGAGGTCTCTATTGGAGTCCCTGGGATTTTAGGGCCTTTTGTTTTCATTTTATTTGTCAACGACTATCCCAAATGTCTTCAACACTCTTCCGTTACAATATATGCTGACGATACCATACAAGATGTCACTGACAAATCATAAGATGTTATAGAATGTAAGTTAAAAGAAGATTTATTAAACAGTGTGAAATGGATGAGGGATAACACACTTACAATGGATCTAAAGAAAACACAATGTCTTTTAATTGGAACATCACAGAAATTGTTAAAATGTAGAGAGTTATGTGTTAAAGTTGGAGAAACTGTGATAGAACATGTGTAATGCGCAAAACGTTTAGGTGTTTATATTGATGAATGTCTTACTTGGTCCTATCATACAGATGTTTTATGCAAGAAATTAAGCCAAAAAATAGGTGTTTTAAAGAGGCTAAGTACTTTTATGTCCAAAACGGCATTACTCAAAATTTATAACTATATAGTTTTTCCACATTTTAATTATTTTTGTACTGTGTGGCATAATGCAAAGAACAAGACACACATAGAAAGGCTTTTTAGATTGCAGAAGAAGGCAGCAAGAATCATTTTAAATATAAAAATACCTAGTAGGTCTGTGTCAACATCTAGTTTGCTTGAACATCTTAAATGGATGCCTCTGTCTGATTACTTTATTTATAGAGAATCTATTCTTGTTTTTAAAGTTTATACATGGGCTCACACCTGAATACATTTGTATTTGGATGTTTTTAGCTTTGTAAATGAAATACATACAAGAACCACAAGACAGAAAGCAGTAAATCTTATTTATGTCAAGAGAGCAAGAACAGAATATTTTAAAAGATATTTTATCATTTCGGGTGCATCTTTATGGAACTCTTTACCTGATTTTATTAGAAACTCTACAACATTGTCATCTTTTAAAAACGGGTATCTGACGCATTACTTTGACTCTTAAATTACAACATGTATATTGATGTTGTTTTACAGGTATGTATTTTCGTAAATGAACTGTGATATTTAGATTTTATTTCATTAAGGTGATAAAATGGACTTAATTTACTTCATATGTACATATGTTTAAGACAGGACCACATTGTAAACTAGTTCATTTTGTAGCTAAATGTGCTATCCTGTATAAATAAACGAAATAAATAAATAAATAAATATATCAGTACCAGAAAAACATATAAACCAATAGCTTAGTGTTATGACTACCCTCCATTGAATTTCCGAGTGTATTACTTCTAAAATGTCAACGTTTATAAGAAAATCATCATTTCCACACATACTCATTGTCACGACAACGGATGGTTTCCTTCATATCCTCACCTACGGCATAATGTCAACGGACCGTTTTAAGTGCAGAACTTTAAATGCTTCTGACAACGGTACTGTAAGGCGATATAACGTGTTCCTGCCCGTGCACTTGCGCTTACTTCCATTTCTTCCTGTTACCTCCGATATGACCAAATTAAAACCAGACGGACAGATATATTTTCCTGAAACTTGGAACATGACATAAGTATATATTGATGTATATAACAGCGTTGTGATTTTTATCGAGATACGAAAACGAATGTACATCCACTAAAAGGGGCATAGAGGTAATAGACTGTGTTACCATAAATACACAATTAAAACAGGAGAAAGTGTAATTTAAACACAAAAACGTGCATGGAAAAGGTAAAAATCCACAAATTTAATTAAGAGAATATTTGATAACATATATGGGTTTTGCCAACACCCTGTGTAATCAATGCCGACATTACGAATTTGTGTACACTCTGTATATTGGGTCTTTCAAGCTCTAGCCTTGAATCGAACTCAAGTATCTCGTATTTCAATGGTAGCAAACTCAAAAGAATTTAGAGGCTGATTAAAGTTTCAACATTATTTATTACAACTCAATATATTTAATTTCATAAGATTATAAAGTGAAATTGGAGGATGGATGCAATTCGGAGGATTTGGAGGGCCTCCAACAAAACTTGGAGGAACTCGGAGGAAGGGGAAATAGCCCAAACATGTAATTAATGTATCAAAGTCTAATTTAAATATATCCCTAAATTAATTTCATACTAAGTTTCATTCATAAGTTTTACCAAAAACGTATCTCGAGGGCAAATTTTGGAAGTTTTACTTGGAGAATTATTTTATGAATTAAAAAGCTCTCAAAATTGTCTAAGTTCTAAAATATAACTTTTCTTACACTCATCTTTGCTATTTAACTTTCTTCTCTTAGTTTTTTCTTCTCTAATTTCTTTTCATCTCTACTATTTTTCTGAGGTCTTTACTCGAACTCTGGGATTCAATTTCCGTAAAGTTCAGACCATACCCGGATCTTTATAATGTCCCGCCGTAGCAACTGGTCGCTTATCGCGCACGCGAAGACGCAACAACCAAGATGGCGCAGAGAAGAATTTGACAAGTGCGCGATGTAAATAAACATGAATTAACAACTTTCTAATTACTTTCAAGTGGAATTAATTGATAACCTAACATACATCTTCAGAGAGGAAGTCCTAACCGGGTTTACGAATGTAACAATATATAGAATAAGAAGATAAGGTGAGTTGCATCCATCCTGTACGAAGTCGACAATCGGCCGTAAGTAAACATTAAAAACAGATTGTCAAAGTTAAAAATATACCAAATGATACAATGTAATTCTGATATGAATAACACTCATACATCATACCTTCTTAAATCAAAATTAGATTTCTCAGAAAAATATACGATCATTGACTTAGAAAAATACGAGTAAATTCGAGCCGCCCGTCCTATCATGACAGTATTTCAATTTAACAGTTAAATGATCAAAACATGAAAGAAGTAATGGCATAAAATATATTCTGATATAATGAATAATTTGAAATAAGATAAAACATGCATTTATGCACTGTCGAGCACTGTCATATGCCACAGTTAATCAATGTACGGAAATTATGCACACAGGGCGAAAGACAATTGTAGTCCTGGTAATAATTATGTAAATGAAATTTCCTAACAGGTACATAATCTATGCTGAATTTTTAAAAAATGGAGATGAAATATCAGTCTACAAATTAATGGT
Source organism: Pinctada fucata (assembly GCA_028142955.1). Lineage (NCBI taxonomy): Eukaryota > Metazoa > Mollusca > Bivalvia > Pterioida > Pteriidae > Pinctada > Pinctada fucata. The sequence continues at coordinate 34,513,653 of AP027109.1, read as the reverse complement.
GTCTTTCACCCAGCAATTTTTTGTAAAACAAGATGAATATACATATTGAGAAAATTTTCAATGAAACATATAGTAAAAATCAATACAGCGATGCTACCCTCATCAAATTATTGTCTTAAGTAAAATTGAAACATGTACGCTTATTGCGTGGTAATGTGGTTTTAAATAAAACAGAGTCGGCCCTGTACTGAGTATAGAGTAGTGGCATATAGCCATACACTCGCATAAAGAAGTTGATACAGTTGCTTCTCTCCTTATAGTGATGGGAATCACCAGACAAAGTCTTTGGACAATCAGGGCAATTGAATGCATGTTTAGGCGACAACTGAAAGCAGGAAAATTATATGTTATATATCAAGTCCATGTTCTTTTTTTTTCAAGAAAATAAATAGGAAAACCATTGCACATAAATGGTTTGGTATATGCAATATGCCTCTTGTAACAGAAACGAAATGGAAAAAAATATTGATCAAAGGATCCATATGATACCACAGCCTAGCATATAAGCAATGAAGCTACTGAAAACATAGCTATATATAAAGATTATAGAGGCATAACGCCGTACAAAATTGAGCAACACGACCCTTATTTGAAATTGACCAGTATGTCTTAATATAAAGCCATATCAAGGAAACAAATAGAGGCCTATTTTCCCTGAGACAGTTTTCATTTAAATGTCCAGGAATCACAAAATATGGTTTTTTTTCTAAATCAAAAAGGGCATAACTCTTCACGTAATCTAGCAACATGACCCATATTCGATTTTGACCTGTATTTCATTGTGTAAAAACTATATCCAAAAATGAATTCAATATATGTAATGGTTTTTCTATAAATGTCTTGAGACAACAAAATATATTGATTTTTTCTGAGTTTAAAGGAGCATAACTCTTCACATAATTTAGCAACATTACCCATCTTCGATCGTGACCTGTATTTCTTGGTGAAAAAGCTAATTCCAAAACATGAATTGAATATCTGTAATAGTTTTCCTAAAAAATAATCGGTTTCAAGGGGCATAACTCTGCACATAAGTGAGCAAGAAATAAATGAAATATCTGTAATGGTTTTCCTTAAGGTAGTCGACCTATAATTTTCCATCACTTTACAATTTGTTACAATTTGTTGTATTGATGAGCAAAAGTTAGCATCAATGTAACAAAAAATGACGACAGTGCGATAAGGGGATTCCTCCGAAAAATGGCTTCGGAATTTTATGAATTCAATTTTTCGATAAAACCTCATAACGGTATATATTTCTGAAAAGGTCTTTTCAAGACGGTCATTTTGAAATTAATTTTTAAAAAATCGAACTTGAAACAGAAAAAGTTATTAGCAAAAGGAATTTTGATAATTTGAACACGACTACAATACTCTAATATCCGAAAACCATTAAATTCTGAATTTTTCTAAGTTTAAAGGAACATTACTCTGCACATAATTTCGCGATATGACCCGTATGCGAAGTTGACCTGTATTTATTGGAGTAAAACCTATATACAATGAACATTAAAGAAGTACTTATTAGTTATTCAGTCTCAAAGTCGAGAAGGCAAGGCAAAATCATTAGAATCTCAATAGGAACGGTTGCGAACCGCGGAACAAATAACATTCTGAAGCGAGACCAGATGCCCGGGGAGAGTCAGGATCTCCTAATTGCATACAACACCCGTCGCAACAGCTCCATGGAAACTTGTCAAATTCGGTGATTGTCTCGATGTGTATATTAATGTACACATTAGGTAAGTTTTTCTTGTTTGGTGATGATGACAACAATTCAATCACAATCCAGAATACCACTTATCATTCTAGAAAGGGGGATCTGATATGCTTTTATCATATCCCCGTAATGACCGAAGAATTTCCTCAAAGATGATTTCAGCCGTTGCAATATAACCCTGAACAAGTAGCTTACTCACAAGCCGTCTGGCTCTAACGATGAAATCTTCATATTTGGAAATTATACAAGAAACGAAATAAATATCTGTAACGGTTTTTCCTTTAATGTACGGAAACTGCAGATGAGACGGACGCACGCTCGAAGGACATGCGCATCACTGTATTCCTCCGCAATTATATTGGCGGGGTTTTAAAAATACATGTAAAGTCTTAGACAGTATAAAAAACTAGTTTCGAGTTTAGTTTAAATTCTGACGGAACGAAATATTATTTGAAATCATGATAATTCTTTTTATCTCTGTATGACTAATTACTTGATTACACTTAAACAACTTTACCAATTTCGTACTTGCAATGTGACCAATCAATATCAGTCCTACGATATGAGATTTCTGATAAATATGGTTTTACTTAGCTTCAATAATTCGGCCGTCTCACACGTTGTTCCTATTCGGTTATTTTTTTAAAGACATAAAAATAACCGAATTGGAACAGCGTGTGAGACGGGCGAAATATTGAAGCTAGGTTTTACTTTGATCATATGTAAGCGCCGTCTGTCGGCAGGAAGAAATAACAGGGACGATAACTGAAAATAGTTGTGTATTATGAAATGAAGAAAGGTTTGTTAACTGGTTTGATAAAAGTCAATCGTTTCATTTTTTCCTATGTGACCAGTGATCATACAATGCCGTGTGATTTATTTTTTCCTATGGACCAGTGATCATACAATGCCATGTTATTTATTTTGTCCTATGTGACCAGTGATCATACAATGTCATGTGATTTATTTTTTCCTATGTGACCAGTGATCATACAATGCCGTGTGATTTATTTTTTCCTATGTGACCAGCGATCATACAATGCTATGTGATTTATTTTTTCCTATGTGACCAGTGATCATACAGTGCCATGTAATTTATTTTTCCTATGTGACCAGTGATCATACAATGCCATGTGATTTATTTTGTCCTATGTGACCAGTGATCATACAATGCCATGTGATTTATTTTTCCTATGTGACCAGTGATCATACAATGCCATGTGATTTATTTTGTCCTATGTGACCGGTGATCATACAATGCCATGTGATTTATTTTTTCCTATGTGACCAGTGATCATACAATGCCATGTGATTTATTTGGACTAAAGATATAGTGTTGTATTTTGGTTAGAAAAAAATCCTTTGAAGACGGATATCTCGAGTTACATTAGATAAAAATTCAATTGATTTTCATAGATTATAGAATGTTATATATGTTATATGCAGATTTATTTTTATACACGTATGAAAAGGAATTTATCCAAAATCTTCAAAAACAAAGAAAAAAATGATGATGTGAAATGTTTCATTGGTACTTCTAGGTACCTGGATGATATTCTTACTATCGACAATTCTGTTTTTGAGAAATATAAAAATGTTATTTATCCACAAGAATTGATTCTAAACAAGGCAAACGTTTCAAACACAGAAACACCATTTTTGGACCTAAATATCAAAATTGTTAATGGAATGATCCATACAAGTGTGTATGACAAAAGAGATGATTTTGGATTTAACATAGTCCCCTGGCTTGACGGTGATGTTCCTAGATTACCGTCCTATGGTATCTATATTTCACAGCTCATCCGGTATGCTAGAGCATGTACTGATGTTTTGGATTTTCATAGTAGAAATTTACAAATTACCAAGAAACTTTTAGGACAAGTTTCTCGCTTTCACAAACTAGTAAAGACTTTCTGGAAATTTTACAAAAATTATTGTCAACTTCTTCTGAAATTCTGACCAATACAGGCAATAGAGTATAGTACTTTGGGTATTTCACAACCTGCATTTTATGGTGACATTTTTAACAAGATAATTAGGATCAAAGATAGACAACATCACTATCGAAAATGCGTCAGAATCATCAAACGCCTTTTATACCGTGGGTATGATCCAAATGTCACCAGACGGAAAGTAGGCTTGGTACTTGACCAATTTACAGTCTTGTACAAGCGCATTCTTAAAACTTGCACTCAGACTGACTGTGACGACGGGACTCCATGACGGGCCCTTTCCAAAACTCTTTAGAGAAGACAGGGCCCCGACTACCTGTCCTCTCTGAATGTCAGTCGGACTCCTCGGGTGGTAACATACATGAGCTCGCGGTGGCAGAGCACGGATTGTATTACGTACGCCCTCTTTTTATATCCATTTACATATATCTGTGTTGCTTGGGCCCCTGCGTTTTGCGGTCTTGTTTGTGTATGGTCATCTGACAGTGAGGAGGTTGTTTTACACATCAATTGTACGTTCTTCGAGACCTCTGGGTAATCGGAAAAGTGGGAGGGTTGTGCGCACGTAATCCAGGATAACCATACCTTCTGCTATTTCCGTGGCAGATGGCCGTCCTGGGTCGGCACCGGTTGCCCATTGGTCTCGTTGGTTTATGTGTAGTCCTTTGTGTTTGATGTTTCTGTGTTGTGCGTTGACGTTCCTTGTCCCTTATGCGTCTCTTTCTGTGCTTGTCTGCTTTGTGTTTTTGCATTTGGTGTTTAGGGGTTTTGCTGTGGGTGCTACAAGCTGGTGTTGTTGGAGATCCCCTCCTTTGTTATATACCCATCATACAAATTTCAATTATTTGATTTCTTTTATTCGACTGTTGTTCGTCTTAAGAAATTTATTTACATATCTCTTTGTTATCTTGGAACTCAGCGTATACTTTATATTTTGTTTTTGATAACATCTTACAATGAGAAATTTCTTTGTTTAAACGCAAGATGTACGTCTTGGGAGACCTCCGTGCATCCGGGAAAGTGAAAAGGTTGCGCGCACTTAATTCAGATAACTACCACATTCGTTACAATACGGATGGACATTTAAAGTATGCACTAGATGTACACCAGTCTTGCTCTTATGATCTATTGAAATTCGTGTTTTATATTTCGTTGCGGATTCTTTGATTGTTTGTTTGAACTTTCTGTGTTAATTTAGTTGTGTATATCACTGTCATCTGTTGTTTTAAAGTTATTTTGTCTGATTTTCGCTGAATCCTGCAGATTTGTTTTGCTGAAGATCTGTTCTTCATTTTGTTAAAGATTCGTCAATGTTAAAAACTCACCCTTAATCCGGATAACCACACTTTTCCCTATTATATAGCGAAAAGCAGTTTATAGTCGATATCAACTGTACATTGCTCTCCTCTATTTATGTATAATAATTCCTGTTTTATGTTTTTCATTGTCGAGCCTTCTAAGATTATGATTGATTTAGATTGACATCTCTTTCTCGTTGTCAGTTTTAGTCTCATCTTGGTGCACCAAGTGTTTCGTCGCATTCCGCAAGACGCTTCATCCCAAAGCACCCTTGGAATTTCTGTCGGCGTCCTAATTATGACGTCACATCATTGTAGTTTAATGACGTTGCAAATCAACAAATTCGATTTATATTATTTCTTTTTTAATGAATTTGAGAAACACATGGGCCCTAAGGGGTATAGTCAAACGTCCTTAAATTCAACACCATTATTTAAGAAGAGATAAATTTACAACATGGACCAGGCATGTTTAAAAGGCAAGGTCATTGAGAGTGGAAAGTAGTGGCAAGTAGATTAGTCGTTCCACTGGGTCAGTACAAGGTAGTTTTACTTGTATTATCTAATATTTACATTCCTACTGCGTTTCCCTTACATAAAGGTACCAATCCAAATGCACTGAAATTTCGATAAACACAAGAGCCTACCACGTGACTTTAGAACGTACGCGGGTTAATTTCTCATAAAGTGCCCATTTTATTTATTGCTTTAACACAGATTCAAAACATGTAGGGAATTTTCCATTATTAAACGGCACCGTCTACGTCCAGTGATGAAATGTGTCAAAATCTAGGTCACCCACTTGTACACTTCCAAGAGGTAGTAAGTCGATCACGCGTCACACCAAACGAAGTTCAAGGACGATCTGCACTTATGTCTACAGAAAGATGCCATGTTTGAATTACAAAGAATGTAAAATGTTTTTCAGAAAAAAAACAGATGTCTCCCCTTCCCTCTAAGTTACTTTGACCTTAGGCCAAGATGATGTGAAACCTTTGAGTCATGGGCAACATCATACTAAAACATGAAAGTGATTCATTATATTGTTTGAGGTAAAGCCCGAACATGATTAGCATATGCGATTTCATTATAAGCACATTTAGTGAATTGACTTTGGTCCCATGACCTTGGATATAGGTGATCTGAAACCTACATTGTACGGATCATGAGCAACAAAAAAACTGAATTAGTGGTTGGATACACGGTTCAAAACATATTGAGTCTTTGCGGAATACAGAGTGTTTTCCCCTTACAGACGGTATCTGACGTAAAACCATTGAGACGTCATCAAAATGGTATGGTAACGTCGATTTTATACCGTCATTTCCCAGACTGTTAGGACTGTTTCCAGGGAATTTGATGACGTCATAATCAGCCTACGTCAGATACCGTTTCAAATGGGAAGTAACTCAGATTTTCGAAAAAAAAAAACGAATAGCCTGAACATGATAAGCATAGACAATTTCAGCCTGGACAAGATTAGCATATACAATATTATTATGAAAGTAAGAAGTGACCTTAATCATGTGACTTTCGGACAATGTGATAGGAAACATTTAGTTCTGAGAAACAACATACTAAAAATGAAAACAATTGCAAGAAGGGTTCAGGAGATATAGCCCAGATAAGATTAGTACGTACAATTTCATTAAAAAGAACTAAAATGATCTCGAACTTTGGCACATGACCTTGGGTCAAGATGTTTAGAAACCCTCCAATTCTGAGCAACAGCACACTAAAGTATCAGAATTATCAAGTATACGATTCCAGTGATATAGCCAAGACTCAATAGCATTATCAATTTCATTTTAAAAGTAATAGTTGACCCTGACCTTAGTCATATGACCTTGGATCAAGGTGGTGTGAAACCTTTGGGTCATCAGCACCATCATACTCAGATATGAAAATGATCTGATCACGGTTCAAAAGATTAAGCCTGGACATAATACAAGTAACATATACAATTTCATTTAAAATATACTAATTGACCTTGACCTTGGTCACATGACCTTTGGTCAGTGTGATGTAGAACCTTTAGGTGATAAGCAACAACATACTAAAATATGAAAGTGATATGGGTATGGGATATTTTAAATAGTTAAAGAGATACAGCCCCAAAAGGATAACATGTACATCAAAATGTACTATGTGACTTTGACCTTGATCAAATGACCTTGGGTCAAGGTGAAACCTTTGGTCATGAGCAAATACAAACTAAAGCATTAGAGCTATCTGATAAACAGTAAAAGAGATATAGCCCCAACAGGATAGCATGTACAATTTCATTACAATGTACTTAAGTGACCTTGATCAAATGACCTTGGATCAAGTTGATGTGAAACCTTTGGGTCATGAGCAAGTACATACTAAAACATGAAAGCAATCCTGTAAGCAGTCCAAGAGATATAGCCTAGACAGGAATATGTGTACAATTTCATTAAAAATTTACTTGGTCACATGACATTGGGTCAAGGTGATGTGAAACCTTCATGTCATAAGCAACAACATACTAAAATATGAAAGTGTTCGGGTAAAAGATTCAAGAGATATAACCCGGGCAGGAATGCATGTACAATTTCATTTAAAATGTACTAAATGACCTTGACCTTGATCACATAACCTTGGGTCAAGGTGATGTGAAAGCTTCTGGTCATAAGCAAAAACATATTAAAGTATGAAAGCGTTCCAGCAAACGGTTCAGGAGATATAGCCCGGACACGATGTATGACAGACGGACAGATAGACAGATGGACAGACGGACGACGAAGGCAAAACTAATGTCTTCTTCCCTGGGGGGGGGGGGCATACGGAGCTAATTCAGGCATTAGTGGATCAAATATTTAATATCCAGAATGAGGATTTGATCCACTCGTGATCCACTCGTGTCACACAGTGAATAATTTTTTTTCTTACGGAATCATAATATCGGGAAATATTTCGAGTATCAGCGAATCTTGAGCAAAGTTGAGAAAAGTATTGATCAAGTTTTCGCTTATACGTAGCTTCTTCCACGGCTGTACTCGACTTGAGCATTATTTCAGTGACTTCAGAAGAAACAGGATACTTTTTTAAGTTTATATAATGGTACCGATTGATTTCATAGGTCTTAACAGTTTAACAGTTTCCAAATGTTTCCCTTCAAGTTCTATGAAATTTCTCCAATTTAAAACTCTCCGCTTGACCTGAATTATGTTGGACGAAAATCGCGAATTCAGTTTTAATTGAAATGTTCAGAATACGACCAAAAACGAAATTTACTTTCTCATTTTTCTACAGAAGGTATTTCTTCGAAGGCAGCAATAACGTCGAACGTTCGTCTGCTGTTACGTCAAGTGACGTTCTCCCTCCGCTATGATACTATAATGTAAAGAAACGGGATGAAAAAGGGCAGAAACAACAATAAAACACGTAAAATGTAAATATAAGGATTTTTTCAGCCATTGCGCTTTATCAGTGTGTATTGGCAGTAGGGTATGGAAAAATCATGAAAATTACTTTATGCTTTATATATTTTTTTTCCATTCCCTGCTGCCAATACTTAAGAATTGACTGTTCAATTTTGACAGTTTATTGGAGTAAGAACTTTGGTTTGTCGCATCATAAATTGTGTAAAACCGCGAAGCGAAGCGAAACATTCAATTTTTATAATTTCCAAACCCCAATTTATCCAACATTTCACAAATACATACTCAAGAAATTAGTAATTTAGTACATTGCGTATGAAACTATAAACTTTGTTGGGCCCGTGGGCGAACTAGTTCCCAAACGAAATAGAAGTAATGCGTAGGTATTTAAAAGCCACAAATGTGTCAAAAATATTCTAATACCAATTCATTACATCGTCAGATAATACGACATAGCTGTTTGATGACGCGTTCTGCAGTTCAAGTTCAAGGTCACCGATATCGGCAGTAATGTGTGTTTGGATTGTACTCGCAGGAGCTGGGATTTTCTCTGTAATTATAGATCTAATACTTGCAAAAAAAGGCAAGATTATGATCTATTGGTGCATGTATGAGATTGGTATCAGAATATCTACCTAGGATTAAGTTATTTCATAAGTGACAATTAATTGTGAAAATTCATGACGATGACGATATTATATCCTGATCGAAGCCGAGGTAAGTCGCCGTCTTTTGATCTCTTATTTTCTGTTCTCTGGTCCCACCTCTAGCTTGCTAGGGGTCCGTCGATGCTTAATTTCGTGTTCTATTGTGAGTGTTGTTGAGATTATCGTCAGGATCTTCTTTAACTCATTTGTGTCACACTTATGCCCTTTGCCGTGTGGAGCTCGTAAAAAAGTTCCCCGCGAGGGGTTTGACAGTAAGTGTTTTGAATATACTTCCCTGACATTGTCGCTGTGGCACTTTCTATATAGACATAACGTCAGACAGTGCATCAATTATATATATTTTCATTTCCATGCTTCATTAACATCGAGGGCGGGTGCGGCTAGCAAACAGGGGATGCTTACTCCTCCCGGGCACCTGGTCCCACCTCTAGCTTGCTAGGGGTCCGTCGATGCTTAATTTCGTGTTCTATTGTGAGTGTTGTTGAGATTATCGTCAGGATCTTCTTTAACTCATTTGTGTCACACTTATGCCCTTTGCCGTGTGGAGCTCGTAAAAAAGTTCCCCGCGAGGGGTTTGACAGTAAGTGTTTTGAATATACTTCCCTGACATTGTCGCCGTGGCACTTTCTATATAGACATAACGTCAGACAGAACATCAATTATATACATTTTCATTTCCAAGCTTCATTAACATCGACGGCGGGTGCGGCTAGCCAACAGGGGATGCTTACTCCTCCCGGGCACCTGGTCCCACCTCTAGCTTGCTAGGGGTCCGTCGATGCTTAATTTCGTGTTCTATTGTGAGTGTTGTTGAGTTATCGTCAGGATCTTCTTTAACTGATAATATTTTGTTCCAGATTCTTCATCTCGGTGAAAAAAACCTTAACTAGAAAAATTTGTAGCTTCAATAATTCATAGGTTCAGAACGATTGTATCTCATAGAAATTGTTTGTAATAGTGATATTCGGTCCTTTTCATTCAAAACTCTTGCACGTTGATAGTCGTCAGCCATTTGAAAATTTCAAAGGAGGGATGTTCGACCCAAAAACTGCTACGACGTAATTTTAATTTTGAAGGAAATAGATTTGTGATTCTACTTCTCTCGTTACTTAACTGTATTTTCTGTCTATCATCATGATTTAAGGCCAGGGAATGGTCTAAGTAGCTTCAAAAACAGGCGCATAGCAACCGAAAACCGCTGTAAAAACCGCCTACATCGGTACATCATAGAAATTGTCATACAATTTTCATTAATTCTGATATCGTATTCATATCTAAGGGCTACAGATAACAAAAATATTTTTTTGCATGTTTATCATTCAAAAGCCGATCTCAGCAACATTGAATGATTTTAATGAAAGTTGTTTAGGCTCATCCGGTATTTTATCGTCATTTGGGGTATGAAGGTGTATTTTGGACCAATCAAAATGCATAAATTCGTGTAAACAAACATATTTGGAAGTTATACACCGAAAAAACTAAAAAAAAAATAAATAAATAAAAAGACAAACACTCAAATACACAAATTTTTGGCCACTTGGCCTTTATCAAGTGTAAAAAACGACGAGCTATAACAATGCTATATTATTATATTATTGTTATAGATCTTCGTTTTTTACACTTTATAAAAGCCAAGTGGCCGAAAATTTGTGTATTTGAGTGTTTGTGTTTTTATATGTTATCATCCCTTCCCTCTGGAAGAAATATTTCAATCTACTAAAAAAAACCAACCCTTAAATTTTAGTTCATCATACGAGTATATTCCTGTCTGGTTAGTAGTGTAGGCTAGTGGACAATTTGTCCCCGAGGGCACTTGTCGGTCAGTCTTTTGCATAGATAGATAATATTCAAAAGACCAACTATAAAACTATAAAAAGGTCTCAACCTGTTGCGTCTACGGACACTTTCGTAACAGGTAAATTAGATGTCCCTTTAATTTCTATACATGATATCAAAGATGAAAAATTCGCTATCAGCAGCAATCCACAGTTATGGTATAAATATGCGGATGGGTATGTTTACATCAAGCCATGTAAGGTTGAATTCGTCGATAAACTAAAAAGCATCACTTTGCATCAAGCGATTGCTGAATTTCTAAATGCGGCGTCAAGAACCGCAAAACTTGTAACATCCTCAACACAATTCATTTTCCGGCAACCTTACAAAACATTCATTTAATACGCACAGATTCGATAACCTAAACTGCAAGACATCCAATGCTGTCTATGGAGTGTTCGCTTTGTGGATTAATTTATGTTGGTGAAACCAAAGGTCAGCTCCGGACCAGAATGTCAGAAAATCGGTCAAAAATCAATAATAAAGAAAATCAACTCCTTTATCACCATTTTGACCAACCTGACAATTCTTTTATATCTATGCGAGTCAGAAACATGGAGAAAAATATACCATCCTACAAACAATCCCAATTTGAGCACACCTTTTCGTATCAACAGAGAAGAGTTCTGGATTAGAAATCTTAACACTGCAGCGCCCTATAGATGCAACCACAACATTAGTAGCAGCATAGGAAACTTAATTAACAAGTCCCGGTTGTCAATCGGTAAATGTGACTAGCTTTTTCAACAGACCACAAAGAAGACCTCAAAGTCATGGCATTCGTAAATATGATAGGCCTGAGATACATAGTTTCTCCTTCGAAGCCTTTGATTTTTCGACACTATACACTTCAATTCTACATTCTAACTTGAAAGAAAGACGCGCAAAAATTATAACTAATGCGTTTACAAGCAAGAGAGGCAATAGCAAATACAAATTAATTGTTGTTAAGTTAACTTTGACAAAACCTACTTTGTAAAACAAAAGTCCTATTCCAGAAATAATTACACTGAAAAAGACATTATTCAGATGTTAAATTTCCTGATCGACAACATTTTTGTTGTGTTTGGAAGAAAGATCTTCCAACAAATTGTCTGAATTCCAATGGGAACCGATTGTGTCCCACTCCTTGCCGACATTTTTCTTTACTCGTACGAAGCTGAATTCATTCAATTGTTAAACGACTTTAACTTCAATAGCATCATTTAAAACCTGATAAATTTACAGCATGGACCAGACATGCACGTTTCGGGTACTAAACCCTCGTCAGTGATCCTCAGTCTAAACAATGTAATCTTTGGTCTCTGTAGGGAAAAGATACTTAGCTTCTGCCTTTAACTTAGCTTACAGATAAATAGGCGATGTGCTGTCCATCAATAATCCAAATTCGCGGATTACCTAGCATAATCTAGCCGTTGGAGCTTAATGTGGTAGAATTTACAGAGACACATGAAACCTCACTCTATGACAAACGTGACGACTTTAGTTTCAGCATCTCAAACTTCCTTTTTCTGAGTAGCAACATCCCTTCATCGCCTGCTAATGGCGTGTTCATATCCCAATTGATACGTTATGCCAGAGCAAGTAGCAAATATACAGATTTTGTTCTGAGAGCTAGGTGTCTTTCGGATAAGCTTCTCAGTCAGGGATACGTTTGTGATCGACTAACATCGTCACTGAGGTTCTACGGTCGATACGGGGAACTCGTCATACACTATGATGTCTCTTTGTCCAGAATGGCGAATGATATTCCGTCTTAGACCATTTGAACCATCCAACCACAGACTATACCTATATCTTCCGAAATGGAAGTAACCGGATGTGATATTTTTGCCGAATTGAAGCGACGGTTGTTGCATGCAAACAGGAGATGCTGACTGTTCCTGGGCACCTGGTCTCTCTTAATTTGGAGTTCTTTTCATGTGGCGGAGTTTTTGTTTGTTTTCATTTGTTCGTGTTTTATCCTGATTTCGTATGCCTTTGGTTTGTTATTTCTTGAATAATCGATTTTGTACTGTGTATTGGGATATGGTCATTGTCCATATTTGTCATTGCCTTAGAAATATTCCTCATCTGGTCAAAAAATCTTCAAAGTACATTCATATTAGAAAAGGACCCGCGCAAGCGCAGGAACGTTGACATATTTAGATGCATTATGTATCACACTAGTATGCAATACATGCACATAGGGATTCAGCTTTGATTTATATTGTTTGGCACGGATATAAATTAATTTACAACATGAAGTTGAAATGATATAATTTTTTTGCGGTTATCTCTATATGTCAGAATCAAAAACCAACGAATTAATTCATATAAACTATTAAGCAAGATCTATTGAATTCTATCAATTTCATATATTTTTGCATGATAAAGTTGCGTTTATCCAGTTTCCGAAGCGAGTTGAGCGGAAAGTACACACAATTTCGTTAGCATATAATGCTAGAATGTAAGACTCATGACAATTAACAAATCATTTGAGTAATGTGTTGAGTAATTTACTGAGAGGGGTCAATTCAGAACCGTTTTAGTAGCCTCCGAGCCAGAAAACAGATATCCTTTCCAGAATGATCAGTGGACATTCTGGATTGTGATTGAATGGTTGTCATCACGAATCAAGATCGAAATACTTACCTGATGTGTACATCAATATGCACATCGAGACAGTTTCCGAGTTTGACAAGTTTCCATGAAGCTGTTGCAACGGGTATTGCATGCAATCAGGACACGCTGACTCTCGACGGGCACTTGGTCTCACATCGGAATGTTATTCATTCCGAGGTTCGTAACCGTTTCAATGGGAATTCTAATAATTTTGCCAAGCGTTCTCGACTTTGACAATGAATGACTGATAAATACTTCTTTGATGTTTTTTATACAAAAGTGATATAAGAAAGTGTCCACATCTGAATTAGAAATTGAGTCAAGGAAAAATGCATGGAGTAATTTTCTGTAAGGGGTCAATTCAGACCGTTTAGTCCGTGAGCCAGAGGGGTTGGTCGGTATTATCTAAGGTTAATAAATCTGCTGTTGATATTATGATAGATATACCCTTAGAGGTTTCAGAAAATGCATGATAGCATTTGATCATAGGTAGCTAAAGGGGTAAACAAGAGTTATTGCCCTTGCGTACTTGCCAAATAATGATTTTTTTTCTTGAAAAAAAAAACTTAAATATGGATGGCGATTTTAAAAATTGAAAAGTGTAAGTATGTAGTATTTTTTGTTCTCTTTCAGATGAAATAAGTTGTATATTCCAATTCCTATTTTTATAGTGTCTTTTGTGGTTAAAAAAAGTCGATTTTTTGCAAAATTTCTCAAACATTCAAGGAATTTTAATTCATTCCTTCTTCTCTGTTCCTCAATATTTAATATGATTGGCCAACGATGATGTCAAAACATTTAAAGTCTCCTCTTTCAAATGACATATATTCTATTTCTTACTTTTATTTGAAAAATCCTCTCGAAATTGATATTTATATGCAGAAAACTGATTTTCAATTAGAAATCTCAGATTTCTGTATATTAATTTAAAGAAACCTTATTATTTATGAAAGCAATAATTGAAAGCTATTATCTAGTGTAACTTTTCACACTCTTTCGAATTATAATTGTGTTACTAAGATTTCATTCAAAATCAAAGTGTTTTGCGGGAAAAACTATTTTTTTCATTTAAAAATCGCTGATTATTGAAGAATATTCATTGAATCGATAGAAATTTGTAAAATGATAGCAGGAATGTATTTTCAATTGTACTTATTTAGATTCACTTATGAATGACATGTTTGAAACATAAAACGTATATTTCCTATTTAATTTTGGGGCAAAATGCCTGGTTTTTCTCTAAAAATAACAGATTTCTGGGAAAATTCTATTAATTTGTCATCTTCGCTAAAACTATAGATTTAAAGCTTTTATCATTTAGAAAGTAATCATCTTGTCATATGATTGTGATGATTGAATTAGATGTAATATTCATTAAAACCAACATTTTTGAATAAGATATGTATTTTTTACGCAATCACCACCTATTTTGAGAAAATAAGTACTAGCTCTTTTAATCTGCCTAAATTGATATATTTCAGCCATGATATTATGCTGTTTCTTATTATAAATGGATAGGAATGCCATTTGATAACTGAAATGTTATTTACATCTTATTTTGGAGCAAAAAACCTAATTATTTTGAGCAAAATTATTTATTTCTGTGAATATTTTTTTAATTTATATTTTTTATATTTTATCAAAGCAGGAGAGGTTCCATATTACTTTATGGAATAAAAGTGATCAAGTTTAATGAGTTAGAGGAGATTTCTTATATTATCTTGCTATATTTTTTGGGGGGAGGGGGTTATCTCAATTTTTATTTAAAAATCGCTGATTTCAGGAAAATCTTTATTTCTATGAAAGGTGTCATTATTATTTATATTCAAAAGAGTTCCTTTGTATATCATAGTTTGTCCTTGTAAGTCATATGCATTTCAACTTTCCTCTGTTAATCTTATTGGTATTTTGGGGCAAAAGTATATTTTATATAAATATATAGCCTAAATCAAGAAAATTACGTCTCGTATTACAAACTATGACTATTATCTTCTGTATTTCCTATTTAACTGTTTAGTTTTTCTTAACTTACTCATCATTTTATTCTTGAAATGTTACTATTAGTATCTTTGGGGTAAAAAATAGAAAAAAAGATGGAAAAGCAAGCACTTAATAAACAAAATGTGATAAAACACATTTCAAGGTTATATATTGCCAGATTTTTGAGAATAATAGATTGCTTTTCTTTGTAAAGCAATCTATTATTCTCAAAAATCTAGCAATATATAACCTTGAAATACTTTTTATCACATTTTGTTTATTAAGTGCTTGCTTCTTGCTATCGACAATCCTGTTTTTGAGAAATATGAAAATGTTATTTATCCACAAGAATTGATTTTAAACAAGGCAAAGATATCAAACACAGAAACACCATTTTTGGACCTAAATATCAAAATTGTTAATGGAGAGATCCATACAAGTGTGTATGACAAAAGAGATGATTTTGGATTTAACATAGTAAATTTCCCCTGGCTTGACGGTGATGTTCCTAGATTACCGTCCTATGGTATCTATATTTCACAGCTCATCCGGTATGCTAGAACATGTACTGATGTTTTGGATTTTCATAGTAGAAATTTACAAATTACCAAGAAACTTTTAGGTCAAGGTTTTCGCTTTCACAAACTAGTAAAGACTTTCTGGAAATTTTACAAAAATTATTGTCAACTTCTTCTGAAATTCGGACCAATACAGGCAACAGAGTATATTACTTTGGGTATTTCACAACCTGCATTTTATGGTGACATTATTAACAAGATAAGAAGGATCAAAGATAGACAACATCATTATCGAAAATGCGTCAGAATCATCAAACGCCTTTTATACCGTGGGTATGATCCTAATGTCACCAGACGGACACTAGGCTTGGTACTTGACCAATCTACAGTCTTGTACAAGCGCATTCTTAAAACTTGCACTCTGACTGACTGTGACGACGGGACTCCACGACGGGCCCTGTCCAAACCTCTTTAGAGAAGACAGGGCCCCGACCACCTGTCCTCTCTGAATGTCAGTCGGACTCCTCGGGTGATAACATACATGAGCTCGCGGCGGCAGAGCACGGATTGTATTACGTAGGCCCTCTTTTTATATCCATTTACATATTCATCTGTGTTGCTTGGGCCCCTGCGTTTTGCGGTCTTGTTTGTGTGTGGTCATCTGACAGTGAGGAGGTCGTTTTACACCACAATTGTACGTTCTTCGAGACCTCTGGGTAATCGGAAAAATGGGAGGGTTGTGCGCACGTAATCCAGGATAACCATACCTTCTGCAATTTCCGTGGCAGATGGCCGTCCTAAGTCGGCACCGGTTGCCTATTGGTCTCGTTGGTTTATGTGTAGTCCTTTGTGTTTGATGTTTCTGTGTTGTGCGTTGATGTTCCTTGTCCCTTGCGCGTCTCTTTTTGTGCTTGTCTGCTTTGTGTTTTTGCATTGGGTGTTTTGGGGATTTGCTGTGGGTGCTACAACTTGGTGTTGTTGGAGATCCCCTCCTTTGTTCTGTGAAGGCCTTATGTGCCACGAGGCATGAAGGAGATAGATAACAGGTTTCTTTGTGACCTAATATTTGATAATATGTGTTTTACCCCAAATATAACAATATTACACAAAATTGAAGAAAAATGATAAATAGCTTTAGAAAGAATAAACATTCAAATAGGAATTACAGAAGATAATAGCCATAGTTTGAAATATGAGACTTCCTCTAATAATTGTTTTGATTTAGGCTATATCTATATATATATATATATATAAATATTCTGTTTATATGTATTTCAGTACTGCATTACCCTAGGGCGATCCACCCATTAGTACATAGGTAAATCCCGAAAGCCGTCGACTACCGAGTGATGGCGAGTCCGATACGATAGACCCTTGCCATCAAAACTTCATTTTTGTGAAGTCGAGATGGTGTAGTGGATAGCGTGCCGGACTCGTGATTGCCAGGCGGAAGGTGCCGTAGGTAGTGGGTTCGAATCCCTGGCAGGGAAGAATAGGTAAATAGGGTACCTTGTTATATACATGATTTTCTTGTGCTTTGTATATGTTTATTTCTCATGTATGTATAGTCGTCTGACTATCCAAGGTCAATCGTACTAATTGGGTGTTAATGTACTGCTTCGTTTGTGCTTTCTGTTTATATGTATTTCAGTACTGCATTACCCTAGGGCGATCCACCCATTAGTACATAGGTAAATCCCGAAAGCCGTCGACTACCGAGTGATCACGAGTCCGATAAGATAGACCCTTGCCATCAAAACTTCATTTTTGTGAAGTCGAGAAGGTGTAGTGGATAGCGTGCCGGACTCGTGATTGCCAGGCGGAAGGTGCCGTAGGTAGTGGGTTCGAATCCCTGGCAGGGAAGAATAGGTAAATAGGGTACCTTGTTATATACATGATTTTCTTGTGCTTTGTATATATATATATATATATAATTTCTGCCCAAATATACCAATTAAATTAAAAGGGGATACTTGAAATACATCGTTTCTTCAAATGCATTTTTAAAATTTCTGTTAAAAAATGTCTCAAATTCCTAAAACCTGGGTCCTGTAGTATCATATCCCAGTCATCTTGCCACATTTTTCGGTATATTTAGGACATGATTTTCACAGATTTTGCCATATTTCATTGCTTAGATTTGAGAATCACTGACGAGTGTTAAATATCCGAAACATACATGTCTGTCAAACATTATAAGGACAAACAATGATATACCCAGGAACACTTTTGAATATAAATAATAATGACACACATTTCATAGTAATAAAGATTTTCCAGAAACAGCGATTCTTAAATGAAAATTGATATTTTCCCCCAAAATAGCAAGATATCAAAGAAATCTGGTCTAACTCATAAAACTTGATCACTTTTATGCCATCAAATTATACGAAACCTCTCCTGCTTTGATAAAATAAAAAATATAAATTTCAAAAAATGTTCACAGAAATACGTGATTTTTGCACATTAAATAGGTTTTTCCCCCAAAATATGATGAAAATTAACTTTCACTTATCAAATGATATTCCTATCCATTTATAATAAGAAACAGCATAATATCAAAGCTAAATATATCAATTTAGGCAGATTAAAAGAGCTAGTACTTATTTTCTCAAAATAAGTGTTTTGCATAAAAAAAACATATTTTATCCAAAAATGTTGGTTTTAATAAATGATTAAATTTAAGTTCACAATCATCTGACAAGATGATTACTTTCTAAATGATAATTGCTTTAAATCTATAATTTTAGCTAAGATAATGAATTAATAGAATCTTCCCAGAAATCTGTTATTTTTAGGCCAAAAAAACCAGGCATTTTGCCCCAAAATTAAGTAGAAAATATACCTTTTATGTTTCAAATATGTAATTTATGAATGAACCTAAATAATAACAGTTGAAAATACATTCCTGCTATCATTTCAAGAAATTCGTTAGAATCAATAAATATTCTCAAAAAATCAGCGATTTTTGGATGAAAAATACGTTTTCCCCAATACACTTTGAATTTTGAATGAAATACCAGTAAAACATATAAAATCTGAAAAGTTAAATTATAAAATAGAATTCAAACATTGCTTGCATAATAAGATAGAGTTCTTTAAATTAATATACAGAAATCGAAGATTTCTAATTGAAAATACAGTTTTCTGTATAAAAACTCAATTTCGAAGATTTCGCAAAAAATAAGAATATAAAATATATGTCATTTTGAAGAGGAAATTTCAAAGATGTTTTTTTAAATCATCATTTGACGATCATATGCAATATTGAGGAACTGAGTTGCAGGAATAACTGAAAATTTTCTCGAATTTCTTTGAAATTTTGCAAAAATTCGACTTTTTTACCCAAAAACACACAGTAAATATAGAAATGGTAGATTAAAACTTATTTCATCTGAAAGAACACCAACAATACTACATATTCACACCTTTCAATTTTTTAAATCATAGAACATATAAAAGTTATAGTATGTTCCCGATTTTCGACTAAAAAAGGTCCCCCCCCCCAAAAAACTGTCTTAGCTTCCTATTATTCGTTGTTATCATACATTTTTAAATACTAGAGATGTCCATCTATGAGAATATATGGGTCTCGTTTATTCACCTCGGATGGTCCCAATGACCCCGAATTTGGGATTCTGGCTCACGGACTAGTTAAAGCTTTTGATGACAAACGTTATGATACTTGAGTGCAGGGTGGTCATACTGAATCTCTTTCCTCTTTGTTTCGACGGAGAATCGGCTAAATCGTTCCTTCAGTAGTATATATTCTTGTGGGTCATGTATTATTTTAGTTTTACTTTATGTGTAGGTACACATGTACTTAGTCATGTTATATTATGATTTCATAATAATTCTTTCTAGATTTTACTATGTCATGTTTATTTCATTAGAGAATATTCCAGTATTTTCTTTGTTACATCATTATCATCACATGACTGTGATTTCTAGAATTTGCTCTATTGTTAATCATTTGTAATGAGTCATTGTTCTAGAAGCTTCTGGTTAATTCATTGTTATTAAGTATAAATACCTCTGAGGAACTGTGTTAAGGGGGCATTCGTACACATTCGTAGACACGATTCATTCATCTATTCTGATATACTAGGATACTTTATTTGTTGAGACTTTAATCCATTTAACAACGTTTGGACACCGATCTTTCGAGAACGTTTGTGATTACCGGAAACCATACATTCGATAGACTTTGTGGACCGTAACAGACACTTTGATCCAGACATTGTATTGTAAGTTGTAATCATTGTAAATATATATATTTTGTACATAATTAAACTTGTAAATTATATTCTGTCTTTGTCTGATTTTTGCTGGCGTTTTGGGGTATTCTGACCCATAACAATATACACATTCAAAAAAATGTTTAGGGTGGAATAGAAGAATGATTTAAAAGGGCTATTGCAATGACATTTGTTTTCAAGAGTAAAGTTTAGTGTAAACTCACAAAAATAATATCATTTTTTTTGCTTGTTAAAAGCGTCCGCCTAATAGCTGATTTTCCAGTAGATTCATTAGGTGGACAGACACCAAACATCACAAAATTTGGCGTTACTTTCATTGTGACGTAACAATAGAAAATATGACAACGCATAAAGTCAGTGCGGTCAAATATGACGTCACAATTAGAAATTTTGCCAAATGATGTAATGTTTGGTGTCTGTGCATATAAAGTCAAGGTTTAAAAGGTCATAAATATTTTCTGGAAAATGAATTGTTTGCTAGAGTGTACCTTGAGTGGTGGTCTCCTTGTGATATGGGTCACAAGGAAATTCATGGCTATGTCCTCACAATTTATGTACTCGTCCACCTTATCTCTGATGGCCTGTGGCATTACATACGTATACATGTAGGAATAATACTGAAAGAAAATGATAAGATATCATGCATTGTTAAATATTCAGATTCAAAGCATAATTTAAGAACAGACAAATTTGCAGTATGGACTAGGCATGAACGTTTATGGAACTTCCCTCATCAGTGATCCTCAATCACAACAACGAAATTCGGCCAAAGACTGCGAAACACTTTATGCACTCATCTATCTTGAACTGAAAGACTGTAGATCTTCATTCAATTCATTAGAAGATGTCATTTTTTATCCTTCACTCTAAGTATCCTTTGTTCTAATAGCAAGCGTAGCACATTAATAGACGAATGGAGTTTGCTCCGAAATTTTTCGAAACGCTTTTATCTTCAGAACTTGTTATATAAAGAGGATACGAAAGTGAGTGATTGTCAGCTTGAAGGCATCTTATACCTTATGAAAGAATGCAGCTCCAGTTAAAACCATGGAAAATTCACAACTGTAGAAACCAACTGTGTAATTCCAGGTTTTTGTCTTGTTATCCCAGGCATGAATTCGTCCAGGGAAACCAACAATTCTTTCCCTCTCTTCTCTCCATACTCTAAAATAAGGTAATTTTTTCTTCATGAAATTTAGTTAGAATTCTTCAAAGACAAAAGTACTTACCCTAACAGGTTAAACCTGGTACACCACCTGTACATTCTGTTAAACATGTATATATGATACAATTAATAACTTTGTGTGAGGTAGATATAGCAGTATAGCAACCCGAAGGATATGTTATTCACCGAGGCCAAGGTGAATAACATATGCTTAGGGTTGCTATACTGCTTTATCTACTGAACACAAGGTAATTAAATTTTTTTATTGTATGATGACGAAATACAACGATTAGCTTGATAGCATCCATTGCTGTGAGGAATTTATAGATATTCTCTGATGACGCGAAATATATTCATATGCCGCTACTATTATGATACTGGAGAAAATATGAGAGTTGTTGTTAATTTAGCTCTCTGGGGGGGGGGGGGGTTATAGCGACGCTAACGCGTCGCCAGAAAAACTCAGTTTGCGACCGTAAAATCATCATTTACCTTCCGCAAACATAACGTCAGAAACTAGTTACTCCCCAAGCTCCATACATGTTATAAGCCAATCAGTGATAGGCATATTTTCCAGTCATACAATAAATATTAATGATTACTAGACAATCTATTTCATTCTATACAATTACTTTTATAAGGTAATGATTCAAAATGAAATTATTTGGGAAAACCTTTCTTTTCATTTTCAATGATCAATAATGCGATATGTTTTTCTTGGTAGATCTACTAATGTAAGTGAGCGAGGGTATAAAAAAAAGCCCGACATAAAACAGAGAGCCCTCGTGTTCTGTTGTAAACGAGTCGATGATGTCCGTGCACTGAGAACATTAAACAAATTGTCATTCCAAACAATAAACATTTCATGCACATTATCTTCTACAAAGTATGCCAGAGAAAAAGTAGCCGTCGTAGCTCCAGGGGAATGGTAAATGTCTCCATGAACAAGGCAATCGCGAAAGTACGAAATCAACAGACTAAAATTCTCCTTGGAACAAGAAAATTTGTAGAAAAAAATCGAAATGCATTGAGCCTAAGGTTACCGGATGTGACAGTTCTACCGAGTGTTGCATGCAAGCGGGAGATGCTAACTCTTTCTGGGCACCTGGTCTTACTCCCATATCGGGAGTTCGCTTCTTTTCATATGGTGGAGGTTTTTGTTTGTTTGCTTTGGTTCCTGTTTTATCCTGATTTTGTATGCCTTCGGTTTCTGACTTTCTGAATTATCGATTTTGTGCTGTATACAGGGATATGGTCATTGTCCATATTTGTCTCATTTGCATGGCACCAAAAATACGAAATATGTATTCATGCGAGGAATAATTGTCAGAGGATGGACAAAAAAGGAATGGATTGATACCCTGTCGGTATAAATAAAGAACCTGTTGAAATAATGCAGAAAACTTTCCCTATTCGAAGAAAATTATGTCATTGCTACAGCCGATAAGATCATGCAAAATGTCACATTATTGTTAACTTCATTTTAAACTTATATGGTGATTGAAATTTATGATTGTAGTAATGAATATATTAAATGGAAGAAGTAACCAATATGAAATGTTAAACTTCCTGAGCAACAACAGATGTGGTATATGGAAGCCTGGTTTTTCAGCGAATTCTAATGGGAAATAACAGTGCTAATATTTTATTTACACTCAAAGTAAGCCGAGTTCTGTCCTTACTGTGATTTAGCTTTTAAATTTTTTAATCGCTATGGGATATATCAGCTATAGGGGTATGGACAAAAGTTTATCGGCCATGTTGGATTTGATGTGAAGCATTGTTGAAAATCAGCCGTTCTGCAGAATTAAGATTACATTTTTTATGTACCTGAACATCGACATTTTCCCATCATTTTGTGAGCAAAAACTGTATTAATACTTTTGAATTTAGTGCATCGAACTGTTCAGCTATAGCTCTGAAGAATTAATGATTAATACTGTTGCCTTCACTAAACGTTCACATGAAGGTCACATGGCTGTATAAGCCAATCACATTTGTAACACCTCAGGTCACGACAAAGGCGTCAGAGAAACCACTTGTTTACCATGAAATGTTGACAAGCATTATAAACTTGAATTTGATATCAGTATAATGTTTGAGAATAGACGAAGACATTTTAGAAAATAATACATATGTGAAATCATTCTTTATATCAAATTCCATTACGATTTTGATCAGGAGGGGGTCCTGAGAGGCAATCATGCACGCATGTACGTAAACAGAGGGTTGTGTACATTATGTGTAATTATCTTTCGATTAATAAACACAAGGTATACTTTTTCTGTTCATGAAGTTAAGAGTTAAGATCAGACTTCAAGACTAGAAAGGTGAAAGTGACCATGTCACTTATAATTTGGTTGAAAACTGCATAAAATCTTATACAGCTGTCACACCTATAAGAGCTAGCGCAATGAAATGTATGTGTAAATGTGAGCAGAACGAACGCTTGTGATGTCAATATATCAAAATCGACTCAATTATAAATGTTCGATATTGTCTGGTCAATTTCAATCATAATTCATGTGTAACACACAACAGAGTCTACGTGGAATCAAAAGAAAAGAGGGGAGTGTCGCTCTTCAACCCCCTTCTTGCCATTTTCATTCCTCTAATTAATATGGAAAGCAAATTATGTATTTTATTGACGTAATGATTCTACTTTTCTTGGTAACTATTCAAACATCGAATTTTCTTGAAAAGCAATTAAAGGATAAGGCTGTAGACTTCATTAAACGAATATATTGGGCATATCTTCAAGTTAATGGGCTCGTGCAGTTAAGGGGGTAGGGGTTATGTTTTGTGAATTACGAGCTGCTATTTGATTAGATGCATTATCTTATGAGCTGTGAGTATTGTATATATATTTTAAAGATAAAACAATCCAAAATTTATGAAAAAAAAATTAAACTTTTTTTCTCAATTTTTAATTGCATTCTTCTATGTTTTCTCACTTTTACTTACGGACACCTGAATCGAGCTCATATAATTTTCAAATGTAAACGAAAAGAATTAATAATGATAAATCTAGTATTTAGTATTTAGAAAGTTAAATGAAGACCGTGTGACATATTTGATGCTAATTCGTGTTTCTGAAAAGGAATATAGGAGGAAATTAAAAAGCAAAGAAAGGTGTGTATTTCGCCAGCCTTTACACAACAGGTTACCTCCGAGAGCACTGTATTTCATGGAGACGGATGAACACATTTTGTTGAAACTTGGAACATGAGAAAAATACGTATTGATGTATATAATAACATTGTGATTTTGATTCAGATGTGAAAAGGTGAGCATCTTGAACATTTGTCTTCCGACTTTGATCTTACTTTCTGTGAGTAGCTATATCAACACAGAGGGAATCCAGAGGCGGATCCTCGGAGTGTCGCACATTTGTAAATTGCCAGCAATAATTCATAGGACTATCCCATTTACCTAACATACATTTTATTAAGTATCTATGAGAAATCTTTGTGAATTACTCAAGGATTTATAAGATATTTTTTTTTTCTACCTAGTTTAGGCGGATCTGCACGTGAAAAACTCCCCGTATTGTATAAACACGAGATTAATAAGATTATGAGACGGTACACTAAAAATCAACGGACGAAATATTTGTTAACAGAACATCATTGTAATGTTTAATTAAGGTAAGTTATAATAATATTCATGAAGTTCTCTGAGGTGCAGCCGTGCAGTTCGGTGCATGAATTAAACAGTTTTCTCGTATTAAGATATTAGTTTAATTTAATTGATTAATATGAATTATGGCAAAGCCCTTGAAGCGAAGCGAAGACGGTGCATGAAATTGCATGGGCCGACGCAAATTGCAGTGTTTATATAGGATACGAAACTACGGATTAAAAAAAATCCATATAGCATACGAAACTAAGGATTCAAAAATTTTCTTACAGGATACGAAACTAAGGATTCAAATTTTTCAATCTCCTGTTGCAGACATCATAAGCTTACACTTTTCAACTATTTCACTACTTTTCATCCTAGCTTTATGTAACACACTGTTAAAACCGAATCTACACCATATAGCTACAAAAATAGAGAATCATCTAGAAATATTTTCGTATAAAAACTGACTAAAATGGCGGCGCCCATCTTGCCAATTCTTGGTTGAAGAAAAATGAATTGGTCAGTATGTATCTTTTCTTCCTTATTTTCGTTAATTTTTCCACTTGTTTCATATATATGTGTTACCATTAAAGCTTGCTCGCTTCGCTTCGCTAATATGAATTATGGCAAAGCCATTGTGAGCACGCAGATGAAATATAATTTCAATGAATTAATACCCAATTTTCACCATACATCATTGAATATTTTTTTTACTAAGTTAATAAGAATAAAATTTGTCATACAATATTTGTTCTTGTTATTTTTCCAACATCATTTTTACCGTCTTTATCTGCCTTACATTAGTTATTTTCTTTAAATCCAGAATCATCTACGGGAGAGGTGATATTATAGACAATTTCTAAATCGACAGCATGCACATAACTCGTAAATGCGGGGAAACAATTCTCAATGTCACAAAACAATCAGTTAAAACATGAAATCGCAATGCTTAATTTTGAAACATAAATGACAGATAAGAAAAGATCAAGTGATATACATTTTAATTCCTTGGACCTTGACGAAAACCGGCAAGGAAAAGAGAACTCGGGCAAGAAAACTGTGGGCACAAACCATTAAAATTAAAAAAAGAAAAAAGAAATTTACTGTTTTCTGAAGTATTTATATATTTTAAGATTAACATGTATCTTGATTATTCAATGAATTCAATTAAACTTTTAAATGTTTACTTTTTAAATTTCATTGGGTGATGAAATGTCAGTTGTCGTATCAGGAATATGTATCCCCCCCTCCTTGCACCCACCCATCCCTCTCCCCTTTTACTTTCACCGGAAAAATTAGCATTCAAAATGTAGAAGAGAGAGAAAACTTCCTTTTCGGCGCCATCTACATGTATAGTGTTATCAGCAATATATCGTTTTATGGGATGATCTGGAAAAGGGGGTTAAAACTTACAAATTAAGTACAGTATAACATTAGTATTACAGGATTTTCCCTTCTAAATAATGTAAATGATTTTCCAATGTAATATATGTATCTGAAGACAAAATTCTTGCTCATTCCTTTACTTAAAAAGAGGGTGAAAGGGAGGGGAGGGTGGGAGGAAGGAGAGAGGGGGAGAGGGAGGGAGGGGGAAGAAGGAAGGGTGCGGGAGGGGACTCAAGGGGGCGGAGAGAGCGGGTACCCCATGTCTGCTCCACACCCCCATAAAAGGCACTTGGATGAATGGGAGGGGGAGGAAGGAGGCAGCTGGAGGGAGGCAGAAGGGAGGGAGGGAGAGGTTAGGAGGTGAGAAGGGAGCGGGACATGGGAGAGAAGGAGAGAATTTAGTAGAAAACTACCCCCTGTCCGCCCCCCGGCCCCCCTTTGAATTCAATCAACCCCCCCCCCCCCTTTCTAAAAAAAAATCTGAAGCCTTCACCCCTCTAACTTGGATCCGCTTTTGATTTACCTCCAAGGGAAAAAAATACCCAGCCTTATTTCTGACAGAAAAATAAATATACTTCATGCTTTGAATAGAGCCCAAGCTGTGTTGACCTATTTGTACTAAATACTGTAAATGATGACGTAAGTTGTGACGCGTTGTAAACAGAACCAAAGGCAGCAGACATTTAGAAGTTTGTGTTTGGATTTACACTGCATAGATTTCCTGTATATTCTACATGTAGATCTTATATATGTGGAGAGAAACCACATTATTCGATCTACAGGTATCAAAATATCACCTGCAAATCATCCTCGAAAGCAGAATGAAGTTCGGTAAGTCGCTGATCGCGCTGATATTTTTTTGTTTGTTTTTTTCTCCCAGCATTATGAGTTTATCCATGGTTTTTTTTTTTGAGGGAGCTGTCGATGAAAGAAAGTCCGCGAAACAAAGTTGTATGCTGACGTCACGTTGTAATTTTCAAAGAGGATATTCGGACTAAACATGATATATGTTGGAAATGATGGTGCAATGTCAGTATTACGTGAAGCAAAGTACAAATCATACAATGGGACATTGGAGGAGTAAGCCAAACGGAGAATATTCAAAGGAAATCGAGAAATCTTGGTCATCGATGGGTTTCATTCTGTCGTCAAGTGACATTGTCAAAAAAATAAGCTTGCGCTTCACGCCGATCAAATGGGCAATGGGGAGAATGACGTCATTGACCACGGTTTTGGAACCTATAGGTATAGCATAGAATTCAATTGAAAAACACCATTTTTCCTATATATATACACGTGTTACCTTGATGAGGACTACGTGCGCGCCTGCGGCGCGGACTGCGTCCTCTATCAAGTGTTGAACCCAGGTTGAAATCTTTGAAACTTACATGTATATTCGTCGAATAAAACTTGAGATAGATCACTGACGAGGATTAAGTACCCGAAACGTGCATGTCTGGTCCATGTTGCCAATTTATCTGTTCTTAACGAGGCCCTGGACAAAACGTGTGCACATTGTTTCGCGCATTCCCGTAACCGGTTCAATCTTTTATCTCTACATCGCACCTAACGTACTGTCATACTATGACGTCACAATCAAATGACGCGACAAAGCAATTAACGCCGCGCTAAAAATCAATAGGCTAGTAATCTGTGTATGTTCTTAATAAATAAAGATTAATGCAAAGCATGGTTAGATGATGAGATCGTCAGACTAGGATTGACTCAAGGTTTTAATTATTATCATTATTTGGTACACCTCCTCCCACTGAATAGTAATTTATTTTATAACGGGGGCCTTAAGAAAAGACGAGAAACAAATAAAAAAATAAACAGAACTTCATTGATCAAAACTATTTTTATTTCATTAATTTTGTAAAAAAACAAAACAAAACAAAAACAAAAACACAAAAAACAAAAAAAATCAGAACATGTACTTCCCTGATACTATGTACACATATTTTTTGCATCATAAAGCAACGTATATCCCAATGCATGGGGGGGGGGGGGTTGCCAGCTAGGCATACGCACGGCAAGGAAGCAAGTGTTTTCTCATCAATTTTTTGTTTTGTTTCAGAAATGGCTTGATGTTCTTTCTTGTCTGATCGAGAGAACTATCAGCCAAGTTGCAGTAAGTAAATCGATTCACCTTGCTCGCAAATTTCATAATCAACAACGCTGACGAATCTTCATTTTACTTTAATTTTTTTTTTCTCTCATGAGATCGGGTGGCATTGTTGAACTAGAATATGCATACCGCTTATAATCAAGTAGAGCATATTCAATTATTAAAGTTTTACATTGAATTATTTAAAGGATATTTTAAAATATATCCTCGTAATACGTATGAAGATAAGCAAATGCATTTTACATAGATATATGTCATTTTCTTTTTTTTTCTGCAATCAGAAAAAGTAGCTGTATAAATATATTGTATGCATTTTATTTTCAGTGTTTCATTCTCTGTAATTGAGCCGGAGCGAAAATTCACATTTACTTATAAGTTATAGAAGTTTCCGAGATATATACATTTTCCGATTCTTCATTTTTGGGGGTTAATTTCAGTAAAGATACATGAACGGATTTTGAAGGGGGCGCAAGGGGCGCACGCCCCCCCCCCCCCCTTAAAATCATCGAAGTAAGGAATTTTTTGTCGGAACATTTTCGCTGGTTCGCTGCTGCTCGCCACCTTACTCAATTTAGATTAACTTCACACCATTTGCTAAGCATGACAATTTCATGCTAAAATAGCCAGAATTATGAAGTAATACTACACCTTCCATACCTTTACTTTACTGTGACGTTTTGGACGGTCTTTTTCTGACATATGTTCTCAGACTTTAGTCAACAAACATGTACCCTTGAGGCAGAGGGGATGCCATTTGGGTTGTGTACCCCCACCCTCTCTAAAACAATTTTGGATAGTTCGCTGGTTCGCTTCGCTCGCCAGATACATTCAATAAAACATAGTTTATACGAGTTTTGTATGAATTATATATTTTCAGTTCTGGTGATCAAAGGAACCCAAAACATGACTTCGCCCTGGACCCACTGGGGGAGGGAGGAAGCGGTCCCCAGACCCTTTGCCTTTTTGATATTCATCACGCCCTCCTAATCCCAAATCCTGTATTCGCCCCTGAGATAACCCTGACCAGTATATAGTGCAGTTTAACCAGAGAATGCTTTGTCCTACAGCATACTCTATTCCATAAATTATTACGACCATGATTATGAACGTTATTATTGTCTTCAACGTACATTTTAAAAAATAGCTCAATGGTCGGATAAAATCGTATGGAATAGAAATATATCAGAGAGGGGGAGAGGTGATCAAGCTCGGTCATTTCAACTCATTTGGTCCATTTTATGAATTTAAAAATATTATGCGCAATAATCGGGAAAATGAGGAAATCCGGCCCGGGAGTCGCTCATAAACAACTCGACCTTTATTCCCGAGCATAGGGGTAGCCCCTTTCCCCTTTCCTTATTCTTTTGAATTTTACTTTACATTTGGTATCCATGCATGATCTTTTATCGTATTCGAATTATTTTTGCAATTTCGCGTGACAGTGGCGTAGCTAGGGTGATTTTTATGTGGACGTCTTGAGAGGGATGGACCGAGTACATCAACTCCTCCCTCGGAAGGGGGATGGTCACAGATGCTTGGGAGGGGGGTCGTTTACAGGAGAGTATGGCTGTGGGTTCGGCGGCCTATGTAGTATAGTTAAAACGCCTAATAGAAACGCCTATATAGATCCGAGACACGGAGATTTAATAATAAGGTGAGGGGCAAGACCTGTCGAGTACGCGATTCTGCAAGGGAAGCATGCAATTTTAAAGATTAATAGGTGATCTGTGAGTAATCCATGTAAAGTTTCAGATGTTTCCCCCAAAATACGAAGTATTAAAATTTTAGAATAATAATATCGATATCGATATTGCTGAATCAAATTAGACAAAAGATAAGTCAATAAGAGAAAAAAGCTTTGTTCATTTTATCTTCGAGACTTGCAAGTACAAGTTATATGTTTTAAAATTACGCAAATGTGATTTGAGATTGTCCCTGTAATTTGACTGTTTTTCCCTAGAGGGATAAAACATGTCGTATCATCACACCTCGAACTAATTTCAGCAATGACGTCTCAGTATTACGTCACATTGTGTCCTACCTTGACGCCGAGTTAGGTCATTAAATTTTCAAACGTTAAGAATTACACAGAAAACGTTACGAAACGGTTCTCGGTATGATGAATTCGATATTGGGTTCATCCCTGTCATACTTCCTACTCAAAGTACCTTGAGTAGGAAGCATGACAGGAACAAACCCTATAACTAATAAAGGATAAATATATGAGCACATTCGTACTTTATTCAAAATAAACGGAAGATATGTTAAAAAAATATGATTTTGAGATGTTCCCTGAAGCTCACACAAAACGACTGGACATCAAACTTGAATGAACTTGACATATATTCTGTCTTGTGTTCCTCTTTATAACATATATTAATATGCCATCAAATTCTCTGTTTCATTTTTTTTCAATTTCACTTCATATCTGCAAGTACAAGGTATGTGTAAAATTGCAAAAATATGCTTTGAAATGGTCCCTGACATATTTGGCAATATCATTTGGCTGTCTTTTTCTGGATAGATATATGCTAACGAATATGATATGCTATAAACAATAAATATACGAGCACGTTCATCCTTTTTGAAGCCTTCTTTCATAATAAAGGGCAAATATGCTAAAAATATTATTTTGAGATGTTCCCTGAAGCTCACACAAGCGGTCAAAGTTGTACAGAACTTGATATATTCTGGCTTATGTTTCACTTTTCACTGTATGAACATGTCATCAAATTCTCTATTTCAGTTTTTTTTTATAAATTCAATTCCACTGATTAAGACAGAGTACCAGTTATGTGTAAATTGCAAAATATGCTTTGAGATCGCCCCTGATATATTTTCACGGTTGAATTTTGCTGTCTTTTTGTAGAGAAATATATACTTACAAATATAATATGCCGTAAACAAGAACTTTAAGGACACATCCATCCTTTACGAGGTCTTTATTTCGAAATAAAGGGCAAAATATGTTATAATATGATTTTGAGATGTTCCCTGAAGCTCACACAGGCGGTCAAACTTCCACAGAACCTGATATATTTTGTCTTATGTTTCTCTTTTCAACATATGATAATCCTATTAAATTCTCTATTTCACTTTTTATATAAATTACAATTATTATGCAAAAAATCGTGTTTTTCTATGAAATCATATGGAGAAAACAAGGAAATCTTTGAGATGGTCCCTCCGAAAAACTAAGCGGTGAAATTGAATAATTTTTTCACCAAAATCTTGTATATAAGTAATTGACATTATGATATGACTTTAATCAAAATCTCTATTTCTGTTGTTGAGTTATCTTATTGTCCAGGGCCTCGTTAAATGATGATATTCAATATGAAGACGTTTACATTTATACCACTTGGTGAGTGTCACTGCTGGTGGACCAGGAGTCCCCGAGGGCAAATGTAGCCAAATTCGATCAATTTCGGTTCATCGTTTCTTCAACGCATTCTAAAATTTCTGTTATCAAAATGTCTTTAAATTTCTAAAACGTGGGCGTGTAGCATCATATCCCACCCATTCTGCTACGTCTTTTTCGACATAGTAAATTTCATCCTTTTTTTTTTTTTGGCATATTACATTGTGTAGATTTGAGGATCACTGACGAGGGTTAAGTACCCGAAACGTGCATGTCTGGTCCATGTTGCCAATTTATCGCTCTTCAATATGAAGACGTTTACATACAAGAATTGATATCCTCCCGTCTTTTGTGTGAAAGTTGTATAGCCATTCTCTGATGATTTTCAGTATAATGGGTATATATCTCATACTGACGATAAAAATAATGCAATTCGCTAAATGTGACCACTGGTTGCCAAGGTAACAAGTCACTCTATTTATAGCACGTTTTAGACCATGAAATAAGCAAGATTCGGATACTGCGTTGCCATGGATACCACTGTACAGCGAGTTCATTTTCAATGATCCTGCAAATTTTCTTATCATAAGCTTTGCATTTCAAAGATAGCACATACATGTACATCATATTTATTCAGTAAAATTATGACGTTTTAATATCACCATACTTAGTTTAGAAGTGATTTTTATAGAAAATAAGGATAAACTTGTACCAGTCTGAAGTTCCGAAAATTGTCACATTTACATAACTTGTGAACAAAAATTATCATATAATTTCAATGAAAAACTAATGGAAAAGAGATTAATTATCTATCTTAAATCTGTGCAAATTATAAGGAAATCGAACCCTTTTTTACCAAGTAAGCGCTATTTCTTGTCACCCCTACCCCTTCTTTTTTACGTCGCGAAACTTTACATCAAGGTTAAGCACAGCGTTGTATGTCTTTGTCTGCAAGTTTATAATAAACATGCTAACGCGAAATTCGAATACAAGAAAAAAGTTATCATTCAGAATTCAGACGTTATTCGTGCAATTGACTTCATCGATATTCCGATTTATCACGGGAAGCAACAGAGAAAAAAAAATAGAATTTAAAAAAAGGAAAAATAATAAAAAAAAAAGGGGGGGAGGGGAATTGGAGGGACTATTCACTATGCGGGTATAGATGTAGTCGAGTTGTTAAGAACCGCCTCCCTCCTGGACCTCTCCTTTTGAATTTGTCAAAATTTCTTATTTTCCCTATAATTTATCTTTTTAAAATAACACAAACAAATCGTCTCAGATTGCCGAGCCGGACCCCTTACCCTCCTTCTACGAAACATTTTTTTCTTCAAGAAGAACTTCTTATCCAAGAAATGTGTCTAATAATTTAGCTAAATGTACTCTATTCCCACTTATCATGTTCAAGTTAAATCGAAGTAATCATGCTTAGGTCATAATTATCAGATAACATCAGAATTCTTTCGACATTTATGGAATGGAACATGCCGTATGGCAAGGGATTTGTGTAGATACATAGAATATCAGAAGAATAAAGAAATGTATACATACATAAATCTTGGAAACCCATTTAATCTATAATGACAAATATGGATAATGATTATATCCCTGTATATAGCACAAAATCGATAATTCAGAAAATCAGAAACCGACGGCATATCAGGATCAGGATAAAACAGGAACCAAAGCAAACAAACAAAAACCTCCACCATATGAAAAGAAGCGAACTCCCAATATGGGAGTGAGACCAGATGCCCAGGAACAGTATGCTTGCATGCAACACCCGCCGCTTCAATTCTGTAGAACTGTCACATCCGGTTACTTCCATTTCGGAATACATAGAGTACAAGCATTGGATGGATGATTCAAATGGTCTATGACAGAATATCATCCACCATTCTGGAGAGTGGGACATCATAGTGTATGACGAGTTCCCCATATCGACCGTAGAACTTCCTCACTGACGATGTTAGTCGGTCACAAACATATCCCTGACTGAGAAGCTTATCTTAAAGACGCCTAGCTCTCAGAACAAAATCCTTATATTTGGTACTTGCTCTGGCATAGCGTAACAACTGAGATATGAACACGCCATAAGCAGGCGATGAAGAGATGTTGCTACTCAGAAAAGGAAAGTTTGTAATGCTGAAATTGAAGTCGTCACGTTTGTCATAGAGTAAGGTGTCCATGTGACCATCAGTGTCGTAGAACAACATTATATCCAAATAGGATGCTGAATTATTTGTCTCTGTAGTTTCTTTAACTTCAAGCTCCGAAGGATAGATACTGCTGAGGTAATCCGCGAATTTTGGATTATTGATGGACAACATATCGTCTATGTATCTGTAAGTGAAGTTAAAGTTAGAAGCTAAGTATCGTTTCCCTTTAGAAACCAATGATTGAATGAATTCAGCTTCGTACGAGTAAAGGAAAATGTCGGCAAGTAGTGGGGCACAATTGGTCCCCATTGGAATTCCGATGATTTGTCTTTCCTCCAAACACCACAAAAATGTTGTCGATCAGAAAGTTTAACATCTGAATAAGATCTGTTTCAATTTAGTTATACTCATTTTCAGGAAATAAAACAGAGAAAATGAAATGCATACTTAGAAATATAGATAATGATATATAGAGCAACCATCGAAAAAAATTCCTGCTTACCTCCGTGCACCGTGCGGGGAATTCCCCTATTATGACATCATGATTAAGTCACGCAGATGCTTGTCGTGAAAACAAACGGTGGAAACTATAGTTATTACAAACGAAATCAATCCCATACCATAAATGCCCAAAACAGAGCCTTCTGATGACCTGTTGTAGCCAAATTTTTCATCTTGTATACTCAATGCATCCCAGAGTAACGTAAAAATGTACAAATATTTATATTAAAAAGGATAGAAAGAAAATAATCAAAGTAATTTTAGATTAAAATGCACCTGTTTCCATGGTAACGTAACCTCAAATATGCCCCGTCCTATGAATTTTCCCGATTGTTGAAACTTCAGTCACCGTTACCATGGCAACGACAACCTTTTTTGAAAAAATGGGGTTGATTTACATACTAGTATTTCACGTTGAACTTCCATACCAAAAATCTCAAAATTCCATAACATGCCGTGAATACATGTAATTGAAAGTATTTGATTTTTACAAAGAATTGCTGTTAAATAATCAAACATGGGCTGATCCGAGTTTTTTCGGCGGGGGGTCCTAGAGGCCGAAGTTTTTGAAGAGGAAAAAGAGGGGACCCATCAGTTCTAATATGTAAATACAACAAATTGCGAGTGATAGCGAGGCTGCGAATTTTTTTTGTTTTTTTTTTTTTTTTTTTTTTTTTTTTTGTTTTTTTTTTTTTTTGTTTTTTTTTAGAATTGGAATGTAATTCATTGTTGATCTAAGGATCAATGATACCCCCTCGCGGCATATTTTACATATAAGCAATGTATAAAAAGTTTGAAGGGGCGCAATACAACACAAAATTGAGGAACATGACCCTTTATTTGAACTTTACCTGTATTTCTAAATGTAAAGCTATCTCTAAGAAATAAATATATTTCCTGTGACATTTTTTAAACGTCAAGCAAGCACAAAATATTGAATTTCTTTCCAAGTTTGAAGGGACACCACTCTGCACAAAATTGAGCGTCATGGCCCATATTCAAACCTAACCTGTATTATTTGGTATAATGGGTACAAGAAATGAATTGGTTATCTGTAACGGTTTTCTCCCAATGTCCGGAAACCACAAAATTTTGAATTCTTCTAAGTTTCAAGGGGCATAACTCTGCACAAAATTGAGGGACATCACCCATACTCAAAGCTGACCTGTATTTCTTGGTGTAAAAGGTATATGCAAGAAATGAATTGATTATCTGTAACGGTTTTCCTTTAGATATCAAGAAACCACAAAATTTTGAATTTTTCTAAGTTTTAAGGGGCATAACTCTGCACATAATAAAAGGACATCACCCATATTTGAATTTGACGTGTATTTTTTTTAAGTAAAAGCTGTATGCAAGAAATGAATTGATTATCTGTAACGGTTTACCTTTAAATGGCCGGAACCCACAAATTTTTGCCTTTTTTTAAGTTTCAAGGGACATAACTCTGCACGTTATTAAGGGACATCACCCATATTTAAATTTTACCTGTATTTTTTGTGAAAAAGCTATATGTAAGAAATGAATTGATTATCTGTAACGGTTAAAATGTCCGGAAACCACAAAATTTTGAATTTTGAATGTTGAATTTTTCTAAGTTTCAAGGGGCATAACTCTGCACAAAATTTAGGGACATGATCCATATTTGAACTTGACCTGAATTTCTTGGTGTAAAAGCTATATGCAAGAAATGAATTGATTATCATTAATAGTTTTCCTTTAAATGTCCGGAAACCACAGGTGGAACGGACGCACGCCCGCACACACCCTCCCACACACACACGGACGGACAAGTGCATCACTATATATCCCCACCATTATATGGCGGGGGTATAATAGAATCCTCTATTCGTGTCTTTTTTCAGTTCCTTTACTCTTAGAGCCCTTGTTTATTGACCAAGGTGTAATGTATATGGGTTGTATAGGAAAGCGCAGCATCATATGTAATAAATTCTGGCAAGTGTATTTCCAATACAAATTCATGTTAGAAATTTTCAAATATTAAAAAAACAAAAGGGGAATCGGGATGTAATCTTATGAAATATGTATAATTATTTGTTTTAACTATGCATAGAAAATTCCAAGGGGGGGGGGGTTCCGGAACACCCGACCCTTCCCCTCTGGATCCACGCTTGTCAAATACATAAGAAAAACCCAACCCAAAAAATAGTTATGAAGCCTTAATGGTTTTGAGAGCCAGAGAACAAAGTATTTATCAACAATACATTCAACGAAATCATGTTTTAAATGTAAAAGAAATGAAAACTACCTGAATGCAAAGACAATCTCTTCATGTCGAAGATATACATCATCATCAATACTGAGAACAGCTTCTGTTTCTATGACATCGAATGGCAGGAAACGATTGTTCAAGCTATTCTTTGACATTTTCAGTACCTAATGTGATAAAGAGGAAAATACCTTTCTATCAACTGGATAAAATAATCTGCTGTGTTATGGCATTTGATAAATTATTCTAAATCAACGGGGTAAATAGTATCTTACGAAAGCCAATTAGTGTCAAAGAAAAAAATAAAACCACCTCATTATTACGAGTAAAGGTATCATAATAAAATTGATTAATAACTCGCAATAACGAGAAAATTAATTCGTTATTACGAGAAAATGACGTGGTACTTACGAGAAAATGAAGTCGTAATAACGAGTAAAGATTTCGTACTAACGAGATAATTTTGTCATAATGACGAGATAATTAAGTTGTAATTACCTTGTAGCACTTTCAAGATAGACATAACCTCAGACTATGCATGTTTTGTAGATTTTGTTTTTAATGTTCGTGCGAGAACATCGACGGCGAGTGCGGCTAGCCACACAGGGGATGCTTACTCCTCCCGGATACATGGTCCCATTTCTAGATTGCTAGGGGTCCGTCGAGTGTTGTTGAGATTATAGTCAGGATCTTTTTAACTCAATTGAGGATGAACACAGGCTTAAAAGGTTTGGCGCATGAGTGTTAAACACCAATTCTTTGCAAGCACCAGAAATTCAGTATAGAGCTCCGGCACGCTATGTCACAGATCCTTATGACTTTTATGCAAATAAAAGGCCATAATGAAAATATTTTTAAAATGACGAAAAAAATTCTCATACTTTTGTCAGTTGCCATGGAAACCGGATGTGAACACTGAAAAAGTGCTATTTTCAGCTTTTTTGAAGCCTCACGGGATCTTATTAACACATTTTCTTCAAGCATATGTGATTAAATTGAAATGTTGGATCCTTATTCTTTGTGATAAAACCATAAAATTACTGGGTAAATTAAAAATAGGGAGTTACCATGACAACCATTCCACTATTATGTGAAAATAGCAATTTATCTTTTTTAACTTTAATAAAGATGAATTGAGAAGTTTTTTTGAAGTATAAAGTTAAAACTAATCAAATTGCAATCAATAAAGTGTAATTTTTCTTGGTCACCAAGGTAACATGGACGGTATCCAAGGAAAACTTCTCTATTTACCTCAGATTGTAGACCTTATTCTCACAAAATAAAAGGACAAAACAGGAAAAAAGATTTATTTGATTATAAGCTATTGATGTTATATTAAATTTTGATTAAAATATAATGCTAAATACTTAGATAAATAAGCCGTTGCTAAGGAAAAATAAATAACACTATGGCTCATAATTTAAAAATTGACTCTTTTTTTTTTTTTTTTTTGGATACGGCCATTTTGAATAATTATTACGGACGAAACTTTTTCCTATAAAAAAGTTTAGGCAATCTACTTTTATGTTACTTGGATTTTTTCTTTGTAGCCTTGTAAGAAATTGAATTTCAAAAGCTTAAAAATGTCCAAAAAAAGAGGCATTTCTGTGTAAATCGATCTTGTTTCCATAGTAACTATGCAAAAATGAGCCATGTTTTAATTTAAATAGATCCTATTGATAATGGCCTTTCTCATAGAATGTCAAATATAATTCTAACAACACTATATTTTTAAAATTCAACATTTTTTAAAATGGTTGCCATGGTAACATTTACCCCACCAATTTTATTTAAGGTTTTGAAAGAGGTCGTGATATGTGACATTATGATGTTATCAACTTTATCGATCAAGTGAATATTTTAAATCAAGTTCAAAAGGCCGAATTTAATAATATTTCATACCCATGGAAACGGTTGCTATTCAAAGCAATGTATAAAATTGGAAATCATTACCTCAAAATAATTGAAAAGCGGAAAATAACATTTGACATGTTGAAGAATTTCGTCAGAGTAAGCAACTTTTATCACCATGGTAACCATGTGTATTGATAAAATCTGAAAAGATAACTTTTTTGTTGAATATCTTATAGCCTCTATTTTAGAATTTTATAAAGATTGAAATTGTGAACCGTTTGCATCAGACGCAGTAAGGCTTACAAATGGAATAATTTTCATATCTTTTTAATCTTATGACCTGGTTACCATGTTAACCAAGTCACTTAGCAACAATATGGTGATGATTTTCTATTTCTGACATTTTGCCCTACCCATATATAAAATGTCATGAAAATCGGAGATCATGCGTGGCCAAACCGTTTTTGGTCCTTACAGAGAATTGGTTTTAAAAACCCGCCCACCCTACCCTGTGTATATTCTTCTGTCTTTGGTTCATGATAATGCCTTCATTTCTCAATACTTTAGAACTGGAGCAGAAATATATACACAGATAATCATATCCACATAACAATTAAAGGAACTATCGAATTTGCGCAGTGAGTATATGTCTTATGCCCAGATCGACAAGTATGATGCATTTGTGATATTATGAAT
The DNA here is from genome assembly GCA_028142955.1 of Pinctada fucata. Lineage (NCBI taxonomy): Eukaryota > Metazoa > Mollusca > Bivalvia > Pterioida > Pteriidae > Pinctada > Pinctada fucata. The sequence goes on along the minus strand of AP027109.1, from coordinate 34,474,307 downwards.
CTATTCTTATTTGCACGAAGAAAATGTAGGTAATTCCAAAATATTAGACTGTTTTAGTCTGCCAAACTGTTTTAGATTTCCATTAAGTTCTCAAACATTAATGATTTATATTGTAACAGGATTTGCATTTATTGTTGTACGGTTTACGTTCTGGCGGTAATGAATACCTTTCAATATGCAATATTTTTCATTGTGTCGCAATGATTAGATTAATGATTGAAATAATGATTTACTGAGTCGTTGACGGACTACCATGAGTTGTTGTCTTTGAATCATTCAAGCATTGGTGACAATTGTTTGATGCATGCCCGACATTGATGGCCGAACATTTGCCGTGCAACAAGTGGGTTATTCAACATTATACTTTGGAAGAACAGTGTCGTATATTTATTGGTCTCGTTTGTCTATGTGTAGTCATTTGTGTTTGATGTTTCTATGTGATTTGCGTTCCTTGTACTTTGATGTTTCCATGTGATTTGACGTCCCTTGGTCTTTTGTGCTTCATGTTTCTATGGTGTGAGTTGGTGCTCTTTGTCCCTTTTTCGTCTCTTTCTGTGGGTGTCTGCTCTGTGATTTTGCATTGGGTGTTTTGGATTTTTGCTGTTGGTGCTGCAACAGCATGTTCTTGGAGATGTCCTCCTTTCTTGTAAATTTATCGACCAACAATGAGATTTAATTTCCAAAAGAATCATTTACGGTGAGAAAATCGTACACATCTAACCTTAATTGGGACCCCTATTTCTGGCAATTCCAAAATTGTAGAGGGCGGTGCCGGGTTGTTCCACACTACGATGATTTTATTCAGAAAAGGCAATCCTTTCAGTTTCTGAAGAGCACTGATCAGTTTCTCATTTCTCTCATATGTTAGCATCACAACTAAAAAAATGAAGAAATGTGAGGGAAGAACATTATAGCGGGTAATGAGAGAGATAATGGTGATAAGCAAAATATCAAGAACAAAGAAAATGAATAACGTGATAACTCAAAATGTATATAGTAAACAGAAAGGGAATAGAAGAAGAAAATTGCAATATAGAGATTTCGAAAACGAAAGAGCTTTACGGGAGGAATTGGTAGGATATGCTTCAAATGATTAAGACACTCCATATATAAAATAAAAATCGAAACATTTCCTTTATTCTCTCCTCAAAAAGTCTCTATGCTTGTCTGATGATATATAATTTTTAAAAGGATAAATTATAATAGATTATAAAAATATCATAGTATATGTATAGTATTTAATTATATATACAATGTGTATAAATAATAATTGCACAGTTTTGATTTTAAAAGGACAAAGCATTACTGGTAAATTGTTCTTTCGGAAGGTTTCCTCCTAGACCCTTGCTGAACTCTTTGCCGGTTCCTCCCAAGCCTCTTCCAATAGGTTGAAAGCCATAACCTGACCCTAAAAATGTTAATTGACACACACATTACACTTTATATAACATAAAACTTTATGAAATCTTTCGTGTTTATTTCGATTAAGAATGTATGGAATCCATCAGTGGTTGAAAGTCAAACAAAAAACCAAAGTCACAATTAGAACTCGCAATCAAATCCAAAACGAAAACAAAACACAGTGAAACGCTATGCAAAAATGCAGAAAAAAATAAATACGAGGCTCGCAACATATCAATCATACAGTTTGTTTATTTTTCTATATCTCAAATTCTGATTTTAATCATTATCGTTAGGAAAGGTCTCCAGTGATGCTGCACAGCTGTGACTATATCCAACACATATCATGTAAATCAACCATCGGCGAGCAAAAATACAAACAAACAAATAAGACAAGAGGAAATACGCCAGATACTCCACCCTGGCACCTGGGTAATCGGAGAAGAGGGCATATAATCCGGATAACTACAACGTCTGCTATTTGCGTGGCAGTTCGCCGTCCTATGTCGGCACCGGTTGTCCATTGGTCTCGTTGTGCGGTCTTTAATGTTTCTTGTTTCTTTTATGTTTCTATTATGTGAGTTGGTTTGACAGTAAGTGTTTTGAATATATTTCCCTGACACTATCGCCATATCACTTTCTATATAAAGATAACGTCAGACAGTGCATGAAATTTATATATTGTTTTCATTTTCGTGCTTAACCATCGACGGCGGGTGCGGCTAGCCAACAGGGGATGCTTACTCCTCCCGGGCACCTGGTCCCATCTCTAGCTTGCTAGGAGTCCGTCGATGCTTAATGTTGTGCTCTATTGTGAGTGCTGTTGAGATTATCAGGATCTTCTTTAACTCATTGGTGTTCCTTAGTGTCTTTCCCTGACATGGTCGCAATAGCACTTTCTATATAGACATAACTCAGACAGTGCATCTTTTTTAAGATATTTTCATTTTTGTGCGTGAACATTGACAGCGGGTGCGACTAGCCAAACCGGGATGCTTACACCTCCCGGGCACCTGGTCCGACCTATAGCTTGCTAGGGGTCCGTCGATGCTAAATTTGGTGCTCCATTGCTAGTGCTGTTGAGATTGTCGTCAGGATCTGCTATATCTCATTTGTCAATTTTGCGTCTCTGCTCTGCGTTTTTGCATTGCGTGTTTTGGGATTTTGCTGTGAGTGCTGTTGGAGATAACATCCTTTCTTTCAGCAACGAGGTAAATTTGACCTCGTATGTTGCTTTACAGCATATAACCAGGGTAAACAATCGAGTCAAAAGAATAGTATTTAATGAAGACATTTTTATTCAAACCTTTATATTGTGCCTCCATTGGTAACACCTTCTCAAAGGGTGTGTAAGGAAACAGTTCAAATGGATATCCAACTTTGGAAAAACTATCATAACTGACATGCTGTGTAAAATTCTGTTTGAACTTCTTGGAGGGGAAGGGCAGTTCAATTGGACCCAGAACTTCCTCGGTCTTAGACTTTGTATGCGTACCGTTGGCAAGCGGCTGGATCTTTGCATAGGTCATCAGATTCAGTGATGGGGTATCTTTAATAGGACGAGCAGGCATACTCAGACGAGTCCGTAGAATTGCGAGTACTGTGTTTATTATACTGCGGGATGTACCAAAATATGTTTCAAAGTAATACCTTCCCATCTGCTTTAATTCTGCTATGCTGTTATCAGTGTAAGTCCTTAGTATAAGGTAAAGCTCTGGTGCACGAGCCTTAGGAAGGATAATAACTGCCTTCATCCAGTCCAAAACATCGCTAAAAGGTAACTCTACGTAATCGCCTAAAATAACCGGTACTGCACCATGCTTTAGAGATTCATACAAGCGTAGCTGAAAGACAGTGGACGATACATAGCTAGTGTTAGCTGGAGCTAGTATGAGAGAAAATGTGGATTTAATCAACAATACTTTTCTTTGTGAGTCTGTACCACAAATACTCCATTCACCATTTGTTGCGCCTGACCCTACAAATTCACACGATAAATTCATAATTGTTTTTTTATCAACATGATGATGATGATGAATGTCTTTTAGAGCTGAAACTACAACACTTTCGGTCTCCCATGATAGTTCTTTAGATCGTGTTCTTTTAATCTTATCTGACTCCTCATTTTGGATTTTGTTCTGTGAGCCCATGTCTCTAAGTTGCCCCCAGAACGAAAGAAAATAATTTCGTCTGATTGGTGAGATCATCGGAAGCTCCTCCCAAACATCCCCTTCGGCTTTACCCATACTTGGAGGAACAATGATGTCAAATTTAGGACGGAAATTGGAGTAGACAGCCGTTGACTGAACTAACATAGCTCTTCCAGTATCTACGCCATCAAATATATCCCTGCCCTTGTTATTTTGTATCAGATTGATTATTACATGATTTTTGCCATCCTCATACCAATGTGGCAACGTCTTAAGGAAATCCTCGATAGATTTCGGGTTTTCGTCCAAGGACTCTTCCAATTGACCGACTAAAACTACGAACAAACAAGCCTTAGATGGATCTATTGTGATGTATGGACTTGCGGCCAAAGATGAAGCAACTGACATCTGAATAAATTTAATGAATGGCGTATGCAGCGTGTATTGAAACGGGTCGTAAAAATACACATAAAATCCTTGCAAAACAGAGCATCGTGAATAATTAAAACAGGAATGCATTCGACACGAACGGGATGAAGACTCACTGCAGAGCTTATTTTCAGAGTTGTGTCCCATCTTGAACTTCGACTCTAACCCATGGCATTTCTGACACACGCCCTCTCCATTTCGAATAGCCATGATGATATAATCTGTAATTATTATTGCTAGGGTAATGACGAGAATCAGCAACACAGAAATTATCAAAGATGCCCGCATGTCTTAAAAATTCACTGCATGTATGATGTATATAATCCTAAAATATTGCTGTTTTCTTATTTCCAGTTTTCCAACGTGGTGTAACAGTCTGTAATAACAATTATTTTTTAGAATTTTAGAATAATATGAAGGCAAGAGATTGAAACATGTTATGTCACAATTTATATAACCAAAATACATTTTATATATGAGGCGTTTTCAATGTGAAATTTAGCGTAACGATTCAAGTTTAACATCGATCCTATCATGACTATGGATATTTTTAGTTTAAGGTGGTACCTAACCCAAAGTCATATCACTTTAAAAAACCATTTCCCGTTTGATAACTACCAAATTATATATCATACTGTATTATATTGAATTTTTTTGTTGGAATCTGAGGAACACACCTTTACAAGGATAATAATACGGTAGTGTTCCAATTCTATGCCTTCTTGAAGAAATTTCCAAATCAGTTCTCATGTGTCAAGTGTCCTCTTCAATTTATCATACAATTTGAATTCAGCTTCCAGTGAAGTTTATCATTAACTCTTGTAATTGTCTGGCATGAGATTTCTTTTATCCTCCAGTTATGGTTACGAAACTGTCCATCTTCGAAATATTGAATACCCTTGAAGTCAGTGGAGCTTGGTCGACGCCATAGTTGTTCCGAAGACCCATATATCACAGATCCCTATAGAAAAAAGCATCCCCTTAACCCGTCGCGGTGGATAATGTTCAAATCGTTTGCATAAATCAAATTGGATATTTCAATAACATACAATTTATAATGTGCCATAATATTAATTCACAAATTTGTCATATCCGTTGCGGTCATACTTTGCCAATACATATACATTTTTGTATAATAGTATTCCAAGTCTCTTTATTTAGAATATAAATATATATTCATGAAAACGAAGTCCGCTCGTATTCCTGAACAGGTTTTTTTTGTGTGTGTGTGTTCCGTCTTTGGCTCCTTATCTTAACAATGTATAACGATGTTATTTATGCGTGCAGAAGGTTACTTTGTTAGTTAGTGGGAGGGTTGTGCGCACGTAATCCAGGATAACGACACCGTCTGCTACTGACGTGGCAGATGGCCGTCCTAAGTCGGCACCGTTTACCCATTGGTCTCGTTGGTTTATGTGTGGTCATTCGTGTTTTATGTTTTTCTGTGATTTGACGTTCCTTGTACTACTGCGTCTCTTTCTGTGCGTGTCTTTTTTTTTTGTGTTTTGCAGTGGGAGTTTTGGGAGGTTGCTGTTGGTGCTGCAACTAGGTGTTGTTGGAGATCCCCTCCTTTCTTGTTTTAAAATTTTGATAGAATACTATTAAATATTAAGTTATAAATGACTATGTATTTCTACATATAACATGAATATATGCTATACAATATATATTGTACAGCTAGCCATCACATCATCGCACGTGTTTTGATAATTTATTTCAATATATCTTAGGCATATACATTACTGAAATTATCTTAATCTATAAGAACTGCATGTAAACAATTAGATTTTAATCTATAAGAACTAAACAACTAGCTTTTTCGTGTTAGCCACAATAGCGGAAACGACGTACCCTGGTATGAAATGTTTTACAGTGACTTGTCTATCAAAACTAGTCTTATTCCCGGTGATCTCTATTATCGAACGTCACACATCAAAAGACAAAAAGGGAAAGATTCAAGATTCAACTTGTCAAAGATGAAGAAAATTCTAGTGAATGTTTCTATGAACGTTTGTGACGGATCTCTAGTTATATTACATTCTCTAGCCCAGTATGACAAAAGTGCTGGTTCTTTATACTGCATTGTTAAAAAAGATTGATATATCAATTTGTTATTCAGTGTTCAGGTTTTTGAGAATCGTTTGTTCATTTATTTTCCCTCTTGAATCTGTTATGTCTTGTATAGTTAAAATCCCACTGTCTATCCAAATTTTGAAGAAGTTTTCCGTTGTACTTTATAAATCTGTTTCCCCATATTATTTTGGATGCTATATCTGTTGAATTTTTTGGTTTCATTGTTTGACCTCCACCAAGTTCACACCAGGCATAATCATGTTTTCATAAAATTGAGAAAGCCATGGTTTATTTGTATCAAAGTTTTTAAGTTTGTCAATATTCATTCTAAGTAGAAGAAGGTCGTTCCCGTATTTCTTGAAGTAGAAATTTGGTATAATTTTCCATTGTCCTTCTTGTTTACCCAATATTTTTTTTTTGCCCATCTACATAATAGTGTTTTGATATGAATGGATAAGTCCATTAATCTTAAACCTCCTTTGGTATATGATACTGAACAGGTTCTAATACGTACATCTTCCAAGATAATGACCATGGGCAATTTGTCAAATTGTAATAAATTCAACTAACTTTAATGGTTCTTAAAATCTTATAGTTAATGCACAATAAAGAAGAGATGAACAATTTGTTTACACCTATACACTATTTTCACATTTTCATAGATGCATTGCACTTTTGACACCCTTAGATACTATTTTGATATAAAATGAGAAACATATTCCAAATATGTTTCATTCCATTCCAAAATTCCACTCAATTCCACGCTTCCTTTCCAGGCCATGTTTTACACGGTGTCGGTTAAACAGATGTATAAATTTGGGTTTCACCTTAAACATATCTTTATTTCTAAAATAAATGCAATAATGCGCACTTAGCAAAGTATTCACACCATTACACGTGCCATTTGGAGCGTAACGAAATTAAACGTCTTCAAATTCAATAGACTCTGAGATATACTTGCTGCATGCACCAGACTTGCACGTTTCGGGTACTTAACCCTCGTAAGTGATCATCAATCTCAACAATGTCACGGGAAAATTAGCAAGGGAAATGTTCTATCTAAAACCTGTTTCATTTCCTTTTCTATTTAAAACTTGTTTGCCTAGTTTCTAAGTGTTTCGGCACTTTGAATAAATAATATTAGGTTCTTCTTCAATGATTATTGAAATATAATGAAAAATTCTCAGTCACAAAGTTTCATGAAAATTTTCTAAAACTAAGGGGTATCTCCCCGATGTCATAGCTCTGTCCTCAACAGATTTTAAGTCAAGTTTAGACTTTTGCTCATCATCATTTCATATTACTTTGATCTTAAGACAACAAGACTATGACATATGATAAATATGAGAAATATATGAGAAACGCCCCAGTGAAATTGGCTCGACCAATGTAAACATGAACTCTAATGTTAAATAAAGATATTTCATTATATCTATAAAATCTGAAATGAAAATAAAATATGATTAAAACCAAAAAAATCTTTCCTTTTCATATTTTCTCTCATTTTACACTATCGGTGACGGTTTATCTTATGTTACAAGATTTGTAAAACTTGTGTAGGATAAATGCCCAAAAAATGTAGCTAGGGCGAGTGGTAACACGGAAATATTTGTTGGTATAGACCAGCAGATGAACATTATAAGAGGGAGGGGGGGGGTTGTGACAAACATGAACCCTCTAGTGCCCACAACTATCTATACTTGGAGAATCATTATTTTTTTCCATGTGGTTATGTTACCTAAATGTAATAATAGAACAAAACCGAATTTTTTTTCTCAAAAAATCCTTCTCTACCATTTATTTGGGTATGTATGATACATAATACACCAGGAATTAGTGGAGTTTCTGAATCTTCAATTTATTTCTAATCCATTAAAATCCTTTAATTCATTCAAAAATTTAAACGAATGATAGAGTTTCTCATGTTAATGTACACAGAATGAAATATGAACAATATGAAAATTTGATGATAAAATACACTTTTGGATAAATTTCATTTTGCCATGATTTTTATGTATCAGCTGCCTATTGTATCATATATAATACAGTCATTTTCAGGATACAATTTCTTTGAGACAAAAAAATTCAAAAGGGAGACAAATCTTTCAGAAAGCTTATACCTTGGTGTGAGGTTAAACATTAAATGTGATTGAGTTACTCTTCTTTTCAAAACAAATAAAGTACAGACATGCATTTTGATATGTTGGGCACTAGAGGGTTTACATCTTTCTCTCTTATTTTCTCGCATCTTAAACTATGACGGTTTATCATATTTTATACTTTGTGTTGAATGACTACCAAAAAAGGGTAGACGGCAGGGCAAGTGGAAAAAACGGCAGATAAAATGGGGGGGGGGGGGGGGGGTCCAGTCTGGTTTACAAAAACTGCGAGCAAAAAAATTGGTGATTTTGAAAACTTACATCAACGATCTAGTTTAAAAGAATTCATTAGACAATGCTCAGCTAGAAGTCATCTTTGCTTGACCTGGTCAGACCAAGGACTCATAAAGAGAATAGGTTTAAAACGGAATCGTCAAGTTTGTAAGAATAATGGTTGAACTAGATCGCTACTGTTGCAAGCAACAGACGTATTCCTCCTTTATTAGATCTTCCTCCGTGTTAAAATCCAAGTAAAGAAGATGGAAAAAGAATAGTTGCTTTAGTACCTTATTCATTTCAGCAAATGAGTCAAAAGACTTATGTGTAACTTGGGGCTCTTATTTTTTTATCAACAAAAAAAAAAAAAAGAAAAAGATAATGAATACCTTTCATATTTACAAAAGCTTTAAACTCCGTGATCTATCAATTCTGAATCCTTTAAAATTACTATCTCGAAACAGAATTGTACAATGATTTGGAATTGAGAAAATTTCTATAAATAGAAAATGACAAGAGCATGAAGAAGAGAAAGTAATAATACTAAGGAAAAAAGAAAACAGAGAACAAGAATAAAAGAGTTATCTTTACTTATACCATATTAAGTTCAAATAAGAAGGACTGCTTGTGTGAAGATTAAATAGTATAGGACAAACACTGTGAATACTACAAGACATGCGCGGATCCAGCTTTTTTGGTCAGAGGGGGTCCAAAATTGTAGGAATTTAAGTCTACCTATAATGTAGGTATATTTCGGTGCACATCATGGGCTGGGGGCAACGTGTGCACTAAGGATTGATTTTCGAGGGCGGGTATTGTTAGCTTTCCTTTCATGTTTATTTTTATGAAGTATTGGCGAGCGAAGCGAGTCTGAAATTTATTTTAGATATGAAATATTAATTTGTCTTGATTCGATCGTTATGATTATTTATAACATTGAATATTTTACTCCTTATAACGGCGAGCGGAGCGAGCCGCGAAAATTTTGATGAATTCACATTTTCATGAGAATAAATAGATAAGTCATTTTCCCAAATAATCTGACATCTTAAAATGACAAAACCTTGAAAAAGATGAGGGAGGTTACATCTTTCAATTTTGCAGAAAACATAATTGTGTATTTGTAAATGGCGAGCGTAGCGAGCCGAAATTTTAAGTTTCAAAGCCTTTATATGCATTTTTAGACCCCTTTCAATTAGAAATGGGCCAAAGCTGGACCCCATCTCCAAAAATCTCAGGGGGGGTCCAGTCCCCCGGTCCCCCCCTCTGTATCCGCGCATGAGAGTAAATGTTTGTTATTACCTTGAAAATGAAAAAAGATAACTTCTTAGATAGATTCCTCTTAAACTCATTAATGGAGGTTATTCTCATCAAGATTGATCTTTTTCTGATCAAAGCTCAAAATTTTATTCACCAACGTCTGTTGTGACCTTGAAATAGAACAAATGACCCTTGGCCAAGGTCAAGGTGAAAGGGCTTGATGCAAGGAATATTTATGTATGAAGTTTAAAGTCTGAAGGTCAAACAGTCTTTGTTCTAAAAGAAAAAGTTTGTTAGGAACTTGAGAATGGGAATTTGAACTTGAACATAGGCGAGCATTAAATGAGTACCTATAAGTAAGCTTCAATCCAAGTTTCAACTCAAAATCTCAAAAACTGTAGGAATTGGCACCTTGCCAATTTAAAACAAAGGAGGGGATCTTCTACAACACCAGGTTGCAGCACCAACAGCAAATCACCCAATGTAAAACACAGAGCAGACAAGCACAGAAAGAGACGCAAAAGGGACAAGGAACGTCAACGCACAACACAGAAATATCAAACACAAAAGGCTACACATAAACCAACGAGACCAATGGGCAACTTAGGACGGCCATCTGCCACGGAAATAACAGAAGGTGTACTTATCCTGGATTACGTGCGTACAACCCTGCCACTTTTCCGATTACACAGAGGTCTCGAAGAACGTACAATTGAGGTGTTAAACAACCTCCTCACTGTCAGATGACCACACACAAACAAGACCGCAAAACGCAGGGGCAAAAGCAACACAGATGAATAGGTAAATGGATATAAAAAGAGGGTCATTTTCAACTTGAAATAGCGCAAAAACCGTAAATATTTTATCAAGCATGTAAGCGTATAAAAAAGCAAATTTCCCAAATAACATTATAAAACAAATTTCGTTCAAATTTTACGGTTACTTAAGGAGTTATAAGTGTTTATGACCTTTGATGACCTCTAGCGAGGGCATATGTGAACTTTTCGACTACAAACAAAATCTAAATCAAGATCTTAATATGCTCTTTCAAAGGGTACTTCCCATTTTATCGCTGTACTTTCTTGTAAAGTGTCCGAAACGGTGGGGGGGGGATAAGAATAATAATAAGAAGAATAAAGAAAAGACAATACAATAACAGAAAGGATTCCGACGGAAGACTTGACCGGATATTTACTGTGTGGTAAGGATATTTTGTGCCTTTAAGAATATTTTGGGAATTTTAGCGTTCTTTTGTTGAAGATATTGGATATGTTTATCTACCTCCATTCTCAGGATCGGAATAGGATTTATTCTTTTTGATTTTTTATCACTAGTGTGATATGTTTTATAGGTAGTGAAAATCATCATAGTTAGAAACATGTTTATATCATCATATTGTTTATTGCCACATTTATAACCAAAATATAATTTTTTAGTGTAAGCAAGTTCTTTTCAATTTCTCCTTTCAATATTTCTAATATTTTTTGTTAAACTTTCAAAATATTTACAGTCAATAAGATAGTGTTGATAATCTTCGACCACATTACATGTGTAACAAAGTGGGTCATTCTCTAGTTTCAATTTATGAAGAATATATTTTGTTGGTAATATTCTTTGTAGTAGTTTCCACCTCATTACTTTCAATTATTTTCTTTCACTGCTTTAAGGATAAATTCTAAAGTTTTTGAAATTTAATTATTTTAGTCATCCTTCCATTTCTCCAAATGCAAATGGATTAACTAATGAATTTTGAACAGGAATGCTATATACAAATTTATTTATTGATTTCTGAAGAATTATTGACTTGCATCCATTATATGGATTTTTTTTATATTTACTATGTATTTTGTAGCATCAATGTTTTTCAAAATATTCATCCAGTTTTTAGGTATAACACTTTTTAATTTTGACATATGTGATATCCATTTGTGTTTTTCTACTAAGTTTTTGTGAGAAATTACCATTTTCATCTAGGATATCATTCATTGTGAATATACCAGCTGATATCCAGTTTTTTTAAGAATTCATTTCCCTTGAAATTTTATACTTTTGTTTCCCCACAGCATTTGCCTTCTATCCCACTGGTGATCATGTGGTTTGTTTTTCTGATTTTCTGAAATTTTAAAGGTGTACCGTGACTTGATAATCTCATTATAAGATATTGGAAGTTCTCGTAAATTGGGTAGATTGTCTATTTTATCCATATTCATCGCAAAAATTATATGCCTAAGTCCAATTTTATTAGAGAAGTAATTTGGGATTTCTGTCTATAGGGAGTTATTTGATTCTTTTGACCAATTGATTTTAAGGGTATCAATATGGGCCTTCAGGTCTATCATTTTAATTCCTCCTGTAGTATTGTCTTTTATTAAAGGTCTCCTTTTAATCATTTCCCTTTTTCCATCCCACACATAGTTATAAGCTATTTTTTCAAACTCAGAGATAATATCTCTTGGCACTGTGAGCATTGATGCTGGGTAGGATACTTAAGATAAGATAAATGATTTGATTATTTGAATTAAGCCTATCATTGTAAGAAAGGAGGGAATATTCAACAACAGCAACACACCAAACACCACAAGTGAAAACACAGAAGACACACACAGCAAAAGACAAGGAACAGCAAACGAGACATCAAACATCGACCATAAAAGACAATACATAAACCAATGAGACCCATGGACTTAGGACGGCTATCAGCCACGTTAGTAACAGATAGTGTGGTTATCCTGGATTACGTGCGCACAACCCTCCCACTTTTCCAGTTACCCAAATTAGGCCTTTCAGCTAAATTTTCAAATCCAAGAATGTTCCTTTAAAAGTGATTCACGATATTTGAATCTGTGTCTGAAGAGCATTAAAGAACTTTGAATTGATAAAGACAAGGGAATTTTCGAAAATTAATGAATTTTAAATACCAAATTCTAAATAAAATCTGCTTAAGAAGGGAAACAATTCAAACTGTATTATTTGACAAACACTTTGTTCCCGGGACACCTCTAGATTCACCGAGTTTAACGGGTTTCTTTAAATTATGAAACGCACTAGAAAAGAAATGAAAAGTAACGAAACGAAACGAATTTTTTTCTTTTGCAAAGAAAATATTTATACAGATTTTTATAATTAGAAATTCAAAACGTACAAAAGGAGGAAAAGTAACCGGATTATATTACATGACATTGTACCTTTGGGTATAGGATCCATGAGTTCAACCTACATGCATACCGTAAATAATTTGAAAGGTCCGGTACATTTTCTGTCAGTTTCGTTGTAAGCCCAGTAATATCATGAATAGGATCCGGATTCTCCTCAAGATACATGTACGAAGTTCCCTGACCTCAACTCGAGATGCGTAACGGAAAAAAGTTACACCGACCAAACGCTTCGTATAATTTAAATAATACATGTAGGTTATTGATGTTCATGCGCTTGAAAATTGTATTTATTTTTTGCTTTGTTCCCATAAAATCACTTAAACTAGAAAGGTTTCTTGTTGCGGTTGCAACAAGAGTGTCTTCCTCCTATACAATTTTTGGTTTGGAAATATGAAGGACGTCACATTACATGTATTTATATTATATATTTAAGTTTTCAAATAGCAGTAACATTAAATTTTCAAACCGATAATTGTTGGTGAGCAACCATTTGATTTTTTTTTTGGGGGGGGGGGGGGCAGGAATTCTATTGCCAGCCGGTAAAATTTTTTAAGCAATTTTCTGAGCAGGCCATTTTTTTCAGCCATTACCAGAGTCGGAGAAAAATTTTCGCCGGTTCTTTGAGCCGGATTTAAACAAATTGTCAAATGTTGTGAATGTCTGTGTAAGTTAAACTCCCCGCTGTTACAGAGTATGAGTTAATAACCGTTCCTTCAGATGTCTCTTTGCAATTAGCGAATTTCAGACAGATGGTATGATGTTTAAATAGAACCTTTTCTAGATTTTTGTGCCTATGCGTATTAGGTCTCTGGTAGATACAGCTATGTGAACAGTTTGTATTTATATTAATTAATTTTTTGACTTTAAATTGTCTGGCACAAAGGGCCAGCAAAAATTTCCATATCATGCAATGTATCCTTACTTTTGCATGGTCCGGGAAAAAAAAATTGCCGGCCCTTTGGGCCGGAATATTTTTTTCAGCATTTTTCAGAGCCGGGATTTTTTTTTTTTTTTTTTGCAAATTCTTCCTGCCCCCTTCCCCCATAAAAAAGGCGAGCTCGTAGCTGTAGAACCAATTTTCTTGAGAAGAGAAATGGTAATAACAAGTTACGTTCAATATATATATATAAATACCATGAGGTTCTCGCTGTGCAGGTTCAAATTTGGACCCCCCCCCCCTTCCCTTTTTTCAAAGTTTATTTTGAATTTCCATCATGGCGACATCGTTCAATATAAACAGAACTGTTTTCGAAAAACGAGGGAAGGGAAGAATGTTGGAGAAATTGTTCATCAATTTGTAAATAAACCAACCGAAAATTATGTTCGAACGTTTGCTAGAATTAGAAATTAAACTTGATGTTCAAAATATAGTTATTGAAGTTTAGAAACAGGTTTGTAGGTTAGAAATCGGAATCAAACTACCACTTTTTGTCTGTAAATTCTGGTTTGTAGCTGATCTCTTCTAAATTAATCAACTGTTTTAAAATCAAATTGTGTATATCGAAATGTATTTATGAAATGCATATTCATCATTGCCGTGAAATCGGAATTTGAAAATCTCAACACTGCTTTTCTCGAGTCGGACTCGGACTACCAATTTTAGTGTGCGCCCGATCTGTTGGCGTGAAGGTGTATCGAAATACCCAACTCAAAATTTCGATGCTCATATCTTTTCAACAGTAAGAGATAGGAAAAATCAGAAAGACTAAATAAGACAGATATATGGATAAAAAATAATAATATTGAAATTTTTAGGAAACTTCATAAGCTTAATTTTTGTTTACTATTATAAGCAAAAAAGTGTCTTCCTCCTATGAACTTCTGAATTTGGAAATATGAAGGACGGTGAAGGACGTCATCGTAATAAATCGTTACAGTGTGCATCTAGCATTTCATATCTTGCATGGCTGTCGACTTTCAAAAAGAATGGAAATTGTAGATAGCAAAATACGAGATATTTAAGCTTACAAATAGCAAAACATGAAATTTTTGGTCCTTTTGAGTAATTCGACGCTCCCGTCAAATATTTGAATCTACTAAAAAACATGATAAAAAAAATAACAGAGACCAAAAATAAAAAAGACCAATCTAGCTTTTACTCCAAACGTAACATTGGAGAACTTTCATTGTCCTAGCTTACAGGGTTCTTGAGAAATCGCTGATCCAATTTTCCACGGTTACGAAAACAATAGGTCTTCCGACGGAAGTCGGAAGACCTAACAAGACACTAAGGTTGGATGACCCCCCCCCCCCCCCCCCCTCATACGTAACATTCAACATTAACGGAGAAAACAGTGATGCCGACCGAACAGAGCTTTTTCAGAGGTAAGGACAAGCTCAGTGATAGTTTAGTTTTGCCAATTCAGTCGTTCTTTGCTTGTACTAAAGAGCGAATTTTTATCATTTTATAGTAGAAATATTTTCTAGACTGTTTTGCCATGCATAGAAGTATCTTACTTATTGATCATTTTGGTAACTATTTGGTGAAAATATCAAATATCAAAATCCAATTGAATTTTAAAAAATCGATTAGAATTCTGATTATGAAATTTCTACGATTATACAACACTAATGAGAATCAATCAATGAAAAAAAAAATACTCCGAATTGTCTCATGGTATAAACAAAAAAAATTCATTCAGTGGCGCCATCTACGACAATTTCTCTCATAGGAATGCAGGAAGATTATTCATTTACATGTATATTTCTTTTGTTTTGTTTCGCGTTTTGTGCTCATACATCCTTTATTTATCTATTACAGCTAGATTATTTGTAGAATTAATCTAATATCAGGAAAGCCGTTACAAATGTACATATACACTTCGATGTCATTTCTTTTACAAATAAACGTTCACATTAAAAACCAAATTTCGGTGCGTTTTATGAAAACAATTTGGGGATATGTGTATTACAAGACAGCTAGATATGTGTTTTTTTTTTTTTTTTTTCTTTCTTTCTTTTTTTTTTTTTTTTTTTTTTACATATTTCTATCCCCTCCTCTTCCACCAGATATTTCTCCTATTCTGTCAAATGAAATTACATGTACGTATGTCAGTATTTTAAGGGTAAACACTTAACGGTGTCAGTATAGCAATCTTGAACTGTTATAAAAACGCAGAAGTCTCTGAAAAATATTCAAACAGGTGAAAATAACCAAAAAACTAACCCGACCCCCAGATATAGCAAATCCAGTCAGTTTAGTATGAAAAGAAGTAAAAACAAAATCTTTCATTTTTTCTTTTTTAAGAAATAACAACTAGCTAGCTGTGGTTTATTGTCCAATACTTCCCCGAGTAGCATGAACCAATGAAATTATCACCGAGCCGCGAAACGGCGAGGTGATAATTTCATTGGTTCATGCGACGAGGGGAATTACTGGACAACAAATCACAGCT
The DNA here is from genome assembly GCA_028142955.1 of Pinctada fucata. Taxonomy (NCBI): domain Eukaryota; kingdom Metazoa; phylum Mollusca; class Bivalvia; order Pterioida; family Pteriidae; genus Pinctada; species Pinctada fucata. Next base: position 34,458,069 of record AP027109.1, on the reverse strand, counting down.
AGCTGGTCTAATATTGTTCTGCACGATCTCTGTTGTACGTGCATGGCCAGAGCTTAGCGAACTGAAAGTTTGTTGGAGATTTTACACCAGACGAGTTCTATAGTACATATAGGGAAACAATCTCAAGTCTTGTTAGAAGTTTTTTGTTTTTGTTTTGTTTTTGTTTTTTTGTTTTTGTTTTTGTTTTTTTGCTTTTTGTTTTGCTTTTTGCTTTAATTCGTTTTGTTTGCCTTAAGAAAATGCATATATATAAATAAGTGAAACCTGATTTTTTTCCAGAGGAAGTGTATTCAACATTAAGCCTTTAAATGTATCAAACCAAGTTCATTTGAGGTGCTGCAGTAATTATTCTCGTAAAAAAACACTTTTCAGACTGAGTGTAAATGATACAATTCTGCGTAACCGAGTAATAATCGATAAAATCTCATCGGATCACCAACCGTTTGTAATCGATGATCAATTATGAAGGCTCAGCCAATTCTTTTTTGTCATACCTATGATTTTGAAATAAAAATCTGGAAAAAGTGAATAGTTGAAGTATTAACTCATATATTGACAAAAAAAAACGCACACAATACAAATAGGTTTTAAGTTTATATCAGACAAAATCCGTAGCAATCCGTAGGGGAGTCGTAGCAATCCGTAGGAGAGTCGTAGCAATCCGTAGGAGTCGTATGACTATTTTTATCACAAAAATGGTCCCAGATTGCTACGGATGCGCTACGGGTTGTTAAGACTCCCTTACTGATAGCTACGACTCCACTACGGGTTGCTAAGACTCCCCTACGACTCCGCTACGACAAATCTATCCGTAGCGGAGTCGTAGAAAATTTTGAACATGTTAAAAAAATTTCTGTCTCAGCCCGGATAGCTACTGATTGCTAAGGATAGCTACGACTTGCCACGTCTAGTGCCGGATCGAGCTACGGATTGCAACGGATAGCTACGGATAGCTACGGATATAATTTTTTTCTCGATCCGTAGCTATCCGTGGGCCGATCCGTGAAAGTGTGAAGGGGGCGTAACAGAGCTGAAATGTAGATACTATGAAACGCACTGGTTTCCGCGGCACACGGGAGGAGAATACAAGAAATATCACCACTATTTGATCTTAAACGTATGATTTCACGGTAAAATTAATAATTTTATTTTTCGTTTCATTTCTTTTCTTTTCATTTCGTTTCTTAGTTTAAAGGCCCTCGAGTTTTACAGATATTATTAAGGAGTTACCTCCCTTCACATGTTTTACCAGAAGAATTTTTTTTTTCGGTCTAATAATCGAATGTGCAAATTTGTGCTATCTTTCTTTGTCCATTTATTATCTTAAGTACATGAAACAAATCAAAGTATTGTGCTGAATCATACCAACTTTGTCCAAGAACCAAAAAGAGATAAATAAATGAGAAATTTCATGATTCGAAGTGATTTTTGCCCATTAATAATGGGCAAAAATGGCATTATGTTTATGAAGAAGCTCGAAGTGTCCCGATTTCTGACAATTAGAGTACGAGTTGTCGTTACTCTCAGTCGAAACCTAGCGGTCGTTGAAAGGCCTACCCAAATGTATCGAAAAACGCACAATTGTTGTGTAAAATAACCTCCTCACTGTAAGATGACCATACAAACAAGACAGTCCAACGCAGGGGCTCAAGGAACACAGATGAATATGTAAATATATATAAAAATAGGGTAAGGGCGTACGAAATGCAGTCCGTGCTCTGCCGGCTGTAGCGAGCTCATTCATGTTATCACCCGAGGAGTCCAGGTGGTCGGGACCCTGTCTTCTCTAAAGAGGTTTGGACAGGGCCCGTAATGTAAGTTTTCTTTGGTTCCATTTTGTTAACAATACTTTTTATCTTCTCTATTTCATTCAACCAATCCTTTTCAAATATTACGAAGAGGTTGTTTTTATCAAATCCAAAATGTATTCCTGTGCAAACTCTACAAAAAATATTTCCAACTTATTTTGAAATTCGGACCTATACAAACAACAAAGTATATTACATTCGGTATTTCACAACCTGCGTTTTATGGTGACATAATAATCATCTACAAAATAAGAAGGATCAAAGGTAGGCAGAATTAACATCATATATATGTTTGAATCATCAAACGCCCTTAATGTCGTGGATATGATCCTTCTGCCACCATACGGACATTTGGCTTGGTATTGGACCAATCTACAGCCTTGTACCAGCGCGTCATGACTGGCCCTGTCTAACCTTCTTTAGAGAAGACAGGGCCCCGACCACCTGTTCTCTCTGAATATCAGTCGGACTCCTCAGGTGATCCCATACATGAGCTCGCTCGCTACAGGCGACAGCTAGAACACGGATCGTATTTCGTACGCCTCCCGTTTTCTTTTTTATCCATTTAGATATCTTTCCTCTTTTTCCTCTATAAATACTAAAGGAAAAGTAGACAGGGACGTGTTTTATTGATAGTCGTTTGCGTCGACTGTATGTGTGACATTTCTAAATCATCTGAAAATTATTGAAACGTATTCTCTCGTTTCATATTAATGGATACGATGTCAAAATATTAAGCTTCAGTTATGCATGCCTGAGTATTGAAAAATACCCCACTTTGCATTAAAAGTAAAACTTTTCGTTGCTTTCATGGGCGAAATTCAATATGAAAATCAGTTTCTATTACATTTAAAGGTATTGAATTTGAAGACGTTAACACTTCTAGACACACAAACAAGAATAATATGCATTGTTTTCGTTTAAAAACAAACAAAAAGAACTTTTTTGCATATATTATATATATCATAGCTGCAATAAATCGCACAACATTCATATAGATCAAAATCATAAATCAGATAATCATAAACAAACGCGTTAGAAAAAGTAAGGCAAGTAATTAGACAAAGCAGTCTATCACATGACTGAAGTCGATTCAAAAAGATATTATATCCTGACTGTATGTAGATTTAGGATCACTGATGAGGGTTAAATACCCGAAACGTGCATGTCTGGTCCACGTTGCCAATTTATCTGTTCTTAAATGATGCTATTCAATTTGAAAACGTTCACACATATTACACTTTCGTGTAAAATTGATATTTTGCTAAGGAGGTTTAGAAAGTTATTCAAATTTCGCAATGATAATTCAGTGCTGCTATCTACAATGAAATTTTCTGACTTTATTTGTCATTCTATTTATTTCAAATGAATTTACTTACTAGCTACTTTCTTTACGCAATTATTCTATTGCTGTATGATTGTACCGAATATGCAGATGTATGTCCATGGTCGACGAGAGTTTAATCAGTACGTCATGCCAATTGTAAGAACTTTTGAAAAACATTTTCTCTAACAAATATCATTTTTCCACCTGTCCTCGCTGAATGTTAGTCGCACTCCTCGGGTGATACCACGCATGAGCTCGCTAAAGGCGATTCCTAGAGCACGGACCGTTTTTCGTATGCCTCCTTTTTTCTTCTATCCATTTAGATATCTTTTCTCTTTTTCCTCTTTAAATACTAAAGGCAAAGTAGAGAGGGACATGTTTTACTGATAGTCGTTTGCGTCGAGCTCCTTCGTGACATATCTAGATCATCTGAAAATAAAAACTTTCCTTTCATAAAAATGGATACGATATCAAACTATTCAGCTTCGGTTATGCATTCCTGAGCATTGTAAAATACGGTACCCCACTTTTGCATTTAAAGTCATGTATGAGAGAATAGTAGCTCGTTGCTTTCAAGGGCGAAATTCAATATAAAAATAATCTAATGGACACACAAGCAAGAATAAAATGTATTGTGTTCGTTCAAAAAGGAACCCCCAAAAGAAGGTATTTGGAGTTTTATTAAAATCAAATGTTTTAATTCTATAGAACTTTTTTTTCATATATCAAGGATATAATCATAGCCGCAATAAATCACACAATAATCGTATAAATCAAAATCATAAACCAGATATTCATAAACAAAGAGCATACAAAACGAGTTAGAAATAATTAGGCAAGTAATTAGACATATCAGTCTATCACTTGACAGAAGTCGACTCAAAAAGATAAATAAAACCTACCATTAAAGAGATTGAGATTTCCTACGTGTAACTTGTACGTGTACTTGTGTTCTTATCCCCTATTGTTTTTATCCATTTATTGCGTTTGACGTCATTTGCTGTAAATACAAGGTACACGTCGTCAGTCAGTGAACGTGTAAAGTGCGAGATACACGTCGAACTTTACTTTGAAATATTTCATCCGCTTTATTTTATGCAATAGTATAAAAAAAAGTATCGCAATCAATGCGGAATGCTTTCGAATTTGTATTTCAATATATATGTAACCAAACGGAAGGTGTTTTTTTAATTTAACCTGTCAAAAAATCCACTCAAGTTCAGTAAGATTTTACAAGTACACGTAATGGTCTTTGAAAAAAATCTCAACAGTAGTAACGAGTAGCAACTTGTACAGAAGACGTACCCGTACAAGTTACACGTAGGAAATCTCAACCTCTCTATCATCTCCTGACTGTATGTATATTACACCTTCGTTTAAAATTAGGGAATAACTAGCTTCTGACGTTATATTTTCGGACGGTAAATGCTGATTCTACGGTCGCAAACTGAGTTTTTCTGGAGACGCGTTAGCGGAGCCAGAAAAACGGGTGTTTACACTGTAAAATCAGCATTTACCGACCGCAAACATAACGTCAGTATCTAGTTATTCCCATTATGATGCAACCTATATTTTTGTGAATATAAGGCGAAATGTGACGTTAGCAACGTCAAAGCCTAGTGTTTTCTCGTTTAACAGACGTAACTAAGGAACAAGCAAGCAATGAAATTCGACGTTATAGCGACATTGTATTAGAATTGGTATTTTAAAACGTGGTTAATAATTCAATATCCCCATCTTCAATCAAATTTCCTGACTTCAATTAATTTAAAATAACTTTACATACTTGTTACTTTCTTTCCCAAATTACGAAATCCTCCGACATCATATGTACGTGATTTTACCGTATATGCAGATGTATGTCCATTGTGTAAGAGAAGTGAATCAGTAAGTTATGCCCCTTGTAAGAACTTAAAACTTTGTCTCTAAAAAATACGAGGGCTGATTGATATGTTGTGAGCCTCGTATTGAAGAATTTGAATTTTATCAGACATTTTGCATTATTTTTCTTCACAATCCCCTTCAGTATCTGTTTCTGTTATCATGAAAACTTGAAATTTATATAACGTGGGTCCTGTAGCATCATATTCCAATCAATCCAGCTACGTTTTTCGGTACATTTTTGGACATTATATTTTTCACGCTTTTTGGCCATTATACATTGTTTATATTGAGGATCACTGACGAGGGTTAAGTTCCCGAAACTTACATGTCTGGTACATGCAGTAAATTTATTTTATCTTAAATCATGCTATTGAATTTGAAGACGTTAAACATCTATACACTTTTGCGTCGAGCTCCTGTGTGACATTTCTAGTACTGAAGGAATAATCAAGTCCTTTGATACATCAGTACAATAACATGATTTCGAGCTCCTTATTTCAAGTTTAGATAGTACAGAAGCCGGTATACTAGAGCATGTTCTGATGTTTTGGATTTTCACAGTAGAAATTAACAAATTACAAAGAAACTTTTAGGTCAAGGTTTTCGCTTTCACGTGATGACTTTCTTGAAATTTTACGAAAATTATGCTCAACTTCTTTTGAAATTCGGACCCATACAAGCGGCAAAGTATATTACAATGGATTTTTCACAAGATGCATTTTCTATTGTGACATAAATAACAAAATAAGAAGGATCAAAGGTAGACAGAAGTACAATCGAAATCACTGTATACCGTCTTTTATTCGCGAGCATTTTATTTTCGCGATATTCTCGAAGTCCTTGGATTCTTGAATATAAAACGTACGACGCGAAAATGTTTCAACACACGTAGAGTAAGATACGTAAATACGATGTCGCGAAAGTAAAACGCCAGAATTATCAAACGCCTTCTATATCGTCGATATGATCCTTCTGTCATCAGACGGACACTTGGCTTGGTACTGGACCAATGTACAGCACTCTAACTGACTGTGACGACATGACTCCATGACGGGTCCTGTCCAAACCTCTTAAGAGAGGACAGGGTCCCGAACACCTGTCCTGTCTAAATGTCAGTCGGACTCCATGGGTAATCACATGCATGAGCTCGATACAGCCTCCAGAGAATACAGAGACTGTCGTATGCCTTCTGTTTTTATATCCATTTACATATCAATCTTATCCATTTGTGTTTCTTGGTCACCTGCTTCATGTTGTCTGTTTGTATGTTCATCTTACAATGAGGAGGTTATTTTACAACACAACTCTGTGTTCTTCGAGACCTCTGGGTAATCAGAAAAGTAGGAGAGTTGTGTGCACCTTATCTGGATAACCACACCGTCAGCTACTTGCCTGGCCGATGGCCGTCCTATATCAGCACCGGTTGCCCATTGGTCTCGTTGATTTATATGTGGTCTTTTGTGTTGATGTTTCTATGATGTGAGTTGGTGTTCCTTGTCCCTTTTGCGTCTTTTTTGTGTGTCTGCTCTTGGTTTTTTTCAATTGGGGTTTTGGACTTTTGCTGTGGGTGCTGAAACCTAGTGTTGTTTGAGATCCCCTCCTTTGTTTTACTTTCGTTTGAGTTAAAAATTAAGGTTTGTGTTCTTCAAAAAGGTTTTTGATTTGCTTTGGTTCCTGTTTTATCCTGATTTTGTATGCCTTCGGTTTCTGATTTTCTGAATTGTCGATTTTGTGCTGTATACAGGGATATGGTCATTATCCATATTTGTCATCTCTATTGGTCCCTCCACCAATATCCACTTGGCTGGATTTGCTTATTCGTGGTGTCCCTTTAATATTGATCATTCATCGGCGAGATTCGGCGTTTTGCATATCCAGTAAATCGTTAAGAATTAAGAACTGAATATGATTGAATTATTGAATTATGGAGAAAGAGAGACGAAAAGTAGAACAGTCAGAAGTAGTGTAATTGTGTATGAACACTCTATAATCATACTAGTGAATGTAACAAAGACACATCAAGATTTAAGATAAATTTATGAATCGCAAGCGATATAAGTCCCCCATCGGCATATATCCATGTCCTTCAACTCTGCCTGACCTGTACTTACACCAAAAGATGAATCCAACATCAAAATAAGTTCAATATGTATATCAGAAAATGGTCTGGAAAACAGGAAAATTTAATGAAATTTAATGAGGCCATAACTTTTGTAAGAACAAATAAATCAAACCAAACTTCAACTTATTCTTTATCATACTATAATGTATCTGCATACCAATGGCATGAAAAGACTGGAGACTGAGAAGTTCATGAAATTTGCTAAGTCCACGGGTCATAACTCCTGTAGAAATGGGTCAATCAAATTAAAACACGAACTTGATTTGTATCAGACTGAGATATATTCACATACCAAAACTGATTTCAATATCTGCAATACCGTGGAAGAAAAGTCCGGAAAACTGATAATTTCATGAAATTTGCTAAGTCCAAGGACCATAACTCTTGTGAAAATGGGTCAATCAAACCAAACTCGAACTTGATCTGTAAATCACTAAGATGTAATCACATATAAATATAAAAAAAATTCAATATCTACAACAACAGCCGGAAAAATTCCGGAAAACTGATAATTCCATGAAATTTGCTAAGTCTAGGGGCCATAACTCTTGTAAAAATAGGTCAATCGGAAACAAACTCAAACTTGAGCTGTATAACACTAAATTGTATTCACATATAAAAATTCATTTCAATTTTTGCAATACATTGGAAGAAAACTCCGGAAAACTTAGAATTTTATGAAATTTGCTAAGTCGAAGGGCCATACCTCTTGTAAGAAAAGGTGAATGGAAACCAAACTCAAACTTGATCTGTATCACATTGAGATAAACTCACATACCAAAAATGAGTTCAATATATGCAACGACAGCGAAAATAAGTCTGGAAAACAAAAGTGTGACGGACAGACGGACGGACAGACAGACGGACAGACGGGGAGGAAACTATAAGTCCCCTCCAGCGAGCCGGTAGGGGACTAAAAAGCGGAGAACTGAATGGTTCCGGACTGGGACCTGATCACCCAAGTTGGCGCACATTTGGAGTTTGTAGCAGACAGCGCCGAAACAATCGACGAAGGAGGATTCACCTAATGACCGGGACCATGATGCATCTATACATGTAACACCAAGATGTTTAAAGGTAATTCCACTCTGGGCAACAAGTGACCGCCAGAAAAGTCTGGATGACACCTGTGAATAGAGCAGTGACAACCTGGATAGCCAGACAGCCAAGAGTGTGGCGGCTTGGCACGCCAAACCACATCTACCCTGAGGAGGAACCGTTTGAATCCGCTATAGACCGTTACATTGAAAGATACCCCGGGGTTGTGCGAGAGCGGAGGAGGATGAGCTACCCATTCAAGAGGATACAATGGATACTACACCGAGTCGACCCAGGATTGCGAGTTTGAACAACGGATATACATGTAGTTGTGGAAAGACCTTGAAGAACGAAAGGGTTTGAATATCCACATGGGAAAGATGGTGTGTACACCAATACTACGAGTGACACAACGCACAGGGCAACCTGGTGACACGGAGGAGGAGGTGGTTCAGGACTCAAACCACACTGACCACAGCGTCCATGTATCAGTCAATAAGGAGCACAACCGGGATGAAGGGGAAAGTTCAGTCATGTGGTGAGCAGCCAACAGAGGCCAGGTTGCAACGAGATGAAACAGCACAGAGGAAAGCGAAAATCAAGTGGCAACCCAGTAGTAACAAACTTGGCTGCAAAAGGTCAGGATCACTAAAAGCTGGGAAAGAAGCGGTAGAACAACAGTTGAAAGACATACACAGTGATCTGAGAGGGAACGAAGATCTGGGTGTATACGACAAGTTTACGAAGCAAGAAGAACCAGAACATCTGTTTGACGAATCAGAACCAAAGCTACGGGAATTAAAAGATATCATCCGGAAAGCGAGAAGATCATCCGCACCAGGACCAAATGGTATCCCGTACAAAGTGTATAAAAACTGTCCGAGGCTAACAACACGATTGTGAAAATATCTTAGGGTGATATATGGAGAAGAGGGTAGTTGGCAAATAGTTGGCACCAAGCAGAGGGGTGTTTTATTCCGAAAGAGGAAACTTCAGAGACACAAACAATTCAGGACGATTTCTCTATCAAACATCGAAGGGAAGATCTTTTTGGCGGTTCTGGCAGAGAGAATGGCCACCAACAAGCTAAAGTACAACCACATTGACATATCTGTACAGAAGGGAGGAGTTCCAGGCATTTCATGACTTGTCGAACACACTAGCATTTTGTCGCAAATCTTCAGAGAAACCAAAGAGAGGAAAGGCGAACTGGTTGTTATTTGGCTTGATTTGGCGAATGCATAAACTTGTCCAACTTATGTTGCAGAGAAACCACTTCCCAGGAAAAATCCAGCAGTTGGTTGAGAAATATTTCGATAGTTTGGAGTTGAGAGTTCACAATACAGGACTTTACAACATCATGGCAACGAGTAGAGGTCGGGATGGTCACAGGCTGTACAGTATCAGTGATCATGTTCTTAGCGGCCATGAACCTAATGGTTAAATCTGTGGAGATGGTGAGTAGAGGACCTTGGATGTAAGGAGATATACGACAACTGCCTCTTAGAGTCTTTATAGATGATATGACATACAAATACCATCATGGAGACAAACTGGACGCTCAAGGAGATTAAAGACACCATCAACTGGGCCCGAATGAAGATTAGGCCTGTGAAGTCCAGGACCCAAGGTTATAAAACTGTTTTGAGAACGTTCTCTGTGCTCAAACTCTGTTAGCGTGCTCAAATATGAGATCGTCTCTAAAATTTGAGGTTATAAATTTCTATATAGTTTGAGAACGTGATCAAACTCTGTTAGCGTGCTCAAATATAAAAATCGAGGTTATAAAACTTCTGTAGTTTGAGAACGTGCTCAGTGGAGAATGCCACTTGAGATTTTGTCTGGTAGAGATTATAAAATATTTTGAGCATGTTCTCTATTGAGTTTAGTACATTGTTAATTGAGAACGCCATTTGCCTTTCTCTCAGACACATTACTACAGGAACACCAGGGTTGTGGGTTCGAATCCCGATGCGAGTTTCCCTTTCTTTTTTAGTTTTCTTATTTTTTCAGCTGTTTATCTTTTTTATACATAATTTTGTTTTCGCTCTTAGTCATTTTTATTCAAGCTGACACAGTTTCCGTCAGTTTCCCCTAAGTTATTATTGATATATTTACAGCTATATTTGTATATTTGAGGTAGATTTTTGTTAAATGAGCACGTTTGTGAAAGAATTTTGAAATAGTTAATTTGAATTTTAAATGATTCTCTTACTCAGGGATTTATTTCCTTCAAATTTTCAACATCTTTACTAGAATAATTACTCATATTTGGATGAAAAATAAAAGAAAGGAGGGAATCTCTCACCAGACTCGGTTGCAGCACCCTCAGCAAAGCACCAAAATGAGTTAAAGAAGATCCTGACGAAGATCTCAACAGCACTCATAATAGAGTACCAAATTGAGCATCGACGTACCCCAAGCAAGCTAGAGGTGGGACCAGGTGCCCGGGAGGAGTAAGCATCTCCTGTTGGCTAGAAGCACCCGCCGTCGATGTTCATACCTGATGCGAAACACAATATAAACAAGTACAACAAGAGACGCTATAGAAACATACGACATAGAAACACGAAACACAAGAAATACACATATACCAAGGATACCAATGGGCAATCGGTGCCACACCACGCCAGTATCAAATGATGTAGCTATCCGGATAACGTTCGCACTACCCTTCCGCTTTTCCGGTTACCCAGAGTTCTCAAGAACACACAATTGTAGTGTAAAATAATCTTTTCCCTGTAAGATGACCACACAACAAGAGAGCAAAACGCTTGATCTCTAGCAACACAGATGAAATGAATAAGGGGGGGGGGGGGGTTGCGAAACACAGTCCATGCTCTGAAGGCTGTATGCATGTTGTCACCTGTGAAATTGCCTACAGATGAGAATGGTTTTTGGTGAACCTCTTGTTTAAAATGAACTAATTAGAGTGTTTTGTTATATTTCTTTCATCGGGTCCATTAAACAATCATACTATATAATTTGGTTCTTATTTACTCATTGTTTTCTTCATATTAAGACTTCTGAAGACATTCACTGGAAGTTTCATGTGTTTTCGGGAGATCAATATGAACCATGAGATTCTTATCTTTATCAAAATAGGGCAGTATATACAATAAATGTAATTTCTTTGTGTTGCATGCCCGTAACAAAACACAAATTGACTTTTTGTGTGACAGTCGCATTCGACGCATAGCGGAAGTTTGGGATAACTTTGTCCGTTGTCCGTTTGTCTGGTAGTCTTACTTTCACATATATATATATATATATGTTGATTATTCGTAGCTTTCTTGATATGCATGGTTAACCATGATGAGACTCAGCACCTCGTGTATGCCATGGTCACATTCAAGGTCAAGATTACATATTTGGATACCAAGTCACATTCATAGCTTACTCTATGACAAACGTGACGACTTCAATTTCAGCATTATAAACTTTCCTTATCTGAGTAGCAACATCCCTTCGTCGCCTGCTTATGGCGTGTTCATATCTCAGTTGATACGCTATGCCAGAGCAAGTACCAAATATACGGATTTTGGTCCGAGAGCTGGACGTCTTTCAGATAAGCTTCTCAGTCATGGATATGTTTGTGACCGACTAACATCGTCACTGAGGAAGTTCTACGGTCAATATGGGGAACTCGTCATATACAATGATGTCCCAGTACCCAGAATGGTGGATGATATTCTGCCATAGACCATTTGAACCATCCAACCAAAGATTTTACTCTATGTCTTCCGAAATGGAAGTAACCGGATGTGACAGTTCTACCGAATTGAAGCGGCGGGTGTTGCATGCAATCAGGAGATGCTTACTCTTCTTGGGCACCTGGTCTCACTCCCATTATCTGGAGTTCGCTTCTTTTCATACTGTAGAGGTTTTTGTTTGTTTGCTTTGGTTCCTGTTTTATCCTGATTTTGTATGCCTTCGGTTTCTGATTTTCTTTATTATCGATTTTGTGCTGTATACAGAATTTATGGTCATTATCCATATTTTTACTTGATATGAATAAGAATAAGAATAATTTATTTCCAGAATGGGTCCTGGTGGGCATGTTACTATTATTACACACAATTCAAAATTAAGATAAAATTATTCAAGTATTTGAGACACATGAAAGTAAATATGATAATGATGACCAAAATTAATATAAAAATTTCAAATACATGTCATGATGTTTGGTTCTCCTATGTCCTATGAAATAATTGTTCCTCTCAAACAACTTAATCTTCCCTAAGTAAAATATCCTAAAACTCTAAATATAAGAATATTTCTTTTAGCACGCTAGCACCTTACTTCCTTTCTAATACCATTCAAAGAATGACAACACCTTAATACCATTCAAAGAATGACAACACCTTAATACCATTCAAAGAATGACAACACCTTAATACCATTCAAAGAATGACAACACCTTAATACCATTCAAAGAATAACAACACCTTGTTGCCGTTAGTCAACGACGCAACACTTTAATTAACAACGTGATTATGCGTTCAATCCATGAAAGGAAAAATTGCATAAAAGTAAAATTTGATCAAGAGCAGACGGCCCAACCTCGTCCATGTCGTACGTACTGCGTCGTCCTAAACTGATATGCACTACTCACCACGTAGTATATATTACCGAGCTTAATTTACATAGCTCGTGATATTTAATTGAGGTAGTGTTCGATTAGAACATGTGGTGAATTAATAGATTCAATGAGTGTTCGAATTGAATCAAAGAAGTGTTCGAATAGAACAAGCAAGTGTTCGATGAGAACCACTTGAATTGACAACCGAATAGGAAAATAATTTCTCTCTAATTTGTTCCTCAAATGCGAGAAATTATATTTCCTTTCTAATACCATTCAAAGAATGACAACACCTTTATACCATTCAAAGAATAACAACACCTTGTTGCCGTTAGTCAACGACGCAGAACTAAACAACAAAGAACGGGCAAAGAAATTGATGCATTTCTATAATATGAAAGTTAAATCAAAGTTTTGATTTAAATTCAAAAAAGTCAATATGAAATGAAATGAAAAATAGTCATCAAGATTATATCTCAAAATGAAATGTCAAATGTTTTATATTTACTCTGAAAAGAAACAATCATAATAATACGAAAAAGTTACAATCCAAGATTTTTTGACACAAAAAGCCTGTCATCGAGGGAATCCTTCACATAACCGTCCTTGGCAGATACCGATCTTCATCGTCCATGTCTTTTAAACATTCTATCTGGAATCCCATGTGAAACAGACGATGTTGCACCTCCTGACCTAAAACTATGAAGTCCATAGCGACGAATATCTAGAACAATTCCATCGAATGCTTGAAGAAAGACTTCCCTCACTCTCGTATACGTTAGCGGTTTATTAACATTACGTAGTTTGTAACCATTTCCAGTCTTGCTCAGAGCACGAAACACATATTCGTCTGAATGTGCTGAAATAATTGCAAGATTACAATATCTTTCAAAATTTGATACAGGGCATAAAGGCGAATCTAAACGGGCCAAAACAACTTTGACACCATCTCTGTATATATCAGTCTTACTAGATTCAATGAAAATTTCCATATAATCCTTGAAAATATTAACATCAGATCTTCTTATGTTAATAAGTTCTTTAGATCTGAGAAATCCAGCATAAGCTAGCAGACACAAAGAAATAATCCTTTGAGAATACAAATTACTTTCATCAAAATGTTTATTGAACATTTGTAATAAGTCTGACTGAGAAATGGGTTCTTTTTTACAAATAGGCTTTGACATCAAACGCTTTGCACCTTCTACTTGCGTGTCATTTTTGTGTTTTACAGTGGGTGTTTTGGGAGGTTGCTGTTGATGCTGCAACTAGGTGTTGTTGGAGATCCCCTCCTTTCTTCTAAAATATTACAAACAATAGAATCATCAGTTGGCGATTTTATACAATAGTAAAATGAGCCCATCGAATGCCTTAATATGCATCATAAAGAGATCCTGAAGATGAATGTGTTTGTGCTAAGCATGTAAGATAAACTGCAACATGAATAGATTTTGCAGAAAAGATAACAGATTCACACAGACCTTGGGAAACTGCCCATTTCTTCCTTTCAGGAAAATGTTGTAGTATCTTGTTGTTGTAGCACCAGCCCTGGCAGCAGAAAGCAGTTTGCCCGTCGCATCAAAATTCTGCAAAGGCAGACGTATTGATCCAAAAGAAATTAAATATTCCATGTGCAAAACAATTACAATTTAACTATTCCATATTGCACAAAATAAAAATAGTTTAAATATATTTCAAATATTCAAATAAACAGGTTTTAAAAACCTCAACAGGAACTAAAGTCCTCGCAGGTTGTAAAAGCCCATAATGCAAAAAGCATTTAGCTGAATTATAATATCATTAATCAATGGAACTCAAGCTCCAAAAGGCTATAATGCCAAATTTTGCAAAATGCATAATGCCAATTAACAAAAAAAAATCAATTAAACAGTTACATTTTCTTAATAAAACCACTTAATATTTATATACAACATGCTATGAAAATTCATGTAACCAGTATTTTTTTTATCTGCAGTCAAGTAGAGTTGCAAGCATTTGAAACTTTAAATCTTCTTTCCCGAAAAGGCCAGACTTAAATTTTCCAGGAACATAACAATATTTGTTTGTTGGTAACTGAATATAGCCACGAATATTCTTAGATACAAGATCGGAGCATAAACCGGCCAAAAAGCTGCAGACTTCCACACTGGTACCACTAATGTGCCATATCCGTTGCACTGTACCAAATACAAAATTGCACGTGCAACTAAATGCAAAGGGGGTACAATCCAAAGATTAAAACCCTTCCAACCTATTGGAAATGCGTCTATAGCATATGCATTGGGATTCCAAAATCTTGAACAAAATCTTGTCAGTTTTGCATTGTAATAACTAGCAAAAAGATCTAAATCATAGGGACCCCAAAAATGGGCGACATAATTGAACAAAGCATCTGATACTGACCAGTCATCATAATCTACAATTTTGCTAAAAAAATCAGCTCTTTCATTCAAAAGCCTTTTAACCCATTGCACTTCAATTTGAATGTGATTCTCTAAACAAATATGAAATATGTCTATTGCAACAGACTGTAAATCTGACTTCATGCTACCTTTGCATACTATCTTTTCAACAGAATGATTGTCGGTAAAACACTTAACCTTTTGGCAACTTAGTAACTCTTTCATTTGCTCCAAAACTCTGTCTATAGCCGTTAATTCCCTCCATGCTGAACTACGAAATGATTCATCTTGTGTCCACATATCATGTACAAACTTATCTCTTATCTGCACACAATACCCGGCAAAGCCTGAACTACATGCACTTGCATCCGAAAAAACTATTCTATTGCAACCAAGAGAAGTCTGAAAACTTTTGAAATCCAAAATTCTGAGATTAGACTCCCAAAAAGTTAGCTTTTCTAAACTGTCATCTGACATATAAATAGAACTTTTCCAGTTATCAGCTTTCAGTATATCTAAGCTAAGGGACTTTGTCATCAACTGAGTTATGCCACCTAAGACAACAGACATTGAAATGATTTGACCAACACAACTAGCTGTACGTCTGACACGAACATTCAAATTTCTACTGATATAGCTCTTATTTCAGAAATCGTGATCAATGCTTTTTCGATACGATTTTGTGCTATCATATACATACCACTCTCAGTATCCAAATCTACACCAAAAAAAGATAAATATCGACCAGGAGCCCACATGGATTTACCTGCTTTTGGTACAAAACCGGACGAACCCAAATCTTCTTTTACCTGTATAGACCATGATTTAGCGATATTCTGATCACAATGACAGCAGAATCCATCATCCATTATCCAAATACATAAGGATACTGCCACTTAGCAATAAGAGGACGAGAAAGTTTCGTAAAGATATATGGGGCAGAAGTCAAACCAAACGGCAGAACATTGAAATAAAAATATTTCAAGTTGCCGTTAAAAACCCAAGAGAAACCTAAATACTTACGATGATCGGGAAATATATCTACATGGTGATAAGCACTATGAATGTCAAACTTAAAACACCAAAAATCTTTGCTTACATAAAGAAGCG